>JAHHFK020001964.1:0-125000 GCA_024533555.2 Aedes koreicus | reverse complement strand
ACACACACACATTTTCCTTTCCCGTTAAGCTGATTCGATTGGTATATGATATGGCAAGATAATCATTCCTTTTGCCGAATTAACTGCCTTTATAGGACAAAATATTTAGTTACATTGTTAAATTTATTATTTTATACAATTAAACCGATTTAAAACCCACTACAGAAATAAAAAACAAAAAAAATATAGTGATTCGATAGTACGGACGATTCGATAGTACGTACACTAAACGAGGCGTAGGTGTACGTACTATCGAGGTATACCTGTATTTATTTTTTTATTTCGTATTTTTTTATTTTTTTATTTTTTTAATTTTTTTTTTTTATTTATTTATTTATTTATTTATATATTCATTTATTTATTTATATAGGCTCCAACAAGCTGAGTAAAGCCTCAATGGTGGTATTAAAAATATGACGTATACAAATATGACGAGAAGCATCTGCGCAGAGTTTGCCGAGGGACATGGTAGTCGAACATTGTCGAGACTCTATTAAACACTCGCTGAGCAAATGTAAACTAAAACCGAATCTGCTTATGAATTTGCGGTCACGGACCTGGAGAAACTAAATCGAATTTATATAAGCAAAATATCACAAAGAAAAATATGAGTTTTGTTCTAAAAACTAACTAACTAGGTCCCTACCCTACTATAGTGCCGCATTCAAAAGCAAATAACAACAATTTCTCTACATATCTTTCTCTAGTGAGCAAACACCCACTTTCAAAGCCCACAGTTGACATACTTTTATCTTCATCACTTTGAAAATTAAGTTTTATCCTATCTCTCAGTATTAAGTTTATACCATCGTCAATCGAATGGAAAACTAGTAAGTGGCAACAATTTCAACCAGTGAAAACAACTTCATTCAGACCAACAGTAATATAACGCAATAATAAATTTCGGCCTGAAATAAGAGTAGAACCCTCCTTCATGTTTACTGTGCAATACAGTTTTTAACCGACATGGCTAATCCAATAATACACACTAAATGATCCTGTCTAAACGTTAAATCTACCATGTTCATTCGAGTATTTCCTTTTTTTTTCGATGCCGTTGTTTATCCTCCAGCCGACGCTAAGTTTTTGTTATATTTTAACCGCCTTCGTTTTTTTTTCTCGTCGACCATGCTATAACGATTGAATCTTGAAACAGTCTTTGAGCTTGTGGTTTCTTAGTGCTTCTGCTGCGGAAGAACGACGTCATTTTTTTGTTGCTGAAGTCTATCATCTTAAAATGAAGCGAATCTGTTGATTGTACTGGTTATCCACACTTGCTACATTTTCGAACTGGTTAATTTTAGGTCATATTTATGTAATCAAAAAATAACATTCCCGTAAATTAAAAATTCAATATTTTTGTAAGATTATATTTTGCCAGCGGCAGCATACCGCACGAAAATTCTCAGCACGTGCTTCTACTTACGTAAATAATACTGAAAAATATCAACTGGAAGCAAATTCCACAATCAACCTCATTCCTTTCAACGTGGATCTTAATCGAGATTGTACGGTGCTGGTTGGGAAAGGAAGAGAGCCCTATTAATTCTAAGCCCCCTTTGTGCACCATGCTTTTACATGAATGAGCGAATCATTCATTCTTTTTTACGTGTTAACGAGGGTAAAAAGATGCATCCTCCGCATGCAATCAGCTTATTAGGGCAGCAGAGACATCGCAGCCAAAGGGAATATAATGCTCTTTTTTCACCTCATGAGAAAATACTGTTGCGAATGCTTCAACCGCTTCAATTGATATTGATCATGTTCTATTGAATTGATAACTTTTATAACGTTTATTGATTTTTTTCTACATCGGAACGTTGAGATTTTTGAGCAGTTATCCAAAATTTTACGTATGGAAATTTGAGCAATGTAATAAATACAATAGACCTCCAAAATACAGTGAATACAATTTCATCAACAAAATTTCAAAACAAACGTTATACCTACACTAATCAAAATCATTTCCACCCCAATCTCGTTACTTCCGCCCTCGATTTGCAATTTGCAGGAATAAATTCTGATCCAATGAATTTTGATGCTTGTTACATTTACGATGCGATTATCTTCATACGTGACAATTTTCACAAATGCTAAAAGAAAGAGCACAAAAAGTATGTTCATGGGGAAACGCTTTCACGATATCTATCATCAATAAATTACGATACATGTGAAATGCTGGCGATCTATGTTTAAATTACATAACAAATATCCAAGGATGCATACAAAAAATCAGAAAAACAAAGAAAAATTCGTTACACATTGTTCTAAATAGAAAAAAAAAAAAACATTTTCACAGCTTTCACTCTGATGACCTCAAGGGAATAATCAATTCTGTTTTATTTTCTTCCCAGAGCTTTAGTTTCCAAAAACAAAAGCAGTGCTGTTTTCCATCCTTATTTTTGCTCTTTTTCTCGTGTTCCACTTTGATGGGAAAATTGATTAGAAACTTACTTTTATTACGGCACGTCTCAAGACGTTGAAATGTAAGGATTTTTTCGATTCTAATGGAGGATGTCCCGGTACTCCGTGATGCACGTAAAGATTTACGAAAACAGAGGGTAAATATTTGGCACTCCGATACGTAGCTAGATGATAAAAAATGCGTCTTTCTTTATGCAGTTTTCAATATTTACTTTGTCTTATTGTACTTTGTTTCAACTGGCGCTAAATGAATTGTTATTTCAATCAATCAGAGAGAAACACCGAGTGTATTTAAATGTAATTTTAGTTGTATCATAAAGAGAATTTTCAAGATTGTTACGAGTGAATAGGTGGTTCCAAACGACTAGTAATAAATAATGAATATCAATTTTATGTTATCAAATATTATGAAATATGTGTTCGATTCTGAAATCTACTAAGTATTATAATACACATGTTAATTTGTAGTGTATACATACAGAACTTATTGTTATGAAAATAAGCTTGGCTTGAAAAAGAAATATCGGAAGCTCTGAACATCTTCCCTACAGTATATATCAGAACTTAGAATAAAAACCTTGGCCATTATGATAATAAACAAATTGTCTTAGTTTTTCTGTTATGTGTACCTGCACTTTCATAAATAATTAATAAATTATTGAAAATCTCATAAGATTCACGTAAACATTGACATAAGTTTGCATGACATTTCAGGTAAATCCGCGCGAGTATATTTATTAGTCTGTAATACAATATTACAAACAATTTCGTTATTAATGCTTAGCTTAGCTTGAAACTACACAGGCGTAACTTATACACCAGTTTAATTTTATTCTATAAAAAATATTATTAGTATGATTGACAAATATTAATAATGTTTTTTAAGTAATAAGCCAGCTCAGGCTAAAAATCACCCAATAAAAGCTAAACAAAACTTTCAAACTAATATTAATATACCTTCTTATAATGCCTTGGGTTCGATGATTGACTAGAAAGACTCTCAGAATTCCGTAAGCATCAAAAACGTGGGTGCGATACTCAAACGACTTCAGCAGTAAAAACTTAACAACAACACAACGCAGCACAAACCAACTGGAGGTAATACGGATGAGTTAACGCGCGTTTTGACTCAGAACAGAAGCTTTATGTAACACACCGGAAATTTACGGCTGACCAGCGACTTTTGCTCGCCGGAAATCAATCGTCATGTTGTAGTACCTGCATACGACTTGATGTCTCAAAAATTCATTTGCCTCGAGTGCGCCGTTTGGTTGCAAAAACTAGTTTGCCAAGGGAAACATGTTTTATTTTTCACTTCGTTCAAAAGACAGAAAAAAAACGGCACACACAATCGTAAGAGCGTGAAATAAAACGCCATAAAATGGAAATTTGAGCCGAAACATGTTTCATCAGCATTTGCCGACACAAACGAATCTACGAATAGCGCTTATATCTAGGAAGTAGGTACACTGAAGGGGCTGCGGACAGAAATGTATCAACCTGGCAGTGCAAAAGGAAACAGCTCACACGTCATTTTATCCTTCCTGTGTCGTTGCCCAGAGTGAAGATTTGGAAATGAAATAGTCGCTGCGATCCGTCCACATACCTACACATGTCGATGAAGCTACATCACTAAACATATCCCTGCAGTTAAGGGGCACGATGGACGGAGAGGACTGCACAAGAAAAAGGCAAGTCTCTGGTGACTCAGTAGTAGAAATTGAACTGGCGGATAGGTACTGCTTTCTTTTGCTTATTTTCTCGAACATAAAATTCTGAGATGAATTTCTTGAGCGTAAAACCCCAAAACAGGCGCTCTTGCTAGAAAGAAGTAGGGAAATTTAACTTTTTGGAGGCAAGAATGTAGTGCCTGCTGCTTGACGATCCTAAAGCTTGCTCTTCTTACCATAATGAGAGAGTTTGCACAATACTATGAAATGACAAAGGTTATTCAGAAATTTATATTTCTGTTACAACCAACGTGTTGTGACGGTTTAGCATATGAACCAGCTATGCTCGATTTCTAACAGGCCAGTTTTTCAGTATTTTTTATGTTTCAGAAAAAATTAGCCGTAAAATAATGGTCAACATTGGTGAAAATTTAAGAATAATGCATATGTAACTACCATCAAGGTTATTAAGATTGTCTTAATGTAATGAAATATGCTAAACGTTAAAAACAGAAAATATCCGAGTTCTACTGAAGTATAAGAAAATTATCGAAAACTATCGAGAAAACGTTGATGGAAGTTTTCTTCAAAATCTCATTGATTTTTTCGCAATAACAGCACGTGACAGTGTTTTGGTCATCGCTCCTACAAGCACAATTATTGATATAATTGTGAGTTTTATCACAAAACTTCAAAAACAATTTCGCTATCGTTTTATAACGGAATGATGTTGATGTAATATTTAATTTGTTATTTAGGCTGTTTATTATGTCTCTATGCCAAAATATTCAGTACTCGAACAATGATAATCTGATGGTTAAAGCGCATTGATCTTGGCCGTGCTCCTACTATGTCAATGTTCAAGTAATATTAAACGTTTAACAGAGAAGAGATATGAAATGGATTTACATTTGTTGATTGGAATCCGAATCATGAAAATATAAATAAACATCTGCCGTAGAAAGCATGGACTGGCGTGGCCAATGTATGAAATTTCTATGCATGATTTTGTCATCAATTTGGTATAAATTTTTTTTTAAGGTAAGGTTTTTGAATTTGTTTATGCATTACTTACTAACTTATGTGTTCGGGATTCAATTAAGGCTTGATGATAAATATTTCAAGATTCAAGAATTCTATACTTAATATGTATACGGGCCTCTCAAAGCTCAGTCTATAAAGCGCACCTACAACGTAAAACTTAGCTAGAGGTGTCTGTGTTTAATTTCCGGAGAAGCTAGAATTTTTGTGTAAGAGAAAACTACAAGGTACAGCCCAATGGGGTTGTGCGCAAAGGTGACGTAGGACTACGCAGCAATTTAATTCTCATACACGTCAGGGCCATCCGCTAATTGATTTAAGTCAGTCCTGAAAAGGGCCAAAAACATTCTATTGTACACTCTTTAGAAAGCATTTGGTGGCTCTTAATTATGATACGGCCGATAATTCCGTACGTTGGTTGTTCAACGTTCTTTGTCATTTACTACGGGACGCGGCGTTTAATGAATGCTATGTTCAGCCGGGGCGCGGTAATTGAAATTAATTTCAAACAGCACAAGAGAAAATTTCAACCAAATAAACTCTTTAGTTGGCAAACTAATTTGGTCGTCCTGAAAAGGACGGATTTAGTTGACGGGGGAGAAACAGTTCACGATTGAACTTGGACTTTCTTTCTTGGTTCATCTCCTCTTCATTGCGGGTGGCCATCTGCAGGTGACGTGAGATGATTGATTCTTGTCTCGTTGTCACGGGCGGCTTTTTCCCGCCAACTCGTAGGCTTCAGCAGCCATGTATCTCGCAGCAAGGTTGACGGGAACATCGGCAACAACAGCCAACTGCACCAACGCCTCGCTGGGCAGCGACTGCTCGTCCAACTGCAGATCCTACTCTGCACAGCTCCACGACCGCCGGAAAACTAAATCAAAATGCGAAGGTGTACCCCTCACATAATATTCATGGCTGCCTAGGAGACGTTCCTTACTTAAATATGAAGTCTGTGCGCGGAAAGTACTGTGCATTTGGTAAATTTACTCTGAAAAATCGATATTATAAGACATCACTTCATATTTGCGTTAATTTTATTAGTTGCATGTTAAAAATCAATAGTTTGACTTAGTTGTTAACGTTCAAAACCTATATATTTTTCGTGACGTTCCAAATTTTCGCAATTCGAACGCGTACCTCAGTATTCAAAACACAGACGTAGTCCTACGTCAAAAAATTTCGACCTCTGGGCATTGGGTTGCATGCAAAAATGGTGCAGGCGCCCGGCATGGATAGCTCTCAATGCAAACTGGTCTACGACAAAAATAAATAAATGAATAATCATGGAAGTGCCTTTATAGGACAGTTTAAAGAAGGCAATAAAGACAATCTCGAACGGAAGTACCCTTTTTACGGGCGAGAGCTTGCGTGATTTTCCGATCTAGGCTTTTGTGTACAGGGCCCGGCTTACGTCCAGATTTTTTCCTTTCCTGAAAAGAAGACTGCTCACCATACTTCCGAATGGCGTATATTTATTTATTTATTTATTTATTTATTTCTGGTCTTCGAATTTAAATTATCGCACAGACAGTTCTTACTATGTACTTATTCTAATTTTGAAAATAGTCTTTGGCACATTAAAACCGGCACAGACACTTCATTAATACGACGGCAGCAAATTTCAAATGGGTTGTTTTGTCCGAAAACGGTGCGATGCAATGGAAGTCGAAAAAAATTTGCACGCCGGGTTGATCTAGGAGCAACGTTGATTTGAATTTTGCTCAGCAGCACAGGACAGTCTACATTGTTGTTCAAGAAGTCAAACACGAAAAGACGTTGCAGTAACACTCTCCTGATTGTCAAAGAAGGAAATCTTATTAGGGCGCATCGTTGTTCGTAAGGTGGCAGACGGGCAGAGTCGTTCCATGGTAGCATTCGTAACGCGTATCGCAAAAAGTTCCTTTGGATTCGCTCGATCCGACTGCTCTGGACAGCATGGTAAGGTGCCCACACAAGCAAACCATACTCAAGTACACTGCGTACAAGTGAACAGTAGAGCGTTTTCAAACAATATACGTCCTCAAACTGCTGCGTGTTTCGTTTTATGAAGCCAAGCACCGCATATGCCTTACCAGTAGTTGCAGCTACATGTTGACTGAAATTTAACTTTTTGTCTAGTAGAATGCCCAAATGGCAGTATCAACCCTACGGATGCTGTCTGTAGACATTTTGTAGCCAAACACGGTAGTGTTTCTTGTACGGCAGAATGAGATGACACTACATTTCCGTACATTTACATCCATTCCGTTGAGTAAGCACCAATTTAACAGTAGGTCGATATCCGCTTGAATGGCACAGCAATCAACAAAAGAGGTTATTACTCGAAAGAATTTCAGGTCGTCAGCAAACATAAACATTGGGGACTTAACAATACTGCATATATCATTGGCGAATAGAACAAATAGTAACGGGCCCAAATGATTTCCTTGGGGTACGCCCGATGTGACTATGAAAGAGTCCAAAACCACTCCATTAATGCGTACGAATGCACTACACTCAGTGAAATAAGAAAGTATCCACCGTGTCAACCACTCCGGGAATCCCATTTTTTTTTCTAATTTTGCAACTGCTAGAAAATGCGGCACACTGTCGAACGCTTTGGCAAAATCAACGAAAATGGCATCAACCTGCTGACGCTTCTCGAGTGCGGTGTTTAGCGAAGAAACGTAAGCCATCAGGCTAGTCGTTGTCGAACGTTTCCTTACAAATCCATGCTGGTGTTCGGAGATGACGTGTTGCATTTTGGATAGAGAGAATCGGGAATGAGACTCTCAAAGACCTTTGGCATACAGCTTAAATTGCGATAGCATGATAGTTCTATACGTCATGAATGCCCCCCGCTTTGTGAATTGGAGTAATTGCAGCTTTCTTCCATAAACTCAGGAAAGTTCCTTTCACCATGGATCGATTAAAAATTATACTACCGGGTACTGCAAGCGAATCGGCGCATTTATTGACAAAGAGTGGTGGAAGGCGATCCGATCCGGCACCTCTTGAAGCGTCTATCGATTGGAACTTATCGAAAACATCCCTCGGAGAAAAATTGAAAGGTGCGTTACGAACTGCTCCGAAGCTCACACCTTCCATTTTCGCCAACTGACTTAAACTGATAGGCAAAATAAAGTGCCCACCTCTTCGTTTTTTCAATTTCTCTCATTTACTTGGTTCAAATTAAAGTAAACACACTGTATTTTTTTTATTATCTTATTTTTTATATTCTTTTTAAGTTTCACTTATGGAATACTGAAAAAAAAGGAGTTTTACTTAAAGAAAAAAAAATCAATTTGTGTTGAAAAAAAAACAGTGACAAAATAAAGTAACCACTTCACAAATCGATACGTTTTCGATAAGCTTCCATTGGAAGACCCTTCGATTGTTTATGTTTTGATATTTTGACATGTTTTGAAGCAAACGGCTCAACCTGGTGCATTTGTATACGTGATCGCATTTGATTCAATTGAAAAAAATGGAGAACGCAGTGCTTTCGAAAGCAATTCCCTTGTGTATCCGAAAATTGGTCGTTCGTGATGTGCAAAACGGTGAATCGCACCGGGCTGTCACTAAGAAGTACAGTATCAGTAAGGCAGCGGTTGGCAAAATTCTTCTGAAGCTTAAAACGTTTGGATCAGTGGTGGATCGCCCTGGCAGAGGCAGGAAGCGGAAAACGGATGCGAGAACGGACACCAAGATCATGCGCGAAGTCAAGAAGAACCCGAAGGTAACTGTCCGCGAGATCCAGGAAACCCTTCAGTTATCAGTTTCCGGTCGAACTGTTCGTCGCCGTCTCGTAGCACAGGGGTTGAATAGCATACTTGCCCGGAAGCGCCCATTTATCAGCAAGGCAAACAAAGCCAAACGGCTTAAGTTTGCTAAGGAGCATGCTGATAAGCCCCTAGAGTTCTGGAAAACGGTTCTCTGGACGGACGAATCAAAATAGGAGCTGTTTATCCGAAAGCGGCGGGTTCGTGTTTGGTGCAGATCGGGAGAGGAGCTTCAGGAGCGCCACATCCAAGGCACGATGAAGCATGGAGGAGGAAATGTGATGGTCTGGGGGTGTTTTTCGTGGGGTGGAGTGGGAAGCATTGTGAAAATCGACGCGATAATGACGGCAGATTCTTACATCAACATCCTGCGAGAAAATCTGGAGGTTTCGCTGACCCAGACGGGCCTTGAAGAGAAGTTCGTATTCCAGCAGTTCAACGACCCGAAGCATACTGCCAAGAAGACCAAGTCTTTCTTCCGGTCTTGTCAGATCAAACCGCTGGAATGGCCTCCACAAAGCCCGGACCTCAATCCCATCGAGAATTTGTGGGCGATTCTTGATGCCAGGGTTGACAAAACTGGTGTTACCAATAAAAATAACTATTTTGAAGCCCTGGAGCGCACCTGGGAAGAGCTAGATCCACAGCACCTAAAGAACCTGGTCGAGAGCATGTCGAAGCGCCTGCAGGAGGCCCTGAAGGCCAAAGGAGGACACATCAATTATTGAAATGCTTTTATTTTACTTTAATTTATGTTTTCTGTAGCCTAAATTAAGTGGGCACTTTATTTTGTCACTGTTTGTTTTTCAACACAAATTGATTTTTTTTTTCTTTAAGTAAAACTCCTTTTTTTTGTATTCCATAAGTGAAACTTAAAAAGAATATAAAAAATAAGATAATAAAAAAAATACAGTGTGTTTACTTTAATTTGAACCAAGTAAATGAGAGAAATTGAAAAAACGATGAGGTGGGCACTTTATTTTGCCTATCAGTGTACCCTTTCCCTCCCAGATCCACCCACACCACAAAAAAAAAAAAAAAATAAACACAAATAACAGCTCCCCCCCCACAACACGTGCCACAAACAAATTTTGCCCCCCCTTTTTTTTTTTTTTACAAAAAAACACACGTTATAATGAACTGTCCACATACAAACATGAACAATCATTTTACAAAAAAAACCGTGGACCCATATTTAGGGACATAAATGAATGAGAAAATTTCTATGAAAATATTAAAAATATGGTTGTATATTTTTCAAATGGCCTAGCTAAACCAAGAACGAAGCAAACACAATCTATATAGCAGTAGTTATAACGTTATAATATTAATCATATGTCAATATTATGAACAGAATAAACATCACCAATATTACTTTTAACGAGAAACCAAAATAATGAGACAATATTACATCAACAAAAACACCCAATAAGATGCTTACGGACCGACATTACATCCATAGCCATCGAAAAATGTCGTATTTTAAAAGTAAGTTTTTAACAATTACGTGGTTCAGTACAACGGATTTCTTATTGATCTTATCTGAGTAAATGTAAAATTAGTTGACTATTGTTTCCAGATACTCTATAAGTTTCAATTAAAAATGTAATCGAGCGCATGCAGACCAAAATTTTGCTCATGTTCCATCTTCTTTAACTTTCTTTCACAACAAACAATACAACACATAATCTACAATAAAAAACCAAAAACAATACAAACAACCACTCACCACACCTGACAGAAACACAACCCCGACCCCAAGTATAGCAATGACATATGACTACCACACTCATCCAAAAAATAATGTTTGAAAAAGTTTTCACTAGTGAAAATAATCTAGTTCAAACTTTCATAGGACCTGCTGAAGATTCCAATCCCGATGTTTCAAAATCCGGGGTCTACAATAGAACTTATGATCATTGTGGAAATAATTACAAACGTACTCTCAAAACTCGTTTCAAAGAGCATATTGCAGAAGTCACTTGAGCAAACAAAGACACTGACGAAGGACTCACACACAATTTCAAATCAAAAGTAGCTGAACATATGTTCAATAAATAACATTTCATAACCTTGAACCAAATTCAAATTTTAAGACAAATCATCAATCCTTGGAAACTAAATGTATTAGAAAGCTGCAAATTCAAAAACGAAATTCCAAAAAACTACTAAGATACACAGATCATGGAGACTGGTATTCGTGGCTGTTTAAATATTTACCCAGATCACATAAACAACACACTAGACGATGCAAAAACACTACCTGCTTGTAGGAATATCTAGATGTTAAAATCTTTAAAAAAAATTATCTAAAACTTTTGACTGAAACGTCGAAAACCTAATTGTCAATTTGGTGCAAATAGATGATGAAAATTTTGAGTTAATATTAATTGTAAATTTTAAATTATGAAACCTTATGTAAGAAAGGCCGTTGTGGGCCATGCTAAGACATTTCTGCAAAAATAAAGCCGAGACGAATTCATTCTATTAATAAATAGATATACTTAATTTTTAGTTTAGTTTTCAAATCTTAATAAGTGCAATACATAATATCATTACTATCATTGATGATGATGATGATGATGATGATGATGATGATGATGATGATGATGATGATGATGATGATGATGATGATGATGATGATGATGATGATGATGATGATGATGATGATGATAATGATGTTTGCGCATTTCCGGGGAAATATTTCGAGTATTGTAACTTTTCACAAGACACATAATGTAATAATGACTAAGATATGTTCCTTTGACTACAAAAAAAAAACAAATATATATTCCCTAGTTTGAATTAATTCGGACTAGGGTTCGGTGGTAGATCTGATACCCCGTAACGCATCGCGAAAAGGTGATCTATCAGCGTTATGAACTTACGCCCTTGTCAAACTTTTACTTTCAACCACCACAGAATTGACAAGGAATTCCCCAACAATCAGCCAGACAACCCACTACTATTTCATGGTATCTTCTCAAACATCAATGGTTTTTTTTAGATCTGAAAGAAATCCTTTATACCTGTATTCTGCGCGAGGCTCAAACTGTTGTAGACTAATTTCTTTATTTATATTTTGTTTTTTAAACAGACACAACACGAAACAAATTTCCATCATCATACGTGACGAACAAAATAGTTTGCAGTGTTGGTAAAAGTGAAAAGAAAAAGTATTAAAAAAGAAAATAGCAAAACTCTTTGTAATTCGTTTGTTAAGAACTTCGTTCAATACAATATTTATTTTGAAAAACAAAAATAAAGCAACCAAACCTTACAAGAAATAATACACACAAAATAAAGCTTGCTTCAGATAGAATTGGAACAAAAACAATTGCCTGTATTTCAGTTATTTATTTTGAATTCATGATCTTTTTTTATACAAATGTAGCGTTTTCTTCATACTTTTAAGAAAAAATACGGATAAAATTATTCGTCACGGTTTCGAAGGAATTCTCGAATTTTTCCTGTAACACGGCTCATTAGGCGGCGCACACCTTCTTCGTCCATCGTTTTAGCTATCTTATTCCACCAGGTCTTCATCTGATTGATGTCTTTGACAACCTTTCCCTTTGCCTTGAGTCTCCTCTTCATGATTGCCCAGTATTTCTCAATAGGGCGGAACTGGGGGTAGTTGGGTGGGTTAAGGTTTTTCGGAACAACCTGGACCCCTTTCTCTGCATACCATTCTTGAACGACTTTGCTGTAATGACAGCTTGCCAAATCTGGCCAAAACATTACGGGATGGTCGTGGGATCGAATGAACGGCAAAATTCGTTTTTGGAGACACTCTTTTTGGTATAGTTCCGACGTCATTGTCTTATTTGTAACGAAAACTTTCGTTTTTTAGCCACAGCTGCAAATGCCCTGCCAAATCATGAATTTTCGTGCAAATTTGTCGGCAAAAATAAATTTAAATTTGGCTGGAACCGTTTGATAACGCGCCATACGGTATTTCTGGGCAATTTCAGCTGTTTAGCTAGCCTAGATGCAGACCACAATGGATTTTCCACATAACTGTGCACAATTTTTTCCCTTCTTTCGGCTTCCATGTTGATTGTTTACAAAGTACAGTCGATTTGCGGAATGTCAAAAATACATACGTGAAGCTGACAAAATTCTCGACACGTGGGCGCCAAGAACTTCCAAATCCGTCCACCAGGAGCACCACAATATGAGCAAAAGTTTGTTCCAATTCTGTGTCAATTCCAATAATGTGTCTTGGCATTGAATTGAAAACATTTATTCCTTTAAAGTATAATGAGTTTTGTGAAGCACATGTCTAGGAATTCGAGTTCTTATTTCATCTGCGTTTCTAGTATTATATCTATGAATATCACTTCCTCTTTGAATTGATCAAACAAATATCGAGGCAGCAAACCATTAACTACTTTGAAAATGAACACCATAGTCAAATAAACAACTCTTTGCTTCACCGATAACCATTGCAAAGCGTCTAACATAAAAGTCGAGGAAGTAAATCTGTAACATCTTAAAATCAAACGCATTATTTTATTCTGCAAACGCTGTAGCCTCAGTATTTGTGTTTGATTGGCCAAATATAAAATGGAACGGCAGAAGTCCAATTGAGGAGAGATGATTGATTTGTTAGGCTGGATTTTATTGCGATTAGTTAAATCGTTTTTCAATCGGCATAGAATTCCTTCCTTCTAGCAATTTTCTTGATGACATTGTCAATGTGAGCGTTGAACTTTAGCTGATCATCAATAATCACGCCAAGATATGCAATCTCCCGAACGCGATAAATTGCCTCATCATCAATCGTAGCTGAGAGATTCTCATTTTACTCGATTCTGCGAAATTACCATATATTAAGTTTAACTTATATTCAATTTCAATAGCTTATAATTCAACCATCTACTTAGGAAACACAAATATTCGATCAAATGGGAAACGGCTTCATTTAAATCCTTAGCTGTAATGAATAACACTGTGTCTTCTGCAAACAGATCACAAAATCGTAAAACACTTTGAATGTCATTAATATACATAGTAAACAAAAAGGGGCCTAATACACTTCATCAACACACCACACCACCTTTGTTTTGTTTAACTTTTGTAGCCTTGAAGCAATCATTTACTATAGAAAAAGTTAAAACTTCAACACTAACCTGTTCATATGTATTGTTACTTTGGATGTTTTTTTCTTTCTAATAAACCGTCTTTTATTTCTGTAGGCGCTCAAAAGGAGATTATACCTCCACTTTCGTTGCAGCTCCACGGTAAGTGGTGAAATTAAGCACCCTGTTAATTAAAATGTGGCGATACAAAAGCTACAAATTAATCACTTTGGCCCAACAAGAACATCATCAAACAAAAAATATACTTACCCAATAAAACATATTCGCACATAGATGCTATTCGTGGTAGCCGCGTACAAGATTTTCATGTTAGAAGCTCAGCTCTTCATAGAAATTAGTACTTAACTGAACATCAATTCTCTCATTGCGGAACGCCAGCCGAGCATTTCCGTCGCCTTACTTTTTTACTGCATTTTTTTGTTTATGGACAATCCTGCACGGAAAATATGTTCAATAGAATGGCTAGTCAAAGCGCAACTAGCAAATACCACCAAGAAAATCCTTGCATGCCTCGAATCCTTGTACTAGCTATAGGGAATCATTAAGCCTTCCTAGACGGTCGCTTTGATTTGATTTCCATTAGAACTTTGTTTATTGTCCGTTTTTGCGATTTACGATTATTAGGTGGTCAGTGCTGAAATATTCATGAAATTGCATATAAACTATTGTTAATGTTCCTCTACCGAGTCTGTTTCCGCCTACCATCCGCTATTCCATTCTTCGTATGTCACGTAATTTCCAGGTTCATTTTGGCGGTATTTTATGTATAGTTCCACCCGCTACAAAGGTGGTTTAGAATTCAAATGAAGAAATTATTGAAATTCAGTGACATTAGGAAAACTACATTGGTTCACTAATTAGCCGCAAGCGTTAAGTGTTCGATTATAAAGCACAATATGGCGGGATGGTGGGTTCGACTTATGTCCCCGTTTAAGTTCCAAATTTTATAAAGTGTATTGTTGGCTTGTTTGAATATAAGTATAACATGTTTAAAACTTAATAACAAGAATTCGTTTGTATCTGTAACATATAAGTAAATTTAGAGGTAAAAAGCTGCATTGATATTTAATTGAAAGATAACAAATTGAATTCAAGAAACGTTGGGACTAAGAAAAAAGTCCCCATTAGCAGTTGATATGGAAAAAAATATATATTTTATGTCGTAATTGAAAACATGAAACAAAAACATATGGACATAAATGAAATCCATCAATTCATTTAGTGTGCGTTTAAAAATTTTCACTATAGTTATAACGCTGTTGAAGATAATTAGGTTACTTGTTAATGAAAAAGATGATATTGTCAAAAACCAAAATATCAAAAATCAACAACCAAAGATCATTCATTGAAATTTTAATACCTCGTAGCACAATATCACACTTGATCCCCTGCACTAGGTAGCAAGTGCATGATTTTACCCACAACATTGATCAAATCGCTAAGTAGTGGCCCATCGTGCCCCATCTTCATAAAAGTTTAATCCTTTGTTTTAAATAACAAAAAATGCTTTCCGTCAAATCCCATTTAAAGCGATAACTACAGTAAATCACAGACAAAACATGCCTATCGTTCAGAAGATAGCTTTTATTTGTAGAATTTAAAGGAATTTGCTCGTATTTACTAGTGACAGTTTGAAAAAATGTTTCTGTTTTTTTTTTCAAAGAGTGAACAAGTGGAGTGTTAATTTCAATCATCCTAGTTTTCCCATTAGAATTTTTCTATAAATTCACTCTGAGATCGGTTTTTTCAAAGTGTATTTTTAAAATTGAAGTGAAAATGGCAAACAAGCCTTGGTTGAAGCCGAACAAGTTTTTCGATGTGAAGAGGAGCATCGCAGGTCTAGGGCTGCAAAATGGTGAGTAGACACCTGGGATGGAGCGTTCGTCCCCGCAACATAGCTATGGTCATCCTACCTCATGCTTCCACGGGTCAAGAGATGACAAAGACCGCCAGCTAAGGGTTGCGTACTTAGCTGGTAGTGCAGCCTGGGTACTGTTGTCCTTCTGACATCCGCTAGATTGAGGAGGTGCGTGCCGAGCGTCTGTCCTCCAAGGAGGTGCGGTTCAAACAGCGTCTGTCCTTGCATCCAGCGGTTGAGTAAGAAACGCTGTATCGCGTCAACTATACATTAGGTGGCAGCCGCAAAAAGGCGATGTAGGCAGCGTGACCCTGGTAAAGAAGCATGCTGAAATCTTACCCTACCACGAAAAATGGAAGTATTCTTTTTACGGTATATAATTTCAGATCACCCATGGAATTCCCAAGTATTGTATAATAATTTTGAATTGTTTTCTTCTCCCGTGGCTATGATAATGCAAGTCCTTCTACAATTGCAGCAGGATCAGCAGACATGCAGACATTACAAATATAATTTTTATTACCATTTCATATTATAACATCACTTCATAATATTTTTTTTATGCTATTTTCAGCTTCGCATTTGCATCGCTGTAAGTTTTTCGCATTTGCATCGTTATAAGTTTTGGCCCACCTAACACACGTTATGTATTTGAAAAAATAGGATGGTTTTTTTGTATTTTTTTAGAGAGAGGATCAGCAATAAATAGAAGATAAGTTTTTTATTACTCCTTCTCTCCTGAATACATTTAGAACAGTTGTTGTTAGCTTAATTCGTGGTGTATCTGTGTCTGTGTGTGTGTGTGTGTGTGTGTGTGTGTGTGTGTGTGTGTGTGTGTGTGTGTGTGTGTGTGTGTGTGTGTGTGTGTGTGTGTGTGTGTGTGTGTGTGTGTGTGTGTGTGTGTGTGTGTGTGTGTGTGTGTGTGTGTGTGGGGGGGGGGTTTAAATTAATTGCCTCAGTGGTTGAGCGTCATAAGCTCCCACGAACGAGCCATGGCTGGTTTGTCGGAAGACGAACCATCTATGGCACGAAATGATGAGTTAACTCATAAAGTTACCCGATCACGCGCTTATCCAGATGGTTCAGCTGGTCCATGGGTTGTTTATTTTCAGCCCAGATCGAAAACTCTGAATGTTTGTCAGATTTCTAATGATCTGACGAAGCGATTCTCGGCAGTGACCGAGATAATCAAAGTGAGACCCAATAAACTTCGGGTCGTTGTGTCCAACCTCAAGCAAGCTAACGAGATTGCTGTCTCTTAGCTTTTGACACTCGAGTATCGGGTGTATATCCCAGCTCGGGGTATTGAAATCGAAGGTGTGGTCACCGAAACGAGTTTGACCCCTGAGATCCTGCTGAAACAGGCGGTTGGTCGGTTCAAGAACCCTCTGCTTTCTCCAGTGAAGATACTGGATACTGGATACTGGAATTAGGCACAGTATCAATCAGTAAGGGTGAAAAGAAGTTT
This sequence comes from Aedes koreicus, assembly GCA_024533555.2. Classification (NCBI taxonomy): domain Eukaryota; kingdom Metazoa; phylum Arthropoda; class Insecta; order Diptera; family Culicidae; genus Aedes; species Aedes koreicus. Next base: position 107,670 of record JAHHFK020001964.1, on the reverse strand, counting down.
ACACCGTCAGACTCGTTTCGTGTGACCTTCTCTGGCTCAGCCCTCCCTCAATACGTCGAGTTGGGATAACTTCGACTACCTGTGCGGTTGTTTGTACCTCGGGTCATGATTTGCCAAAAATGCCAGCAGATGGGACATACGATCTCCCATTGCGGCAATAAGGCACGCTGCTCCAACTGCGGGGAGAAACATGAGGATGGCGCCTGCGCAGACAGTACACCAAAATGCGCTTTCTGAAAGGGAAAACCTCCTCATGTTCTCTCGTCGTGCCCGGCGTATAAACAACGCGGGGAAAAATTAGATGCTCGTTAAAACAGCGTTCCAGGCAATCTTTCGCCTAAATGGTGAAAAAAGCCTCACCATCGCCCGATGCCAATACAAATCCCTTTGCTCCTCTGTCAGATGACGAGTCTGACTTTGATTTGGCTGAAAAGGGAACATCGTTCAGTTTTCCGGAAGCATCACGGAAGCTAAGACGCATCCACCCACGAAAAGTTGATGAGCCGGAGCCCAAAACCAGCTTGCCCATTTCAAGGAAAGATGGAAAGAATGAAAATCCAATTCCTCCTGGTTTCCGTAGTTCTAACTACACTCAGGATTTTCCATCTCTTCCGGGGACATCCAAAACCCCTGATGCCCCGCTTTAAAGAACAGAAGCCCCTTCCTCTACTGGGCTGTTCTCATTTGATGACATTGTCGAGGGTATCTTCAAGTACCTTGAAATTTCTTAACCTCTTAAAAGCATTGTTATGGCAATGCTTCCCACAGTGAAAACTTTTTTGAAGCAATTGACAATTAAGTGGCCCCTCCTTGCAGCTATAATTTCCTTCGATGGATAATTTTCCAAATGAGGTCGGAGATTTGATCACTGTTCTGCAGTGGAATTGTCGATGTTTGATTCCTAAATTGGAATCTTTTAAATTTTTAGCTCACAATACCGGTTGTGATGCATTCGCTCTTTGTGAAACATGGCTCTCTTCCGAAATCGATCTTCCGTTTCATGATTTCAATATTATTCGTCTTGATCGTGAGGACTCACGTGGAGGAGGAGTACTTTTGGGGATCAAAAAGTGCTACTCCTTCTAAAGAGTGAATTTTCCTCAAACTCAAGGTATTGAGGTTGTCGCATGTCATATTTCATATTAAATATAAAAGTCTTTGCATTGCTTCTGTATATATTCATCCAAGGGCCTCAATTAACTGAAAACAACTTTCAGATATTTGTTCGGTCCTTCCTACTCCACGGTCGATCATGGGTGATTTTAACTCTCACGGTACTGTTTGGAGAGAACTGTACGATGACAACCGGTCTCCCCTGATATATGACCTCTATGACAACTTCAATATGACAATTCTTAACAATGGAGAAGTAACACGTTTGGCTGGTCCATCCTCAATTGGCAGTAGATTAGACCTCACACTTTGTTCGAATTCATTATCGTTGGATTGCACATGGAATGTGATTCAAGATCCCCACGGTAGTGATCACTTGCCCATACAAATTTCGATTGCCACCGGGTTCAATCCGTCGGAATCCATCAACGTTGCGTATGATCTTACCCGTTACATCGATTGGACAAAGTTCAGGACAGCAGTAGATGAAGCCGTAACGACGGTAGAAGAGCTTCCACCGCTGGAGGAATATAACTTCCTCTTCAACCTGATCTTAGACAGCGCGCTTCAAGCTCAAACTCGACCAGTTCCAGGAACGTCATTTCGTAGGAAACCTCCTTCTCCATGGTGGGATCAACAGTGCACCGAGGTTTACCGTTAAAAGTCCGACGCGTTTAAAGTTTTCCGTAGACGTGGTACACCTGAGCACTTCGAAGTATACACGGCTCTCGAACGCGAACTTAAGAGCCTCATCAAGGCCAAGAAACGCGGTTACTGACGAAGATTCATGGACGGGCTATCGCGCGAGACGTCGATGAGTACTCTTTGGAATGCGGCGCGAAGACTGCGTAACCGAACTACGAACAATGAGAGCGAGGAGTACTCGGACCAATGGATCCTTAAGTTCGCGCGAAAAGTTTGTCCAGATTCTGTGCCGGCACGGTTGATTCCCCGTGAAACCACGAATTCGATAGATGAAATTAGCCAAACCTTTTCAATGGTAGAACTCTCTCTCGCACTCCTTTCGTGAGGCAATACGGCTCCAGGGGCTGATTGGATCAAGTTCAACTTGCTTAAAAACTTCCCTGACGTCGCTAAGAGGCGCATGTTGCACTTGTTTAATCAGTTTCTGGAACACAATATTGTACCGGCTGATTGGAGACGGGTGAGAGTTATTGCCATTCAAAAACCTGGTAAACCCGCGTCCGACCACAACTCCTATCGACCCATCGCGATGTTATCTTGTATTCGAAAGTCGATGGAGAAAATGGTCCTCTTCCGTCTGGACAAATGGGTTGAGACGAATAACCTGCATTCAGATACTCAATATGGTTTCCGTAGGGGTAAAAGAACGAACGACTGTCTCGCGTTACTTTCCACGGATATTCAGTTAGCTTTTGCTAAAAAAGAGCAAATGGCTTCTGTATTCTTGGATATCAAGGGGGCTTTTGATTCAGTATCTGTTGAAGTTCTTTCAGATAAACTCCACGCTTGTGGCTTTTCTCCATAAATGAATAATTGTTTGTACAATTTGCTGTCAGCAAAACATATGAGCTTTTCTCATGGAAACTCTACAGCTTCTCGATTTAGCTACATGGGTCTCCCCCAGGGATCATGTTTAAGCCCCCTTTTGTATAATTTTTATGTCAAAGACATTGACGGTTGTCTAAGGGACAACTGTACGTTGAGACAACCTGCAGATGACGGCGTAGTGTCTGTCACGGGACCCAATGGGGTCGATCTGCAAGGACTCTTACAGGATACCTTAGACAATTTGTCTATTTGGGCTCTAGAGCTAGGTATCGAATTCTCTACGGAGAAAACTGAGTTGGTAGTTTTTTCTAGGAAGCATAACCCTGCACAACCGAAGCTTCAAATTTGGGGTACACCGATAACTCATTCCAGGTCATTTAAATATCTTGGGGTCTGGTTCGATTTTAAGTACACCTGGAGATCCCACATCGAGTATCTGGAGTGAAAATGCCTCTGCAAAATTACCGGGACCTGGTGGGGAGCACATCCGCAAGATCTTCTAACGTTGTACCGGACAACGATTTTGTCGGTTATAGAATACGGTAGTTTTTGTTTTCAGTCAGCGGCTCGGTCACCCATCATAAAACTGGAACGTATTTAGTATGGATGTCTTCGTATCGCGTTAGGTTGCATGCACTTGACTCATACCATGAGTCTTGAAGTGCTGGCTGGCATGTTGCCACTCTCGGATCGGTTTACAGAATTATCTCTCCGGCTCCTCACCAGGTGTGAAGTTTTGAACCCCCAGGTAATCGAAAAATTTAAGAAGCTTCTTGAGTTGAACCCTCAAACTCGCTTCATGACTTTGTACCATTTGTACATAACACAGGATGTCAGCCCTTCACCGAATATATCCAATCGTTTTTGCTTCTCCGACTTCTATAATTCGTTTCACTTTGATTTATCCATGAACCAGGAGCTTCATGGAATCCCAGAGCATCATCGTCCTATGATTGCTCCGGTAATATTTTCTGCAAAGTTTGGCCAAGTTGATTCCACTTAATCGTTCTTCACTGACGGATCATTGATAGTGGAGTCAGCAGGCTTTGGTATATTTAATGAAATTTATAGTGCCTATCGTAAACTTCAAGCTCCTTGTTCCGTATATGTCGCTGAATTAGCGGCAATACACTTTACGCTAGAAATGGTTGCCTCACTAACACCGGATCAGTACTTCATTTTTACGGATAGTCTCAGTTCTATAGAGGCTATTCGCTCCTTGAGGCCGGTAAAGCACTCCTCGTATTTTCTCATGAAAATACAGGAGCTTCTAAGTGCTTTATCTTCGCGTAATTTTATCATCACCTTTGTATGGGTTCCATCTCATTGTTCAATTCTAGGCAATAAGAGAGCGGACTCGCTTGCAAAGGTGGGCGCTATAGAAGGCGATATTTATGATCGACAAATCCCCTTCAATGAATTTTTTACTATTTTTCGTCAACAGTCACTCGTCAGCTGGCAGTATAAATGGAGTAAAGGGGATTTGGGGCGATGGCAACATTCTATCATCCCAAAGGTGTTGAAGAAATCTTGGTTTGGAGGGATGGATGTGGGTCGAGATTTCATTCGTGTGATGTCTCGCCTCATGTCCAATGATTATTCTTTGAACGCTCATTTATACCGTGTTGGGCTGAGCGACAGCAATCTCCGTGAATGTGGACAAGGTAACCAGGACGCAGATCACATTATTTGGTCATGTGCCGAGCATCGTGGAGTCAGATCTGAGCTTTATGATTCCCTTCGGGCTCGAGGTAGATAACCCAATGTACCGGTTTGGCTGTACGTGATTTGGAGTCTATGAAACTTTTTTATGTGTTTTTGGCTAACATTAGCCTGATTGCAGTTAGTTTAACATGTATGTTTATTATAAGTTTTTTTTTATCTGTGTTTGTGAGTTTTTTTTTTCTTTCTCAAAAATGTTCAAGTAAAAAGAAAACCAAATATTGAATGGTTATAAGTTTTTTGACAATGTAAAATTTAAAATAAATGTGTTATGAAAACCATACTTTAAATTCCCGCCCATCTTCCCATCCTTAAAATTGTTATTCCTATTAACCTCGAGACGGCCGCGAGTAATTGGTTCTATCCTTCTAACTTTAGTTTTAAGATAACTGATGTATATAAATATGAAAACTTTGCTCTGTAAAGTTGATTCGATTAAGCCTGTACAAATAAATAATTAAATATAAAAAAAAACATCGTATTATTTCCATCATATCATGACCTTCACATTTTCATACAACAAACCTGATTAAGGCGGTATCTGGCTTAAACACGAAATATACCTTCAATTTATGACATCTAGCATTCTATATAATGCAGAAAATTACAGCTGTGGTAGGCTTTTGAAAATTACGGAATCTATGGTAGGCTTTTGCACTTATTGCTGAATGTTTTTTTCATTTCCGGTTTGCAAATGGACTTTTTACCAATTTTGAGTTGATCTGGTTTATGCAGCGCTGTGTGCCATTTGGCTAGTGTTTGATTTTACATTTCAATCTTTGTCAATACTTCATCATAACTCACAATATCATTATATTTGATAATATTGTTTTATTGATTTTACTTCATAGATGATTTAAACATTACTTATTGTTTTTTTGCCCATTTATCTTTATCTCCCTTCCACTTAAATCTTCCAATTCCTAACTCGGTAGCAATAACTATTAAATCAGCAAAAATAAAAGCGGCTTGCTGTTATAAAATCAGCATCAAGTAGCACCATGACAACAGTACATTAAACGGTATATATGTTAGTTCTGTAAAATTTCAATAGATTTAATAAAGTTTTTCAGGATTCCTCAAATCAAGATTTTGGTGAAATACTGCTATCGCTGAAAACGAACGAAAACGTGCTTAAGCGCGAACCACAGAACTCTACACTTTAACATTTTAGAACATTTCTTGCATTTCAGGATCAACCGAATGAAGATCATATATTATAGATACGAATGCTTGTAGTATTTTTCATTTCCATAAATATATACACCATTATATAAATATTTCATGGGAATGGGAGGGACCATCAGGGCACCCGATTGAAGCACTCTGGATTTTGTGAATAGAGGGCGGGCTCTTCTCCCCGCCCATTGGGGCATCCTCATGTTAGATAGCTTGTTCTTTTGACCAGTTGTTCAGTCTTGTTGTTGGAAGGAGATTCTTTATATCCCTGTGGATACGTATAAGTGATGTTGCATATCGATCCACCAAACCCCTTTTTGGCCCTTCATACAACGGCATGATTAGGATAATCAGTGGTTATTAAAGCTTGATCAAGTCTAACAGAGGGGAGAGCCCATTGCTGTCGGACTTAGTTTCCGTGCTACAATGGGTGGTAGTACATATTATACATCATACAAGAGGAGCATCGCAGGTCTACACAAGGATATTGCGTTTCTAACGCACTGTTCTCGACAAAGAATTACAGGAGTCAGTCACCAAGTTAAGGTTAAAACAGTAACGAATTCCAAAATAATTAAAATCATGAAGGGGAATCAATTGCGCGACAGCATTAAAATATTGCACTGTTAAGCCAATGCAAACACTTTAGAATATTATTCATTTCATATAAAATTATAAAAACAGTATTCAGATGGGTTTTCAATTTTTCTTACAAATGTTGCAGCAAGTTACAAAAAAGGAATGCGGCAAAAAGCTCAAAACACTACAAGAATTAAAATCTCAAAAATTGAATTAAGAAGAATCGAAGAATTGAATTTTCAGAATGAAGAAAGGGCTAGTAAAAACCACTCTTCAGATCCATGTTTAGAAGAACACCTAAATTTACTTAATAAAAGACTTAACCACTTTCAAACCCTGACACTACACAAACAATCATTGACGTAGAGTAGTTAACACTAACAACACACACACATCACAAATACAAGAAATCAGATCGGAAACACCCAATATTCTCAAAAACACATAAGAACATCAATAAATTAAAGAACATAGAGACAAATAAGTTAATTACTTGTAATTGGATAAAATAAATCCTCCAATTATCATGGACAAATAATACTACAATAAAACTATGACAGAAAAAAAACATAAAACAGACCAGTTACAGAAAGCAAAGAACAGACCCTCTTCCAGGAATGGTAAAACGTGTAGACAAAATTCTTGAAGAATGTAAATTAGTATTTAGCAGCAAAATCAGTAGTCTAAGAGAATCGAGTCAGTCCTCCTTCGCCTAGAATTGAAGGACTTCCAAAAATTCACAAAACTGATAATGAAATAAGGGAAATCAGCTGAGAGTTGCATCATACATCCATAAAGTAGCGAAATGGTTAGTTAACTAATTTTAAAACATGCCAAAACAATTTACCAGCAGATCAATTAAAAACTTACGTCATTTCACAGAGCTTCATAATATTTATAATATTGTTGTAATAAAATTAAGTATGAGTTTCTTTTGACGTTAAGGCTTTATTTCCTAGTAATCCAATAAAAGGTACCATTAACTTATTAAAAAAAAACTGTTTACTCACTCAAAACGACGACATGACGGAAGAAAAAAGTTTGTTCATATGTACATTGCAGCTTACATAAATTTGCAAGACATTATTTTTGTTCCAGAAATGAAACTTCCAATCTTGGAAAATTAAAATGAAAATATCAGTATAACACACGATCGGTTGACGTAGAGTACGTGAAATTAGTTGATTAGTTTCGTTAGCTTCATAGTGGAACATTGCAACGCAGGTGCTGTTCTAATGGAACGATGAATTGGCATAAGTAAGTGAGTAAATATGTTAGATAATTCTCTGATCTGCTTGTTACAAATTAATTGGCTGTGATTGTGATGATTGTGTTGATCGATCAGCTGAAGGACATTTTTCTCATCGCGTTAAAGGTTGTTGAGGATCTGGTAGGAAATTCAAAGTCAATAATGAATTATATTTTTGATAATTGAATTGACAGTCGCAAAACTATCTACAAATCTATTGATGTAAAAATCTCGAATATCTATCTAAAAACGATTAAGTGATTAGCGTTCAAGGTGTTTTCATTGTTCGTGGCGGTCAATTTTTTTTTTCAGAGTTTCCACGTCAAAATAAGGACTGCATTTGTTCTTACTGTCACACTGTTTCTCAAAACATGAAAAAAAAAACCTTCAGAGTATTTTTTTTATATTAAAAATATGCGTTAATTCGTATGAGAAACAATAATTTAACACTTGCACAAATGAAATTAGAGATATCTGAATAAAGAAAAAGCTTCAATGTCTTCCAAAGGCTTTCTATTGATGCCTCAAAGTTTAATATTTAAGTTTTAATAAAATAATCCGCATTACACATGAAATCCACTGCAACTGAGAAAGGCTATCTAGATACTGGTACGTTTCTTTTGAAACTAAATCGATCGGTCTTAAAAATGACCGTTAGTGACATATTTCCACTAAAATAGAATCATAATATCACTCTAATATGGTTGTTCTTATGTACCGTTTAACAAAACCTACAATCACATATAGATGTGGAATTTGTAATTGATTGAAAAATGCAATTGACACAGTTTGGTGTTTTGAGTGCATGGATTTTGTTTCATGCGATTGCCAAATACCTTCTGAATTATGCCGAATGAACCCCACGAGAGGTTAATCTACCAAATCTGCTTGATTCTCTTGATGAAATTAAACTGTTTTGGTCTTGATGCGAACAGCTTGGAAGTTTACCTCTATGTACACTGAACAAATTGCATGAAACAGCATAGGCATTTCTTCTTTCATTTGCTGCTTTGCATCTAAACATAAAGGGGTAGAATGGCACAGCTATCAAAAATCTTTGTGTACAAGTGTTCTATCGCTTTTGTGCTTCGATTTGAATAATTTATCAAAGCAAATGAATAGAATCATGAATTTGATTGTTTTGAATTATGATATCGTGATCACGAACCAGCCCGAAGATGAAGTGCAGTGGAAATTATTGGATGAGATTGAATAAATTATAGACTCAATTTGCTGTCTGCGTACAAGTTGTTAGATCGCTACGGAAGCATCAGCAGAAGGTAGTGGTATTGTATGGAATAACAATGTTGTTTTGCTTCAACTAACATCGCCAACAATACTGACAGTATATTAGATGAAAATGAAACATTTTAATTTTGTTTGTAACAGACATGATTTGATCTCAGATAAAATGTCATAAAAAATTAAATCAAATATTTCATCTTAGGCCTGCCATTTTTCAGCGTTTGGCACTAAACTTTTCTAATTGTTCGTTCAATCTAGGTTAAGCACAATGCAAACCGAAACTTTTAGTAAGTTCGAACAAACAAATGAACTGATGTTTGTCATAAACCAATTATACGCAGGCCTGATATAGGTTGAAAATGAATACCTATAGGATTAAATTTTATTTAACCTTCAATTTAACCTTTTAGACGTTTCAAATGTCATTATGAGCCTATTGCCTGCTATCAACTGAGTTCAACTGTTTTCGATGCCTATACTGTTTTCGCACCAGTTGGATTGTGTGACATATCCAACGCCCAGAGAGTCGAGAAATTTTCCTTAACCAAAAATTGCTAGACTTAACAGAGAATCGAACCCAGTCATTACCAGCATGGTTTGTAGTTCTGCCTTTACTGACTAAGCTAACCCCTTTACCACGGTTGTACTAACTAAATACCTGAAGAAAGGCTACGGATTTAATTTGTATTATTATAATCAAATGAAATTCAAAATTGCAAAATACTACTACAACCATGTAACAGATATCCAAGAATATAATTGCATGACTAAAAACAACTTGCCAAAAATAAGTAAGAATGAAACAAATTCTATCGTTATACCGACAATTATATCATGGTCAGGATGACTATAGCATATAATCGTTACTATAACCATGAAAATGGTCGAATTCACCATGTTCATGGCATTCTTGACTATGATCATGGTAACAAGGACTATTCCGACATTATGGCAAATGTTGGATAAACTATTTTTAATGATCGTTTTGACCATGATCATAGTCGGTTAAAAATCACTATACTGCAATAGTCATCCTTACCCCCAATAATGGTTAACTTGACTATCAAATTTATCTCTGTGTATAGCTAGGTTTATGGTCATTTCTTCCTACTTTTTTTTTTACCTAAAATGCCTTCTTATTTCCACCCATAAGATTTTGTTCAATGCTTGAATCGATGGTATTTTCTGTTTTCAATCATGATGTCAACATTCTCTATTCCGTTGGGACACCTTATTTACAGTGTTCGTGTTTCATTATAGCCCAGTGTCTATCGATCGACCTCAACTCCGATGTGCTTGTGATATTGAGATCCTTCGGTACGACATTGACTATTGACATAGTCTTGAAAGACTCCAAGACGTCTATGGAGTAGTTACAAGAGGCTAAATCCGGCAAATAAATTGTAGGAATGTTGCGTGATATAGACTGTTCCAGAAAGTATAAGCACACCAGACTCTCCTTGAGAAAATTGGCCAAGGAAGAGGGTGTAAGCGTCGGAGCGGTACGATCTGCGATTCGAAAATATAGAGAATAGTGTACGTTTGAAGATGCGCCGAAGAGTGGTCGGAAATCCGGTCCTGTTAGTCCGGATATCGATCAAAAGATCAGGGATGCCAACAAGCGAAAACCAACGACTTCCGTTCGGGATGTTGCGAAAAAACTAGGGACCTCGTCGAGTAACGTCATGCGTGCCAAAGAAAGACTTGGGCTAAAAACATACCGGAAGCAGAAAAAACCCAAAAGGAACTCAAAACAGGCCGCGTCCGTGAAACCACGGGCCCGCAAACTCTACGATTCGTTATTGTGTAGAAATTCTGGGTGTATAATAATGAACGATGAAACGTATGTGAAACTAGATTACAAAACGCTTCCCGGACCACAATTCTATACTGTAAGCGAAGACAAAGACATCCCCAAAACGGAGAAGGCAATGTTTACCGAAAAATTCGGTAAGAAGGTTATGGTTTGGCAGGCAATATGCTAGAGTGGTAGAACATCTAGTCCGTACATCACAACGGAGACGATGAACACTCAGAAATACGTTAAGGAATGTCTCCAGAAGCGATTATTGCCAATGATCAGGCAGCACGAAGGTCAAGTAGTGTTTTGGCCTGATTTGGCGTCATGTCATTACGCAAAGGACACTTTAGAATGGTTCAAAAGTCAAAATGTATGTTTCGTGCCGAAAGACATGAATCCGCCGAACTGCCCGGAGGCACGACCAATCGAGACTTTTTGGGCTTTAACCAAAGCAAAGCTTCGAAAATTCATAAAACCAGCGGACGACATCCAAAAATTTAAAAAAGATTGGTCAAAAGTGGTCAAAATGGTGGGAAGTACCACTGTGCAGAAGCTAATGGGTCATGTTCGAGGAAAAGTTAGGAGTCTTGGCTTTTATTAAATATTTTGATTAAACGAGAGTAAAATATCATATGAAACAGAAATACAAATATGATTTGCCATATAAAATTATTAAAACTAAAAAAAACATGATTTTTTTGTTATTTTTAAAGTGTGCTTATACTTTCTGGAACAGTCTATATGAAGAGCGACGGGGCTTATTCGTCTTGACTTGACCATTTACGGTTACAGTTGTTTCGAAAGGCATGCTCCGTTTTCCACATTAACAAATCACCTGTAATGTATGCCGAAACTTTACTTACCTTACCATTCGGCAAGTCACCTTCTACTTGATCGATCCACCTAGCCTGTTGCGCGCCTCTTCTTCTTGGGCCAACCGGCTCATTATGGAGATTCATTTTAACAGGGCTGTCGTCCGATATTTTTACGACATGTCCAGCCCACAGTAGTCGACCGATTTTAGTGGTGTGATTTATGGGAGGTTCTCCTAGCAACTGATGCAATTTGTAGTTCATTCGCATCCATCCACGTTCCGTCTTCCATCCACCGTAGATCGCACACAAGACTTTCCTTTCAAAGACACTAATCTGGCGCGTTAGTCCTCCATGAGCATTGTCCATATTACGTGGTCGTAGAGGACTACCGGTCTAATTAATGTCTTATAGATGGTGTACTTTGTAGTTCGACGAACTTTGTTTGACCTTAGTGTCCTTTGCAATCCAAAGTAGGCTCTGTTTTCAGCCACGATGCGCTTTTTTATCTCTCTGCCTTAAGTCGTTTACGTCATTGTCTCAAAGTTGCGTGTTACGATATCAACGTCGTCAGCGAAGCCAATAAGTTGGACGGACTTTTTGAAGATCATACCACTGCTTTCTCTCCCTGCTCTTCGAATCACACTCTCTAATGCAATTTTAAATCTACCAACTTGCCATAAACCTCTCTGAGATTCGAAAGGACTTGAGAGTGTCCGTGAGACTTGGATGGATAGATGATGTGTATGCACGCTATATTCACGTCATTTCTGTGTTTTTTACACCGTGTCCAATATATTCTCATACAAAATAAAACTCTATTTATTTCAAATCGATAATCCAGATTTTAATGATAACTTTACCCATTATATTGCAATATAATACTGATCAACTACAGCATATGTTTTGGACAACCATACGAAATAATCCAAGGGATTCAGATCTGGTGAACTGGGAGGCCATTCATTCTTGTCCAAAAAGTCGGTCAAATTTTCTCGGCACCAGCCCTGAACGAGATTTGCAGTATGCGATGGCGCTCCGTCCTGCTGAAACACATAGTCATCATCTACAAACACCTCTTGTACATATGGCTTGACAACTTTCTCTGAAACTTCCGTTTTATAATATACGGCATTCACTTTAACGCCTTTTTCGATGAAACCAATGGTAATTTGCCTCGCTTGCAAATTCCTCCCCAAACCATCACTGACGCAGCACTTTGGAACCGTTGAATATTCCTATCACTCTCTAGAACAGTTCTCGAAGAGAGAGCCCACAATCTGTTGTTCTGGACATTGTGAGATTGTTGCAAGACGAATAACTTTTCGTCGGAAAAGATAAATTCTTCCCCACCGTGCCGCGACAAAAGCAGACTTGCTCTTTCGAGTCGTTTCTGCTTGGAAGGTTTCGAAACTCCGTGAACCTTACGTTTCTTGAAAGCTTGGAATCCGAGGTCATTTTGCAGTATATTGTGCATTGACGATCTCGAAACATTCAGATCTGCGGCCATTTTACGTACAGAGAGCTGTGATTTTCGTCTAATCCGTTCCCTGACCACTTTAACAATTCGTGCAGTCCTCACCGTACGAGTACGACTGGATCTCTTCCGGTCATCCAACGAGCAGATGTCACGGTACATTCGGATGGTTCGGTACACAAAATCCCGCTTTACTCCGAGGTTTTTCAAATTTCTGAAAATAGCACCCGGGCGCTCACCTTTCAAAAACATTTTTATCACCACAGCACGAAACTCCTTCATCGCTGGTAAAAGATAAACACCGAATGAAAACAATCGGACACAGCCTAAAAGCGTTTGTATAAACATAATGCAAAACTACACCAACACATACGTGAAGCATGTTGAGTAGTTGCACGACACCAATGCAAGGAAAAAGTTTATGAGAATATATTGGACACGGTGTATATATTATTAATTATGCTTATAAATAATTAATTATTTAGATATGAATGATTCTAAATTAAGTATATATAATGTTTTTAATTTATTTTTTCCATTAAAGACCCAAAGGCTGATAAATAATTCACTGCTATTATTATAAGAACCATAACTAATAATTATAATTTTATATAAATAATTTATATTTTAATTTTAATTTATATTAACAAATCAGTGGGGTTGTGTACAAGACACGACCGGTTGACGTAGACTACGTTAAACCAAGTGATGCATTATAATGTCAGGGAAATTCTGTGTGGCTATTATTAGCGTTAAAAGGGTTTCAATTATTCGTGCCGGTCGCTTACCCTTACCGATAGAAGCAGTTTAAGTCACAATATGACGGGTGCGGCTCTTATGGGACATTAGACCAGCGTTTTGAAGCCAGTATGTAAGAAAATTCTATTGTACGCTCTTGAGATATTATTTGGTGGCCCTGAAAAGGGCCGTTTGGTTTTATGAAGTCAGTATTTGGGAAAATTCTCTTGTACACTCTTTATAACTCTTTGGTGGCCCTGAAAAGGGCCTTTTGGTTTAAATGATGACACGGCCACGGTTGCACGTTTTACGATGGGCTATCTTTAAGGCCTAGAAGATAGTTGAGGATCTGTTAGGGAATATAAAATTATTAAATTAATGATAGTTTTAACTAGTTTTAGCCCCAGCCCCCACTGCCCCCCACCATTATTATTAAGTCGAAAACTTTCGATGGATATGGATATCATTAAGGATTCTTGTTCGAACGAATTTCAGAAAAGTTTATTTATTTCATCGCTCCGGGCATTTATTTATTTTATCGCTCCGGGCATTCGGCTGTATTCGGTATACTATACGGAATATAAAGCTAGTTAATAACATCTAAATGACTTTCTCATGTGATCAATCGGCCATTTCAAAACATTAAAATTCCCACTATATTCATTTAGTTATATAGGTGTTGGTATGAATAAGCCCTTCGAAAAATACACAACCGCTGACTCTTACTTTTCCATTGAAAACTTTTATATTCTACATTTTACTATGTGATGAATACATTAGGCCACAGTTGAGAATATAAGGTTAAATGCGTACCTAAAATATGGTCTATGGTTTTCTTGTGAAATTATTATTCATGTTTCTATGTGAATATCAGGTAAATTAGTGAATCCATTATGGCTAAAACGTTAAGAAAATCGAAATATATATAAATATATTAGATCTCGCAGAAAAAAGGGAGTGAGTTTTATAAAATATCATTATTCTTTGCAATGGGTTTGGGAGAAAAGGTTGGTTAATACATGATAAATTCTAATAAATATAAAATAAACACCTGAGAAAATAATCACGCATTAAAACATGTTCAGCGCATTATTTGTATCGATATCATGTGTATGTTCGTATGATGTAAAAGCACGCGGCACATGTCATCACCAGAATACAATTAAAACTATGTTGAAATTTATTAAGACAGGGAGCGATAACATAGAGAGATAATTGCTATGATGACATGCACTTTGTCAAATTGATGTAAATTTAATAAATATCAATTTCCTACCTCAAATTGAAGGACCTTCTCCAGCGTCCCAACTAGTTGTTGGCAACGCATTACCTCTTGCTGCTTTCAATTTCGCCCGATAGCTACGAGCTCGCTCGGCATCGGTGCCTGGTCGTTTCGGAGGATTTCCCGTATGTTCGCTCTTTATGCGCTTCCTGAATCTGCGCAAGCGTTCTGGATCAAATCGGTTAGGCATTCTCACTTTCACTATGTTTCTCAAAAAGTTTTTCTTCCTAGAGGTAGGACTCTATCCAACGCGAATCGGTAACACAACAGAACAACTGTTTTTAACACACTACTAATTGGAATTTACAGAGAATGTTGGTTCGGAATATCATGTTCGACATCGAAAATGGTGTCCGTGATAGGGAATTTGTGTGGTTTAAGGTATGCGACGAAGGGAAAACAAGTTTTGCTAATACCACTGGCTGCAAATCGACAATTTGAAACGAAAATCCTAATCAAACAAACTCTCAAGCTGAGAATATTAAATTGAAAGTAGCAAAGATGGATTTGTATCTGGTAGGATTTTTCGGTGAAAATAAATCAAAGAATCGGCCTAGTTGCCTAGTAACGACTTGGCATACTCCAATATGACTGCCAATCGACCGAAATGTAAGATTAACTATTATTCAAATAACTCTCTTAAATTAGAAATTGAATTGATTTATTGATTCATCGCGGGTTGCGCCAACCAGCTAGGAAATTTTTTTCACCGACGGAGAATTGTCCTGCTCGCCTTCCATGGAGGCTCTCCCGCAAACAGTAGCGTTTTTGCAGTCGTGACGAACAAATCGGCACTAGATTAAATGGCGCACAAACCGAACGAAATATTAATTTAATTCTTATTTAAACAACTCTCTGAACTGGATTGGGTGTCCTCAAAAGGACAGATTATTTATTAGTGGGTTGCGCCAAAAAAAGTGGGTTGCTGGGTAAAATTTTTACTGACGGCTCGCCCTCCATCGAGCATCGAACTAAATTTAAGATTAGTTCTTTAATAAACAACTCTTTTATTTTAATTTATTGTCCTCAAAAGGACAGATTATTTCCACCTACTGCTGCTCGCCCCCAAGGACGCTTTCCCCCAAATAGCAGCGTTTTCGAAGTCGCGGCGAAACAATCGCCACGATGAGGTAAGATGGCGGCTTGCACAAACCGACGCGATTGTGCGCCCCCATAATCCGCCATTTTACCTCATCGCGACGATCGCTGTTCGGGAGAGCCTCAGTACTTAGCTGCCTGCGAACAGCTACCAACGACCAGCTCCGCACAGCTTCAATGCTGCCAAGCGAATGGGGCAAATTTTTCCTAAGTGTGCGTTTTATACCGTTCTCAGCTGCATGCGAGACGTACATGGAGAGACGAATCACATGATTGGTTAAAGTTCCTCTCTAATACAAAGAAGAAGAAGATGATGCAAGACGTTCCTTGCTTCGATTTGAAAACTGTGATAGGAAATTTGGTAAATTTACTCTGCAAAATGACATTATAAGACATCACCTTATATTTGCGTTATTTTCAATAGTTTACTATTGTTTGAGCATAATGTTTGACAATTGAATTGAAGCGCGGTAAAATTTCCGACCGATTGAGGAAGAAATCATGTAAATTTATCGTAGATTATTTGAGTTATTCGCGTACAAAACGTACGGTTTTTCGTGACGGTCGCAATATTTTAGATTTTCATTTGACACCCTACCCTTGCCGTAAGACGTAGTCTACGTCAAAAGGAGCCACAGGAAGTTGGCGTGAACGAGAGGTAATTGTTCGCAATAATATGCTTTCCCAGGAAGAAATCGATGAGTTTCGAGGAGAGTTCCATAAAGTAGTATATAGGCAATGTGTCTGAAATATTTCAGCCTTTCAACTATGAAGGAAGGATGTGGATCCACACCGCCGGTGAAGTATCAAAATAGGACCTTTTAGGCCAGAACCACTCCCTGAGCACAACTGTTGGGTGGCCTAGTCTACCACATGGACATTTTTCGGCACGAACCTATTGTTGCCCCATATGCTTAGGATGAGTGTCCCGCTTGAGAACGCCTAAAATTCGGAGGGATTATTATTTCAGCTAAGTTTATGAAATGTCTTCAACCGAATTTTTTAAATTGTTAACAAATACAAAAAAACAGTAGGGTTACGTATAAAATACGAAAGGTTGATGTAGACTACGTTAAACCGTTCGATGCATTATGTTCAATATTTTAGATTCGGCAACCCTCAAACCGAGTTTGTTGGTAAAACAATGTTATGCAGATATTGTTCTGATGGAAAGTTGGATCAGTATTGTAAGTAGGTATGTATGAAAATTCTATTGTTCACTTTAAAGAAATCGTTTAGTGGCCTTGAAAAGGGTTGTTTCGTTTTAATATTTCTATGATGAAAGTGGAACGGTTATGTTGATTGAGATGGTTTTGTTGATGTGATCGTCCAGCTGGAGACCATTTCGTGAATATCAAATTCCTTCGCACCTATTCATCAATTTTAAGGCCAAATACGATACTATTGATCACGAAGAGCTGTGGAAGATTATGGGAGAGAACAGTTTTCCCTGGAAACTGACCTGGCTGATAAAGACAACGATGAATGGTGTACAGTGCTGGGTAAAGATATCGGGTGCATTATCAGACTCGTTTGTAACTCGCATAAGACTTTGGCAAGATGATGGTCTTTCCTGCCTCTTGTTCAACATTGCGCTAGAAGGTGATATGAAACTGGCGGGATTTAATATGTGGGGCACGATTTTCAATAAATCCAGTCAATTCATTTGCTTTGCTGACGACGTCGATATTTTCGGAAGTACGTTCCAGGCGGTTACTGAGCAGTACACCAGGCTGAAACGTGAAGCAGAAAAGGTAGGAATAAGGGTAAATACATCGAAGACTAAGTATCTGCTGGCAGGAAGAACCAAGCACGATAGGGCTTGTGCAGGTAGAAGTGGGATTATCGACGGTGATGAGTTTGTGTACCTTAGATCATTGGTGACGTCGCATAACTATTGCAGCAGAGAAACTCGGACACGCATAATAGCTGGAAGCCGTGCTAGCAATGAACTCCTCATGGTCTGGTGTACAATTTACAAGACGCTGATACAGGCACACGCTACAGGCACGAAACATGGACAATGCTCCAGGACCTGCAAGCACTTGTAGTTTTGAACGACGTGTGCTTATGGCCATCTTTGGCGGTGTATGTAGAAACGGAGTATAGAGGAGAATAATGAACCACATGGCAAACCCAGTATCCAGAAAGTCGCTAAAACTGGAAAAGTACAATGTACAAGACATGTTGTAAGGATGCCAGACAACAATCCGCAAACAATATGTTTGTCTCGAATGCAACCGATACAAGTCGAAGGTGAGCGCAGCGAGTGGTTAAATCAATTGAAGCCAGACCTAGGAATTATAGGACTCTCGAAAAACTGGAACCGAGTTTCTTGGCAAAACATTATGGCGTGGGTATGACCCTGAAGGGATATTGGACCAGCAAACGTGAAGTAAGTATGCTACTCCTTAGCTCGGAAAGTCAAATTGGTCGTCCTCAACAGAAAAGATTTTGGATGGTGAGCATGGTCTGCGATTCAATTTAAACGTTCTTCTAGGTCTACTGTGGAAGCAGGTTATTCAACTTCTCGTAGATGCGCTTGTTCAACTGCCTAGCAACGGACAGCAGTTTATTTAACTACTCGTCATTGGACCTTACCGGCTGACTCCGACCATTAGGTTGTTGACTTTCAACTGGCTCACTCCAGGCAGCAATTTATTCAACAGTTTAGTGTAACAGTACCAACGAGAATATGTAACGAGAAGTTCATTTCATTCAAAAGAACTCTTTACCTGGGAAAATTGAATTGATTGTCTTCTAAAGGACTGATTTGAGTCCGATTACTATGCTATCTATCAACAGGTGTGGAGTGACCATGGTCCGCGACTGAATTCAAGCCTTCTCGGTCTAATTTAGTAGCATACAGTTTCACTTTTCATCGTTAGGCCTCACCGGCTATGCTGTCATATCTAATCATAAATATATTCATATATTTACTAACAGGGTGCGGCAATGCATATGCCGGCAATACTAGCGTCTCATTAGCAACACAAATCAATTATCTGCTAATAATTGTTCAAATTCAAGATGATGTTGCCGTTTAATGAATTTTCTGAATATACTAGCAATGCTGCAAACTCGACATAAGCTACCGGCTGACTCACAATGTACAGCAGATTATTTCACTCAACGTTGCGCTTTACCAAATGATGGCTGCCAACTGTCTCACACATTCCGCAGTGCATAAGGAAACGGTGAAGTTCGTGTCTTCCGTGCTCCATAGTTTTGGCTTTTTCTCCGTGTTATTTACATTCGAATTCAGTTTTTTTCTCCTCGCCATTATTTTCACCGCTGTGGTGATCGAGTATTTGTTTCTGAAAGCGTTCTGAAAAGTTTAAACAGTGCAATTACGGAAATGATTGGTTGCAATTAGCAAGTGATCATCCATTTTGTATCGCATCTCCTCGTGGCACGCACACCAGCAGTCCGTCTTGTGTTGCGTGCATTCGTTCATCTGCCCACCACCATCGACTAGTATCATCATTATCATCATCATCATCATCATCATCATCATCATCGCTAGCCCCTTCTAGTCGGTACACGCGGCCAAACATCGTCACTCGGCAGCAGCTGCACATTCGTCGCCCGACTGCAGCAGATCAGTGATAACATATAAGATAAGTTTTTGTTTCTCCCTCTCCTGAATACATTGTACTTTTATTTTGTGTGCGTGTGTGTGTGATTGTCTTTAGCTTTAGTTTGTTTTTCTGTGTTTAATTATTTATAATTGCGTCAGTGGTTGAGCGTCATAAGCTCCCACAAGCGAGCCATGGATGATTTGTCGGAAGATGAATCATCTATGGCGCGAAATGATGAGGTAGCTCATAAAGTTACCCGATCACGTGCTTATCCAGATGGCTCAGCTGGTCCATGGCTTGTTTACTTTCAGCCCAAAACGAAATTTTGAACGTTTATCAGATCACTAATGATCTATCGAAACGATTCTCGGCCGTGACTGAAATTATCAAGGTAAGACCCAATAAACTTTGGGTCATTGTGTCCAACCTGAAACAGGCTAACAAGATTGCTGCTTCTCAGTTTTTTACACTGGAATATTTAGTGTGCATCCCAGCTTCCTGTCTCTTCCGGGGACATCCAAAACCCCAAATGCCTCGATTTCAAGAACAGAAGTACCTTTTTCGACTGAGCTGTTCTCATTTGATGACATTGTCGAAGGTATCTTCAAGTACCTCGACATATCTAATCCTCTTGAATGCATTGTTCTGGCAATGCTTCCCACAATGAAGACTTTTTTGAAGCAGTTGACAATAAAGTGGCCCCTCCTTGCAGCAATCATTTTCTTCGATGGATAATTTTCCATATGAGGTCAGGAATTTGATCACTGTTCTGCAGTGGAATTGTCGAAGTCTTATTCCTAAACTGGACTCTTTCAGATTTTTGGCTCACAATACCGGTTGTGATGCAATTGCTCATTGTGAAACATGTCTCTCTTTCGAAATCGATCTTCCGTTTCATGGTTTCAATATTATTCGTCTTGATCGTGAGGATTCGCGTAGAGGAGGAGTACTTTTGCGGATTAAACTCCTTCTATAGAGTGAATTTTCCTCAAACTCCAGGTATTGAAAATGTCACATGTCAGGCTGCTATTAAAAATAAAAGCCTTTCCATTGCTTTTGTATATATTCCTCCTAGAGCCTCAATTAATCAAAAACGACTTTCATATATTTGTTCGGTCCTTCCTACTCCACGGTTGATCATAGGAGATTTCAACTCTCACGGTACAGGCTGGGGAAAACTGTACGATGACAACAGGTCTTCCCTGATATATGATCTCTATGACAACTTCAATATGACAGTACTCAAAATGGAGAAGTAACGCGTTTGGCTGGTCCATCCTCAGTTGGCAGTAGATTAGACCTCACACTTTGTTCGAATTCATTATCGTTGGACTGCACGTGGAATGTGATCCAGGATCCCCACGGTAGTGATCATTTGCCTACTGAAATTTCGGTTACCACCGGGTTCGATCCGTCGGAATCCATCAACGTCGCGTATGATCTTACCCGTCACATCGATTGGACAAAATTCAGGACAGCTATAGATGAAGCCGTATCGACGGTAGAAGGTCATTCACCGCTGGAGGAATATAACTTCCTTTCCAACCTGATCTTGGATAGCGCGCTTCAAGTTCAAACTCGACCAATTCCAGGAACGTCATTTCACAGGGAACCTCCTTCTCTATGGTGGGATCAACAATGCACCGATATTTAACGTAGAAAATCCGACGCGTTCAAAGTTTTCCGTAGACGTGGAACACCTGAGCACTTCGAAGTATACATGGCTCTAGAATGAGAAGTTAAGAGCCTCATCAAGGCCAAGAAACGCGGTTACTGGAGACGGTCGAGAGTTATTGCCATTCAAAAACCTGGTAAACCTGCGTCCGACCACAACTCCTATCGACTCGTCACGATGTTATCTTGTATTCGAAAGTTGTTGGAGAAAATGATCCTTTTCTGCCTGGAGAAATGGGGTTAAGACGAATAACCTGCTTTCAGATACTCAATATGGTTTCCGTAGGGGTAAAAGAACGAACGACTGTCTTGCGTTGCTTTCCACGGATATTCAATTAGCTTTTGCTAAAAAGAAGCAAATGGCTTCTGTATTCTTGGACATCAAGGGGGCTTTTGATCCAGTATCTGTAGAAGTTCATTCGGATAAACTCCACGCTTGTGGCTTTTCTCCATAAATGAATAACTTTTTGTACAATTTGCTGTCCGAGAAACATATGATCTTTTCTCATGGAAACTCTACAGCTTCCCGATTTAGCTACATGAGTCTCCCCCAGATATCATGTTTAAGCCCCCTTTTGTATAATTTTTATGTCAAAGACATTGACGGTTGTCTAAGGGACAACTGTACGTTGAGACAACTTGCAGATGACGGCGTAGTGTCTGTCACGGGACCCAATGGGGTCGATCTGCAAGGACTCTTACAGGATACCTTAGACAATTTATCTACCTGGACTCTAGAGCTAGGTATCGAATTCTCTACGGAAAAACTGAGTTGTTAGTTTTTTCCAGTACAACCGAAGCTTCAAATTTGGGGTACACCGTGACTCATTCTATGTCATTTAAATATCTTGGGGTCTGGATCGATTCTAGGTGCACCTGGAGATCCATCATCGAGTATCTGAAGCGAAAATGCCAGCAACGGATCAACTTTCTCTGCACAATTACCGGGACCTGGTGGGGAGCACATCCGCAGAAACTTCTAACGTTGTATCGGACAACGATTTTGTCGGTTATAGAATACGGTAGTTTTTTTTTTCAGTCAGCGGCTCGGTCGCACATCATTAAACTGGAACGTATTCAGTATCGGTGTCTTCGTATCGCGTTAGGTTGCATGCACTCGACTCATACCATGTTGCCATTCTCGGATCGGTTTACAGAATTGTCTCTCCGGCTCCTCACCAGGTGTGAAGTCATGAATCCCCAAGTAATCGAAAACTTTGAGAAGCTCCTTGAGTTGAATCCTCAAACTCGCTTCATGGCTTTGTACCATTTGTGCATAACACAGGATGTCCGCCCTTCGCCGAATATTCCCAATCGTGTTTGCTTCTCCGACTTCGGCAGCTCGGTTCATTTTGATTTATCCATGAAGCAGGAGCTTCATGGAATCCAGAGCGACAGCAATCTCTGTGAATGTGGAAAATATTACCAGGGCGCAGATCACATTATTTGGTCATGTGCTGATCATCGTGGAGTCAGATCTGAGCTTTATGATTCCCTTCGGGCTCGAGGTAGACAACCCAATGTACCAGTTCGAGATATCTTGGCTGTACGTGATCTGGAGTCTATGAAACTCATTTATGTGTTTTTGACTAACAATAGCCTTAGATTGTATGTAGTGTATCATGTATGTAGTTTTTTTTATCTCTGTTTCTGATTTTTTTTTTCTTTCTCAAAAATTTTCAAGTCAAAAGTGTTTCAATTTTTTAAGACGGTTGCTATTTTTCAAATTTTCACTCTACCGTTGCCGTAAAACATAGTCCAAAACCATATACATAAAAATATTGACAAACAGAGGCATTTTAACCTTGCTTTTCAAATATGCGTGTTTTAATAGCAAGGTTGCTTTATGCAAAAAATTTAAATCTTCTTCATCCAGTCATCGTTCATATTAATAGTAGGATTAATAGCCGGATACATCCTAAGATACTTACAAAACTTAAACTGATTTTAAATCGTAATGTAAAAAAGGGGTTTTGCGCCAACTCGCCTAGGAGTTTAAATCACTATCTTTGAATCGAATAAACTTTTGTTTGTGGTGTCAATACTGTCTCAACGTTAGCAATGTACCTCGCTGTTAGTTAATTTATCCAGGCTAACATTTGAAAAGTGCTGTAGTGCTTATTTTCGTTGGTGAAAACAATTTTATTTTAATTGGCACATTATAGGGAGAATTTTTTTTCAGCATTGATTCATCATTATTAAATGTCAAATAGGGTTCAAATATTTGCTTCTAACCTAAATGTATTTTTTTTTTCTATTCCTGCCTTTGAATTAAAAACATTTAAAAAGATGAATATAAATATATAAAAATGTATAAAAATCTCGGGCGATGGCATTTAAGAAACCGATGCAGCGGATACACCAAATATATGTTTTGTATCTGAAAATGACCCCATTTTGTGGATGTATTCTGAACTTTATTATAACTTTTGACCATAAGAAAGGAAGATATCGTTTGGAACTGGTGTTATGGTGAGGTACAGGTCTGATAGAAAATATGTAGATAGTTTCAATATTATTTTAAGAAGATAGTAAAACGAATGAAACGACAC
Organism: Aedes koreicus; assembly: GCA_024533555.2. NCBI lineage: Eukaryota > Metazoa > Arthropoda > Insecta > Diptera > Culicidae > Aedes > Aedes koreicus. The sequence continues at coordinate 84,035 of JAHHFK020001964.1, read as the reverse complement.
AAGCTTCGTGCAGTCCTAAATGAAGCGTAGAAATGTATTAAAAAAGATAATGGTTTCAAAATATGTTACAGTGAAAAGGTAGACTAAATCTTTAACTCACTATGATAGGTGGTTGTTCAAATCATCAAAAATTTCACTTAAGTGGATAGTTTAAGTTAATTTTCCGCTGCAATATTCTATCTACAAAATGACGCACAAATTATGTAATATAAAGAGGAACGCTCAACCATAAACCTTTTTCCGCATCTATAAATTTTCTGTATACTCTTACGTAAATTATCTCCAGAAGCCGAGTAAAATATGTACAGGGCCCAGCAATCGAAGTGCAATATTGGAAAAAAAACATCTAAATTCAACTTTCTATTTTTAATTCACCCCAATTCACTTGAAACAGTTCACTGTTTGAAAAATCATCTATTAAGTTCAGGATGACCACCTTAAAGGAAATAACCTGTTGCAAATGTTAAAAAATAACGCATTGTAGGTGTTCTTTTGGTATAAAATCCCATTTAGACATTGCATGTCTTTTCAAGTTTTCCGAACTTCCATGTTTTCTAGAGAAGATCCTAGCCTCCAATATACCCCATACAGAAAAAGTCCATTGGATTCGAGTCAGGTGAATTCGCTGGCGACTCCGTCCTAGAAATTTATCCTGGAAAGTGTTCAGCAATCCACAGTTGAGTCATTTTTGCTTTATGAGCTCCGCACTGGCTCATAAAGCAAAAAAGACTCCTGTTGGAAAAGCTAAGGTGTTGAGCCAAAATGAACCTTCAGCAACAATTTCACCCCTTCAGGAACAAAATCCATTGGAGTTCAGCCGTTATGGATAATTACGACCCAAACCATCATTGAGTTAGGTTTTTGTCATCAAGTGGCCGTCAAAACGTCGTAACTTCTTTGAAATTTTTCTGTCAGCCAAATCCTATCGTTTGCTTGTTTACGAATTGGTGAATAGTGAAGAGCTTTTTGTCCGCAAATACAGTATTTTCCAAATTTGCTTCCGCAGCACTTTGCAGCATTGTCTTAGCTTTTATCTTTTAAATCCTGTACTATTTGTATCTTGAATGGTTAGGTCTTAAGCCTCTTCTTTTGGACTCATTAGATACTGCGATATGATATATGACGATCTTTCGCCAGTTGAATGCCAATCAGGCGTGGATTGCTTTGCAAATGCTTCTTCACTCTTTCAACCATGGCAGGTGTAGTTGCTGTGGTTTGACGCCCCCCACCATACCGTTTTTAGCAGAGCCGGTCTCCAGGTACCTTTTGATTGTACGGATTACAAAACTTCTGCACACGGTCAAACTGACTAGCTCCCGAACAAAATCTTTCTGCCGAACTATTGCTTTGATCGGAGCAATAGTTGCAGAACAATTTTTAAGTGAGGGGTAACACTGATCTGAGTTCTTTTATGATGTATTTTACTGGTTTTGACTATTCTCTAAATGATAACAGCCAAAAACAATTCATGAACTGTAGTGTATCCTCTTGATATTATGTAAAAATCTGTTGCGAGAATTTAAGCATAATAGAAATAAGTTTATTGAAATCAAGCAATGTTCGAGCGTGATTATTAAACAGCAAACAAGTATATATTTTCATTTCCACCCCATCATTCACTACCCCAGTAGAACTGTCCTGTGGTGTAGTTTATCCGAAAAGTTTGCTCTCACACCACTTTCTTTGTAGATTGCAACGTCTTATATTTTTATACCACCTAATAGAGTTGTAAATGTTTTCTCACGGTTTCATTCCAACTGGGAATCATTCATCACTTTGTATTTTTGTTCTATTTTGTGCTCAAACGGAGCTACAACCAGAACTCCTGGTTGAACAAATGCATCATTTGATTTATTTGACGGTTTTACTGTAACTTATCATCTGGACCCATGTGAGGTTTGGGTTCTTACTGAAAATTAGTTCAGAAAAAAATAACAGATGAACAATAGAATTAAAGCGATTTATACTGAAAGAGATGCTTGAGGAAGAATTACAAATCATGGGAGCATGTCAAAATTTGGATTGCTATCGCTTTAATCTTTCTGTAACTACAAACTTTCTGGTACTGAAAATAGATTTCAATATTGTGTGTCTAATCCTTTTCATTGAGATTTTAAATGCGTAGCACCACAATTATAATAAAAAAAAAAAAAAAAAAGATACACAAAATTTTAAAAAATTTCCCCCCCCCCCCCAAAAAAACCCCAAAAAAATTATTAAAAAAAAAATAACAAAAAAAAAAATTTTACTGCCCTCAAAAATGTATTAGGAATTTATGGAAATCCATCGTGCTGTTTGTGAGTTGTAGGGCCACGAACACACAACATGTTATTCCTATATACATAGGCGTAGCCAGGATTCCAAATAGGGGGGGCGAGTTTTTTTTAGAGAGAGAGAGAGAGAGAGAGAGAGAGAGAGAGAGAGAGAGAGGAGAGAGAGAGAGAGAGAGAGAGAATTACATCGTCTCCAACCAGTGGTTGCACATACTGATCAATTAATATTAACGGACACTTAACGGACAATACAACGCCCGGTGGACCAGTAGAGTAGGGTCATTTTCATGTTCCGACAGATGGAGCGGGAATGGAGCCCCATTTATGTGACATTACGCCTGAATGCGGGTGGATTATCTTCTCTACTCTCACCCAAAGTATTTGACAATACCCGTCCGTTTCTTGCAACAAGATTAAACAATTCTAGGCTTATTCTGGAATAAAAAAAAACGATTTTAAAAACTTTAGATTTTTCTCATGTTTTTAAATCAAACCACATTGAATGCCAAACATTCAACGGGTCATGTTGGATTATTGTATAGAATAACCACCGAATTTGTTTGCAGTTTGTACTGAAAATGTACTTTTCATCCGCGACCCTCTCACCCAAAGCAACACAGAAGAAACACCGTTTTTTACTCACCATGCTCACACCGTTTGAATAGATTATATTTTTTTAATGGTTGTTCAAATAATAAGTGATTAGCTTTTAACAAACATACATTTTGAGTTTTGGTGGTTTATAGCTTATGGTTTGTGTCCCCTTTGGTCACCTTTAGTATAATTATTTTATATGATATTTTCTAAACAGGAACATCAAACATAACCTTTTAAAACGACGTAAGTAACAAATGTAAGCAAGCTGTGTTTTTTGTGCTGAATTGTTGCTACTTGCATTCTCAACACACGAGTAGTTAGTAAATAATTTAAGAAATTTTATTCATCAATGACGAAAAGAAATTCATATGCGTTCCAACAGCTATTCCTCAATATTTTAAAAATAATTTATATACACATCTGCATCTGCGTTTTGAAATTTGAACCGATTTATCTGATATGATCCAACTGAAACACGTTCTGTCGAAACACGGTATATGTAGCAATCATGTGTATCTGAGTAGTATGAAACCAAAACGGTGTATCATTGCATTACACTAAAATTGTTGTTCAAATTCGAGAAATACAACCATTTTGCATATTTTTCTATTCGTGGTTATTTCAGCTGCATGAAAAAACATTCGTTTTGTTTTGTTTGCTTGTTTTTTTTAATTACATACTGGAAAATATTATACTTACTTTTGAAAAACTTTCGAATGTCCTTTTATGGTACTTCTGGATAAAATGAATCAAATAACTGCTTTAGACTGCTTATAATTTAAAAAAAAAAACCGTATGTATTTTACCCGATGATTCGTTTTGTTATGAAGGTTCTTCTGTTTATAAACACGCGCAGAACCATCGCTTATTCTTTCGGTCTTCCTCTAAACTCTCCACCGTTTGCTTGTCGATCTGCCAAACTTGGAAGACATCTGCATGGAGTTATCTCAAATTATAATAATCCGTCCAATCTATCACAAAACGTTGCGATTGGTTGAGCGGACTGGAGATAATGAAATCCATTTGTATAAGGCCAAGTCTCTCCCGGTTGGTATTAAACCGATGAGCATGGATATCAATAGAAACATAAAGTTACCAAAAGGCACAAAATGCATCTACGGACTCTTAGTTTTACGAAATCCCTCAATTTCAATTTTTAATGGATTAGCATAGATTGTTCATTAGACACTTCAACTTGATTGATACAGTTATTAGTTACAGCAGTGCAAAAGATTGTAGAATACAGTAGTAAAAATTGTAAGTTACGAAAAAAGAGTTTGGTTCGAGCATCGGCTGTGAAAGGTTGTGTCGATGCTTTCGGTTATCTATAATTCGGTGTAACGAGTGATCGAGTGAGCACAGTAAGAGAACAACAAAGCGTCTCTCAAGCGTTCATAAAATTATCCTTGTTTTCCTAACGGAAAACCACCATCACACTTTGTGAGTGGCTCCAATAGCATCCTTATTATTGTTTTAACTCAGATCAAATCGGATTTCCAACATTATAAAAAATCACCTTGTTTTTCCGATCAAAAAACACCATTACACTTTGTGTGTGGCCCCAATAGCATCCTTACTGTTGTAATCGGTTCGAATCAGAAATCGGTACTAGTATTTAAATATTTTACTAAACGAAGCGTGAATTCAGCTTATTGTTTACCGAAACGAACCCTGCTGCCACCCAATCTTGTCATCCAAAATCCCAGTGATTTCTCGTGGAAGTGCGGCGGTGGTCTCGGCTTCCAATAAAACGTCCAAATAAACGTTAACGCATTCCTACCTTTTCCTTATTTGACCTGCATTCGGGCGAGGCCAGCGCCGGTATTGCCTTAGTTTGGGATCACCAGTTTTACACATTGAGCATGTTTGCATCATCTGTTGATCTTTCGAGTAATAACAACTGAATTGGTAGTAACGGAATAACAACTTCGGGCTGTCAATCATGCTCATTATCCTGCTCATGCTCATAAAAACGGATAAATTATTTGAATAGGATTAGACAACTGCAACTTCTCGCCCTGACTAGCGTGCTGTTCTGCTTCTCACACGCAGAATCAAACTGTAAGATATGATCAACATATATTCTCAATAATACGAAACTACAGTACCCTAAAACGGGGAAAGCGGGGTAACGGGGCGGTTTGACCCATGCCATGAATAGTTCAAATAAATATTTTTCGTTGATACTTTTTCTAACTATCAACTGTGTTTCTAAATCTAATAATTTAGTATAATTTGGTTTCTGAAAGCTATAGCATAGGTTTGAATATTCAGTTTTTTGATTAACCAAGAACTGAACATTTTATTGAGCATAGCTTCTTCAACTTTCAGCTAGCGGGGAAAAAAATCAATCAATGCTTATCTAATAGCTAACATTACAGATTAGGAGATATTTCCCTAGTAGCACATTTGTTTCAACCCAGTAAAGGTGACTGCTCTGTGACTCAATTAAGTCACAATAGAGCTGCTGAAACCAGTTTTGACTGTTGTGTGCTGCTTGGGGTTTTTAGATACTTTAGGCTACATAGGATGGGTTCTAGGTTAAAGGAAAAATATTGTAATAAAATTGTTACTCGTTACTATTTAAAAACTATTATATAATTACAACTTTTTTCTCATGGATGTCAATTTTTTACGCTTTTTTGCTACAACTTGTTACAAAATCGAGCCAACTTCGCGTAATTTGGCTTTTTTATTTAGGCAAAGGAGCAATCTGACAAACATCCCAAGCAACACAAAATCGTCATATTTGGTTACAGTGACTTGATTGTGACTTAATTGGGTAGTATTGGAGTAACATCAACTGTATTGCAACAAGTTACCTTGCAACCTTCTAGAGATAAAAAATAAATAATAATATATTGAAACAAATAATAAAATTCTAAAAATAAAATCAAAACTTAGGGGGGGCAACGGCCCCCCCCCCTCCACCCAATCCATCGAAAATACGACAATTGAACAAGAAAACACGGTGACATTGTAAGTCAAGTGTGACCAAGTGAGACGATTGCCTTCCACACTTTGGAAAGCCGGTATCACATGTAGAAAAGCGATTTTTCTTCCCTCTACTTTGTGCACTCATTCAAATATGACAGGTTTTTCAACACTTCCACAAGCTATGTTTCATTTATTTACCGCATGGTGCTTGTTTATTGCTGTCTGTGGAATCACCCGAATGAACCGCATCCATGTAGGTGAAGCTCTACGATGGTAATAAGTACTTACAATTATTGAACCGTAAATTACTGAGTTATGTATTGAAAGCTGTAAGCCGAGCTGAAAAGAACGTGTGTCGGACAATTTAGAGTAACTAGGAGTAAAATGCATTCCTAAAAAAACTCATCGATTTCATCAATTAAATGATTAAAAATATTCACTTTATTTTAGTTAGCTCACTGGTCCCTCCTATCTATATGTCCCTAAGAAAATCATACTGTAATATGACTTTATTACTTGAAAAGGGATCTTACAAAAAATGTTCTTTAAAAATGCCTTCAGCGACATATGGGGGCAATATAAGCCATTTTAAGAGGCATAATGCATCCCCCATAACGATGCTACAAACTCTTGGTAATGTTTGCATAATTGTAGGCGATGTCTGGATATTAGTTTTCTAGGACGTATAATTCGATGCATTCAGGGTTCCTTTATTCGGAAGTCCTGGTTTTCATGACTCGTAACACCAATTTGAATGTTGATGGTAGTTTAGGAGTTAGTGAACTGTATGGGGCATAAGAACTTCTGTTATCTCCCAGATCGTTAAGCTCACTTTGGAGTCATTTATCATTAATATGGAATTTCGCCATTTGAACCCGTGCCAACTCCAAATATATATCGCTAAAATATTACATCAAAGTGCTCTGAAACAAACTTTTTTTTTAATAATTTGTCTGAAAGCCAAATAGAAAATATTTTTATTAGAAACGAGTCAATATCAAAAATACTATCCGTTAAAAGAATGAAGAGTTTCGCAAAATTGCTCCTAAAACAAAATATCAGGATAGGTTGTTTGGCCCAAAGGTGCATTTTACCACAAGTTTCCCTACTCACACCGGAAAGCACTTGAAAGAATCGTTCACACTTAAATGTTCAAGAATATTGTGGAAAGGTTAACAACAGCTCAATCTGCGCATGCATTATCACTAATGCCCCATCTTGAGCATCAAAAATACTCATCCATTTAATTATATGTAGATCCATTATACACCCTATTATCCCACCATTTTAGTACATTTTTACTGAGATAAAAAAAACAATATCTGGTCCTCCGATGTTCTATTGTTCATGCTGGTCTTATGCAACTTACATAGGTTTTTCCGTAAATTCTATATAAACGCTGTACATCTTGCTTCACCTCCACATCGGAACAACTATATATCAAACCTTTGGTCATCGTATAAACCATATGTCGAGAATAAAAGTCTAATGTCATCAATTATATGCAAATCAGACAACGTCATTCGGAATGACGTACATACCACCAACAACTTCATCGTATTTGTAACTTATTCTTTCAAACATTTTCAAAAGCGCGTATCTGTTTTCAAGAACAAATGTGGTTCTAAAAAACTATGCAAAATTTGGGGGTGATTGGTTATAACCCAGTTTTCCGCATTTTGTTTGAAAATTGTATGGAAATTAGTACAGAAAAACGTATTTCCATTTTTATCGTAGGCTGGTTCACCACCACACTTGAACCCTAGATATCGTAACTATCAATACATGAGGTGAGATCAACGGCTTTACTTCCCTCCTGAAAGAAAGCATGACCAAAATGTGTTTTCCCTCAGAAAAATTACTTCGACTTCGGCTGGGATTGAACTGAGACTCAGTACGGCACCAGGTAACAGTCGCGCTTACCACTACACAACCGGCACCGGTTACGTTGGTGTTCAATGATGCAGTTTGAGTAGAAGAATTGCATAACATCTATTGAGATAGCACTCATCATAACCAGCATAAGTGAATAGTAACGATCAATCTATGCAACTAAACGCAAAATTACGCATCCTATGTGCATCTCAACAAAAAAATCACTAAGGAAACCTTCATCCGGGAAACCTCGTGAACCCAACTTTTAATATTTAAAAAAAACTAATTCTCGAACATGTAGTCTTACTAATATCTAATATCGCCATTACCTTTAAAATACTCCCTAATTAGAGTGTACCAACAAAGAGTTCCTCGGCGTGGATTATCTCCTGACGCGGATTATACACAGCTTCATTCCATCGCTCGCATTATTTTCACGCCAGTTTTGCTGTAGAGCCGACATACTTTGTGAAATGGCTCTGTTAATTGTGTTCCTGATGGCTCTCCGATAAAACCGGTACCAGCTTGTCATCTGCCGCTCTCCACAGTGTTCCATTCGTGCTGTTCATAGGATCACACAAACTCCTTTGATTTCCTTCCGGTTGCATCACTCGTTGTTCTCCGCTAGGGATCATTCCGGCGATAACGAATACTGCGTCCAAAAGATGGTCGTGAAGCGCTGACGACTCGCATGACCATGAGACGATACGCCCTGTTCAACTTCGCCTGGTTCTGCTTGGTTGCCACCGTTGAAACCCAGACTGAACTATCAAACCTCAGTATCGATGAACAGACTCTAGCTAGAAGACGCATCTTGCTGCTGCATGGCCCACAGTTCAGCATGATTATATCTACCGCGTGATCGCCATCGACGCCTTCTCACAGACTTAGTCGATGTGGCTGTTGAAGCTCAGCCGGTTGTCAATCATAACTCCCAATTACATCAGCACACACTTCGAGGCAATGGCATGTCCTCCAACAGAGATTTCAGCACTTGCTGACTAATAGCTGTTCCATTTTGCGGTATGCTACTTGCTCCATGCATCCAATCTTCAATCGTGTCGATTCCTTTGGTCACCATTTCTACCTTTTTCAGCGTCTCACCTAGATTGTTAGGACGACGTCTTCCGCAAAGTCAACGATCTCGACTCCAATAGGATGAAGGATCCATGAATGGAACCTTGTGGAGCTCCTGCCGTGATCCTAAACGACCTGATTATGAGCAGTGCTTTGGCGATGGTTTCCCATCAAACACTATTGAAGGCATTTTTGACGTTTATCGTTACCACAGTGCAGAAAGGATTTCCTTTCCACTTCTGTTTGCACGCCTCCTTCGCACTATCAAAGACATTCAGAATTGCATCCACCGTTGACTTTCTAAAGCCCAAACTGTTTCAATGGCCAACCATGCTCACTCTCTATACACTTCGTCAACCTGTTGAAGATAACCTTTTCTAAAAGCTTACCGAGTGTATTCGAGAAGCATATGGGCTTCTACGATGCTGCCCCAAGTGCAGATGTAGTTATCAATAGCACGGATCGAGGAGTAGATTTAAAGAGTGTCTGCATACGATATTTGGAGGCCTTCGATTCATCGTTGAAAAAAACTAGAATGATCAATGGTCCCAGGTGACTTCCTTGAACTATCCCTGACGTGACTGGATGTATGTTGGACTGGCACTTACCAATAGTGATCATCGGCTGTCGATCAGTCAGTTACGAAATTAACGGGGCAAGCAACATGCTTTGCTTTATAAACTGCATAAGCGTCAATTTTGATACAAATCAATCATACAAACTTAGATTTTTTTGCCGTGTCCGGTAAAATAAATCACAGAGAGAGATCTTGGTAAAAGTATTGGCGAAACATTGCAGAGTTCAACCTAACAAATAATAGCTGCCAAACTTTGCCTAGAATCTCAGCACAGGTTTATCCAGCTGAACGGAATAAAATACAAAATACCTTCAAGGAGCTCAAATGTCTTTTATTTTCTGAACGATTTGGCAAAATACTGAAGAGCGTTTCCAGCCGAAATGACCTGGAAATGTGAAAAATATTTCGATATTTTTTTATTTGAATGAAACTTTGCATACGCATTTGGCTTAGGAGACTGAGCATTTTCCACGCTAACATAGATATGTGTGACTCAAGAGTCAGTTTTAAAAAGGGCGTAAGCATTTTGAATAGCACTTCAATTAATAATTTAAAGCTTGAAAAACTTTAGTTGTACAAAAAAAACTGTCTAAGAACAAGTTGTGAAAAAAACGTACACTGAGAAAAAAAATTCGGAGAAAAATCGACAATTAACATGAAAATTTAAATATCTCTAAAACGGATTTTTTTGATTTTTCTAGTTTTTGACTGTAAGAATTTTAAGTTATTACGCATATTTTAACGAAGACTTCAAGATGAAGAAATGTCAGGAAAAAAAGGTTCTAGAACATCAACTTTCGGTGCATTTCTCAAAATTTTAATATTTGCGGAATTAAACGTATTCTGATTATATAATCTGATTTTTGAACTATTTTTAAATTTTTACGTAGCGCATAATGATCTTCGTAAGAGCATCCGTTCTCGAGATATTTGCGATTTAATTTTATCATACTCGGATATTTTTTGAAAATACGACCTTTTCATAAGTTTTTCTAGATTCTTCAGCAACAAGAGATGGTTTTTCAAAATTTATAATAAATTTTACGCTACTCTCTTTAGGACCGCAAGATGATTGAATGAACGGTTCAAATAAAACAGATTATAAACTATAGAGGATGCATAGCGCTACTGTTCGTCTTGTTCTCACACGCGAACATGCCGGGTACATAACTGTCACATATACACAACATAAAAACCAGGAAACGATATTTTGCCAATGACGACAGCGCTATGGGTCCTCTACAGTTTATTTTTTCAAATGTTGGACCAACTTACTGCCTGAATTTTAGGTAGCATCAAAGGCTCTCAGTAGTTTGAAAAACTCGTCCGTTGGGTAACCCGCTGCTGGGTATTGCCGATAGTATACCTAGAAATCTAAAACTACCTGTACTTGGTACATAAATTCGTTCCACTTCTTCTTAATCTAATGTTGGCGCTGATATGTACTTTAGTATGCGCATAATAAATTGGAAATACAAGTAAACTAATATTTAAGAAAAGTTTTTCCAATCATTTTACCCTATTTCTTATGCTGTTTATAGAAACGTCTTGCTGGCTGAGAGTGAGTTGTGGGAAATTAAACGCATTTTAAAAAAGGTTTTTTTGTGATGCTGGAGAACCGCGAATAATTTAAGAAAAGGCCGTATTTTCTGCTGGAAATATACTGCTACATCGAAACACATGCTTTATAAGTTGACCTTATAGACACTTTTTTCACTTCAGATCTCTCCACCCTGAAGTTTTCTCCAAAACTGACGTTAGAGCTTCAAGTTTTTATACACAATGTATAAAGTATACAATAAGAAGCAAAATAGGCATATTTTAAACGAAAATTTTAAAAATACATTTTACCCCATATCTCTTGAACCGTTCATCACATCGTCTTGCTGTCAAAGAAAGAGTTGTAGAAAACTCAACAAACATTTCGAAAAACGTTTTGTGGCTACTAGAGAAACACGAATAATTTATGAAAAGGTCGTATTTTCGAATATTATTCGAATATGATAAAATTTAATATCTCGAGAACAGATGCTCTTACGAAGAACATTATCCAAAATTATTATTTTTTAAATGTTTCAAAAGTCAGATTATATCATCAGATAAACGTATTCCCAGAAATATTAAAATTTTGAGATATACACTAAAAATTAATGTTCTAGAAACTTTTTCCCTAACATTTCTCTATCCTGAATTCTTCGTTTAAATTTGCGTTATAACTTCAAATTTTTCCAGTAAAAATATAAAAAAAATCAAGAAATTTTTTTGAGATATTGAAATTTTAATGTTAATTTTTTACATTTTTTCCGAATTTTTTTTTCTCAGTGTATTTTTTTTTACAACCTTCATACATAGGGCCACAACTTGTTCTTTGACAGTTTTTTCGTACAACCTAAGGTTTTCGAGCTACAAATTATTGATTGAAGTGCTATTCAAAATGCTTACACCCTTCTTAAAACTGACTCTTGAGTCCAACATTTTTAAGCATCAGTGGAAAAAACTTACTTTCGTGGGTAAAACGGGTGTACAAATTTTCAATTAAATCGGAGACACTCGAAGTTGGTCGGTAGGTCATTTCGGCTGGAATCGCTCTGAAGACTTAATCCGTATGTACTTCGGTAAATTTGACAAAACCGTTATTCGTTGTTGAATTCCCAACATTGAAAAAAAAATGCACTATCATGAGCTATCGATACCTTCTCGTCATATCTCTCCCTAGTTAAAAACTTCACTTTTAAATCCTAATGTTGATATGAAAGTTTTTGCGCATATAACTTGTAACCGTAAACCTCAGGCAAGGAGTTAAAAATAAGGAAATAACACATAACAAATAACGTATATTTCAAATCAAAATAAATCAACGACTGGCCCATAATACTGAGGTGACTGCAAATAAACAAATAACGAGCACTTTCTATGATGAAACCTACGGTGTCGGCTGTTATATTTTAACAAACACTCATATTGATTGAATATATTAAGATACTCACATGTTTTCTTTAAACAACATTTCCTGTTAAAGAAGAAAAAATCGTTTGTCTTCAAACCTTTCAACAAACCGATTCCGTACTTGCATTTTATGAGTTCTTGATCTATGAAGCGATAACGATAAGAATAAAAATGAACAACTAAGCTCACACTTTTTGTGTCAACAACAGTGAGTAATCTCATAAAAGTAACCCTTCTGAGACCTGAATGACACTTTCATGCAAAAAAATGTATACGGACAAGCCAATGCAGTACTACCACCAATAGGTTACTGCCGGAAGCGAAGGGATATTTACTGCTAACAATAATGTGGTGAGAAAACAAAGGGGAATAAAAATGACCGCCCCTCAGAGGAGACATGATTCACTAGGCGGAAGGGTAATTATGGGACAAATCGGCAACCACCACGTCTCGTGAGGAAAACTTCTACCAGAAAAGCTAGTTATACGATTTGTTATGGTGGGGTTACCTCAACTGATTATTGCACTGAACCAAAAAGCATAAAGTGAGTGCATGAATTATCAATTTGGATGGTTGCTGATTGATGCTTGGTTCCGCATTCAACAGCAATCAACTGCATTGGATTTTAAAGTAAATTGATTTTGAAGGCTAAATCGTGAAAACTGGTTCATGATTCAATAGAGATAACGAAAGGGACACCGTTTACCCTAGTGTCAAGTAACCCTATACGGGATGTATTGCAGGCCTAGTTCCTTCATTTAGCCTATCTAACAAACATATCATAAACTCAGCAATAATCGACACATCCACGGTGACGTCATGGCAATCAACATGTTCTTAAGCTTTGAAAACTTTTTCGACACTTGTTGGATGTAATTGATCGAAATTTACGATTTTCCTTATTTTAGAGCCTTCTTCGTGGTCTTCAACTGTCCTAAATCTTACAAAGTTTGATCCACAAAAGTTCCAAATTAAGCATTCTAACGCAAACATAAATAATTATTTTACGAAATTGAGGCCCATTTTAAGAGCCAAATGGTTTTCCATGTTCCTAACTATGGCCAATTATATTCATTAGATAGTTAAGTGTTGGATAAGCAATGGGGGTTTAAAGATGAGTTTGCGGCTGTACATTTTCCAAATACAATATTTAAATGAACACCCAAAAACAAACAAACATGTATGATGTGAATTACAGTGTTTTAAATGTTGTGCAGCCGGTGGAACATGAGTAAAAATTATTAAAATGTTTCAACGAAGTTTTAAAATATATTAAAATTTTGGGGTTCAGTGAAAGGAATATTGCCAACAATGCAATGTTTTGAAAATTATAGAAGAAAACTTTATAAACCTTGTTTTTATTGCGAAATTTGGAGCATGAAACGAAAATTCATCAATGAATAGACCCAACAAGGAGGTTATAGACCGACATTTCATCCATATTCCTGGAAAGTTTTTGCCCAAAACAAGTATTTTATTGCAACATGTTGGTGGTGCATAATAACAAACATCTTATCATTATTTTCTTAGCAAACATATAACCAGTTGAATGTTGTTTGTGCTTAATTATGTAATGAGTTAGAATAGAAAATGTTTTCAGCCGTAGCATATTAGGCTGAGTGATGGGACATTTTTTTTATTAGGTGCGCAACGAAGTTCTCGCTGCTTCTTAGATAAAAAAAAATTTAACTTTATTATGAAAATAATTGTTACCAATGAATCATTCAAAGCATTGCCCATCGCAAGACACAACTTTTTCCCATCTTTCTGGCAGAACTCAAATACCTTGACGGTAGGAGTGTTCGTCTGTTCGGCTATCCACGAATCAAGCCATTTTCTGATGTCTGGATGAGATGTTCTGATGAGTGGAACTCCCCGATCAGCCTGGCCATGTGCCATTGAACGAAACAAGTAATAATCGGACGGCGCAATATCTGGAGAATATGGTGGGTGGGGTAGGACTTCCCATTTGAGCGTTCCCAAGTAGGTTTTAATAGGCTTGGCAACGTAACGCTGAGCGTTGTCAAGCAGTAAAATCACTTGTTCGTGCTTCTGCTCATATTGTGGCCGTTTTTCGCGCAATGCTTGGCTCAATCATACCAATTGAGTTCGATACCGTTCCCAAGTAATGTTTTTGCTCGGTTTCAACAGCTCATAATAAATAACACCGACCTGGTCCCACCAAATACACAGCATAACCTTCACAGCGTGAACATTTGGCCGAGCCGACGACGTAAGAGTATGACTGGGTAGTCCCCAAGATATTTTCCTCTTTCGGTTGCTGTAATGTATCCATTTTTCATCACCCGTCTCGATGCGACGAAGAAACCCCTTCCTTTTTGCCGCTGGAACAGTTATTTATAGACGAAAAACGACGCTCACCGTTTCTTGACTTCTGAATCATTCCCAACGCATGCAATTGCTTGGAAATGGTTTGATGGGTAACTCCTATTGCTAAACCAAGCATTTCTTGTCTTGGCACGAATCCTCATCGAGCAATGCTTCCAATTCAGCGTCTTTGAAAGTTTTTGGGCCTTCCTTCACGTGGACGGTCGTCAACATCAAAATCATCGTCGACCGAACTAATCACGAAGAAATGTTTTCTTCGAATGGAAGAAGAAAATCAACATTTCCTGCCAATGACGATTGTTTGCCACAAAATTAGACAAAAATTAGACACAATTTCACACAACCAGAAAAACATAATGCAAAATTAAAATCACTAATGTGTAAAGCGGTTTAGTTTAGCTACCGATGATATGTGCCACAACGATACTTACTCTGATCCATTAAGTCCATTTTATTTTTGAAATCGTTTGAGGACATAGTATACCGTAGATTTAACAAATTCAACCATTTCGGTATTTTCAGTCGTGGATGAGTAAGAAATTCCACGAGTGGAATCGAACGGGCATTAGAAAAGATCCATTCAGTATATCACGCTTTTATGGGGGGGGGGGGGGGGGGGGAGTAAGCGAGGGGTTTGTAAACTGTGACGATCCATATAAAAATTATTTGATATCAAAAATACATACAAAAACAAATACAAAATGCATTAGGCTGAATTGAAAATGGGCATTTTTCGCGACACGTAATAAAAAAACGTTCCTTTAAAGCGTGCTAAACTTGCTTTCTGAGTACCGCATATGACTTCAGCACGTATCGAGACAGAGTTTGGAAACTCAACTTTACAGTTTTAAACGTTTAGGCATTTATCAAGTCAATCATCGACCAACGAAAAAATCCACTGTCGCCAAATCTTCTTGAAAAAGTCCGCCACACAACAATCTCAGGCAAATGACAAGATTAACACGGCCAGAAATAGAAGCACTCGAGTAATAAAATTGTACTTCATTCTTACGTCACTGACACGGTTCTTCTCTGCCTCATTAGATCAGTCTTAATCTCGTTCAGATGGACATGTGGTATAAGTACAAATATAGCAATCCCAACGTTCCTGGTTCGAATATAAGTGTTTTTGATCCCTTTTTTTTTTTTTTTTTTGTTGGAAGTCACGACCTACGATAAAATGGGACAGCAACATAGCAGTCCGCTTTCGCCAGGGTCCATTAGGCTGGGACAAAATTTAAATTCCAGTTCCTCTTTGATTTTTGGGAGCCATTTAGGTTCAACAATAACTGCGCAAAATTTCAGCTTGTTCGGTGAAACCATATTTTAGCGCCCGTGGTTTTAATTTTACATAGGATACTTACTTTAACAGAGTAAAATCTGGCGAGGTGACACGTTGGCCTCTAAAAATAAATCAATCCAATCATTCTCTGGGAAATTTTCCAAGGAAGCTTTTCTTCCAGGACCGCAAAGCATATGTCTCAGTGTATGTGTGCACATATCTGTGTGTGTGTGTGTGTGTGTGTGTGTGTGTGTGTGTGTGTGTGTGTGTGTGTGTGTGTGTGTGTGTGTTTTTTTTTATAAGGGTTGAAAGGCCATCAAAAATCTGCCCGACTTGCTAAAAATGTGCCTCCCGGAAAATCCGGATCCCTTATCCTCCTTACCTCGATCCCCCCGGGACCATGAAATGCTGCGATTACTTCGGGGGGGGCTGTGCTCATGCACTTCTTCTAAAATTCCGACCCCTAGCTAAGGCTAGTTCACCGACTGGATGATCCACTGCTCCGCTGCTACGTTGTATCCATCTCTCGAATCCTCCTGCTTCCCCCCGGCGTCGAGGGTGTTCCACCAGTTCCGGTGAAGGAAACTTCCGTACTGATGGTGCCCCGACTACCGGCGGTTATCGCAGGGGACGCTTACGCGCATTGCGCCGACTGCGTCTTCGGGTTGCAGAGGTGGTCCGACAGTTCCGGTGGTGGATGACGTCCGCACTGGCGGTGCCCTACATACCCGAAGCGCTTTCTTCTTCTTTCTTCTTTCTTCAGCAGGCTGGCTGTTCGAGTGTCGAGGTCGGCACGACGATTCCAGTTGGCAGAAGACTTCCGGTTCACCGGCGCCCCGATGACCCGAAGCCGAACACTGCTCACTGCGCTGGATACTCCTCAGAACCGTCGCTTGTTTGCTGGTCCCGTCTCCATTTACGCTGTAGCTCCGACAGTATTTGCGTCACGACTCTGCTTACCGCGTTCCACGTGTCTTCCTCGTTGCACATTCGCTCTGCGATATTATCTGGCCTTGGGGCAGGCATTCCCCTTTGCAATTCCGTAAACCTCGGACAGTCGAACACCACGTGCTCTTGAGTCTCCTCTACGTTGGCACACGCCAGGCAGGAAGGTGACGACGCATGACCACACCGGTGCAGGTATTGGCGAAAATAGCCGTGCCCGGACAGGAACTGTGTGAGGTAAAAGTTCACCTCTCCATGCTCCCACGTCGACACATTGGGGATGAACCGGTGAGTCCACCTTCCATTCTCCGCGTTGTCCCACTCCTGCTGCCATTTGACCATGGAGTCTAGCCTCGCCGTCTTCCTCACATTACTGGTTCCTCTCCGTTGATAGCATTCTATATCCGCTGCTAGGGTTACGCAGATTGGAATCATCCCGGCGATAACGCAAACTGCCTCCGACGAGATGGTTCTGTACGCACTCGCGACTCTAATTGCCATCAGACGAAACACGCTGTTCAACTTCTTGCGGTTACGTTTCGTTTTGAGCGCGGCTCCCCATGCTGGAACGCCGTACCACAGTATCGGGGATGATACGGCCGCCAGAAGTCGCCTACTGCTGCCTTTCGGACCACCGACGTTCGGCATGATCCTTGCAAGCGCACTGACCATTTTAGCCGCCTTTTCGCATGAATAGTCTACATGGGTGTTGAAATTCAACCGGTCATCGATCATCACTCCTAGATGTCTTAAAGCCCGCACGGACGGTATGAAGTTCCCTCCTACGGTAATCTGCATCCACTGGATCTTTCGGCAGTTGCTGACCAGTATCACTTCCGTTTTGTGGTGAGCAAGCTGCAACTTGACTGCATTCATCCAGTTTTCAACTGCGTCGGTCGACTCCACCACCAGCATTTCTACTTCTTCCAGCGACTCTCCGGTTATCGTTAGGGCGACATCATCCGCGAATCCGAAGATCTTCACGCCCTTTGGGCAACTTCAGTTTTAGGACTCCGTTGTACATTATGTTCCACAGCGTTGGGCCGAGTATGGAGCCTTGCGGAACGCCCGCCGTAACCCTAATCGACTTCTGCCCCGAGTTCGTTTCGTAGACCAGAATCCGGTTTTGGAAGTAACTCTTAAGGATTCTACACAAGTAGTGGGGGACCCGCATACCATGCAGCGCTGTGGCAATGGCCTCCCAGCTGGCACTGTTAAAAGCGTTTTTGACGTCGATCGTTACTACCGCGCAGAACCGATTGCCGCACCACTTCTTCTTGCACGCTCTCTCTGCAACTTCAATGGCCGTCTTAATTGCATCCACCGTCGATCTCCCTTTTCGGAATCCAAGCTGCTTTTCAGATAAGCTGGTCTCGCCCTCCGTGAACTGCGTCAGTCGAATAAGGATAATCCTTTCCAGAAGCTTCCCCAGTGTATCCAACAGGCATATGGGCCTATACGATGCTGGATTCCCCAGCGGTTTCCCTGGTTTCGGCAGCAGCACCAATTTCTGGATCTTCCACTTATCCGGAAAGTAACCATCTGCTAGGCATTTCTGCAGCACCATCCTGAACAAATCTGGAAACGCCAGTATCGCAGTTTTTAGAGCCACGTTTGGAATGCCATCCGGACCCGGAGCTTTCTTCAGCTTCAGACCTTTCGCCACTAATGACAGCTCATCGTTGGAGACTTGCATACCTGCAATGGTTACTCGGTCTTCATTTTCATATGGTGTAGGCGGCCACATCGTCGAATCATGCTGCGGGAAAAGACCCTCCACGATGATCTTCAGCTTATCCGGGCACATTTCCGCTGGCGTCACTGGACCCCTGATCTTCGCTGTTACGACCCGATAAGCGTTGCCCCAAGGGTCAGCGTCAGCTTCCCGGCACAACTCCTTGAAGAAGTTGGATTGGCTGATTTTAATCTCCCGTTTGAAGGCCGCTCTATCTCACGCTCTTCTCTGACCGTTTCAGACCTTGTTCTCTGAAAGCGTCTTCTAGCTCTGAGACAAGCAGCACGAAGACTAGCAAGAGTTTCGTTCCACCAGTAATTTAACCGCCGGTTGTTCTTTGGCTCCAATCTCCTTGGCATCGTCGCATCGCAAGCCCGCGCAAGAGTTTCTGTCAACTCATCTGCATGAAGATTTGTAGCGCCGCGGTCGCGCGAAGTGCTTCGATCAAAAGATCCTTGTCGAAGTCCTTCGTCTTCCATCTCCGCCCGCTAGTCCTTATCTCTCTTCCAACCGTGTGCATTCGTGTTCCAACACTATACCGGATCAACTGGTGATCACTATGTGTATAGTCCTCACAAACTCTCCAGTTCATGCTCCTCGCCAGCGACGGACTGCAGAACGTGACGTCGATGATAGACTCCCTGCCATCTCTGCGAAATGTACTAACGGTACCTTTGTTGCACAGCCTGATGTCCAGCTTTGCCAACGTTTCCAGCAAACTGTACCCTCTGGGGTTAGTCAGTCTGCTTCCCCATTCCACTGCCCAAGCATTGAAGTCACCTCCAATGATTACCGGTCTTCGGTCGATCAGCTTCTCTGTGAGAGCGTCCAGCATCCGGTTGTACTGCTCCAGAGTCCACCGTGGGGGTGCGTAACAGCTGCACACAAAGATCCCATTAATTTTGACGATTACGAAACCTTCGCTTGTGTGTGTGTGTGTGTGTGTGTGTGTGTGTGTGTGTGTGTGTGTGTGTGTGTGTGTGTGTGTGTGTGTGTGTGTGTGTGTGTGTGTGTGTGTGTGTGTGTGTGTGTGTGTGTGTGTGTGTGTGTGTGTAACAAATAATGTCACATCGGTTTCTCAGCCGTGTGCGAACCGATTTCGGTTCTGTAAACGGCAAATGAAAGCTACAACATTCCCATCGGACGTTTTTTCATTTCATTCGGACATTTCGTTATGAAGATATGAACGAAACAGTACTTTACGGCCTATTATAATAGTAATCAAACAGTTTAGTCTCCGATTACGTATTGAGCTATTTGTGTTTAGCGCCAAATCAAAGTTATAAAGTTGAGGAACTGGTCTAAATTTCATAGAGATTGGATAATTCCTCACGGAGATATGACCAAAACAATACCTGAGAGCACATAATTGTGAGATGAAAATATACTCGTTGCAGTTCAAAACCGAACAAGACCACTCACCCCAATCGATGCCGCTTGCATTCTATTGTTCCGCAGCTGGTTCGTTGTATAGCACATACAGCGGACTAGTCACACTATAAACCCTATAGAATAAGAGCAGGATCGATTGGCTCGAGTGGTCCGGTTTTGAACTGCAACGAGTATATTCGAAAATAGGATTGTCTAATAATTCATTATATGGACTGATTATATGAAATTTCTAATATTCATGTAATTTCCCCTTTTATATACCTAACATAAACAGGTCGTTAAAGGCTATTAATGGCAATGATTTAATCACATCGATGAACAATACGTTCAGGATTGACAAATAGTTCATTTTATAAAATGAAGGTATGACATATCGATTATTCCTGGTTCTTCCTGGAATTTCTGATGAAAATATTGGCCATATTTGAGTTCGTAATTCTGGTGAAGCTTAAGAAGGGTCCAGTCTCACCATCGGTGGATTAATTCAGCTTTTTATTCAATAACTGCCACCTGCATAATGACCTGCAGCCTGCTACTGTCTGCGCAAAGCAACCACGTTGTTCTGGGGCGTGCACTCAGCATGAAGGAAAGCCGATATCATGCGCATAGAACAGTTTGACAGTTGAAACCGTGTCACCTCGCTAGATTTTTCTCTGTAAAAGTAAGTTTTCCCATGGAAAATTGTATGTAAAATTAAAACTGCGGGCGCTAAAATATACTTTCACTGATTGAGCTGAAATTTTGTACATCTATTATAGGACCCAAAGAACTCCCAAAAATCAATGGGAAACGATTTTTTTTCTTTTTCATGTATCCGTGTCCCAGGCAACTGTCCATTATCAGTTATCGAAAATTACGCAAAGAATATAAGTCTGCAAAATGACGAACTACAAGAGAATCGCGACCATATAAGAGAAAGACTACTGTCGCCAATGTTTCGTCGGGTGAAGTTGTAGCAAATCAAGTTGTTGTGCAATTATATATTCGTAGATTTTCTGATCATGTTCTGATCTGTTGCATAATTTCATGTCATGAGCATGACCAATTCCAGTGCTGCATACATTCCACATTGCGTTAATATATGTTTGCCCTCATGTTTTTTCCTATTGATAGCCTATGAGTTTTAATCGTCACTCTCTAAAGAAAAGATGTATGTTCAGTTTCTTATAAGAGCAACATAAAATATTTTGTGTCTACTATTATTTTTGCATACGTTTGTTTTTGTTCTGCGTGCTTTTGCCGAAAATTTAAAATAAAACAAAAATGAGTTTGGAAATTTTCTTGTTGGACTCTTCCGTTGACTCAGTCATGTGGACTTGTGTTGGATGTTCTCGAAAATTCCATTCCGCGTGTGTGGGTGTACTAGTGCAACGGAACTTTCTCCCTAATAAGTATCAAAAAGTGATTGACCCCTCGTCATATGTGCTCCCGTGTTGTGGCTCGTGCCAAAATCTCATCTCGGTTAATTTTGAGTTCAATGAGTTTGTCAAGCAGCAAGCTCAATTGATCGATCAGCAAAAAATCCTCGAAATTCAAATGCATGCCAATACGGAGGTAATGCATTAACTCATACTCCAATTGGATAAGCCTAACATCGTGCAACATATGATGGAAGGCATGGAAATTTTGCTTAACAATCGGCAATCAATAAAAACAGCAGTCTTGCTGGTAGTGTCGTGGCTATAAAAAAAACCACATTACCTAGGTATTTGATACTGCGATGAAGATGCGTTTCTGAAGACCCAGATGATTTCCCGGTTTTGGCGAACTCTCAATATCAGGAAGGTGAGGTAATAGGTATTAACAGTGGTAATAAAAGGAGGTAGTAATTTACTGTCATCGTAGTATTGCTATATTATCTTGCATCCCGAAGCTATTCGAGTCCTTAATTCATAACAACATATTCTCACCTTAATAACTGGCAAGCAACATGATTTTGTTAAGGGGCGATGAACAGCTTCTAATTTGCTACAATTTATAACATTCTCCTTAAACGCAATGGATAAAGGGAATTATGTAGAAGTGCAGTATAAAGGGCGATACGGTCAAAATTTGGTCAATATCAACTTGACGTATTTCTTTCAATTTTGCATTTAAAAAACCTGAACACCCCTCATTTTGAAGGTGTGTGTGTGTAGAATGTTGCTCCTATTTTGATTTTGGAATTCACTCTTCAGTTGTCAAAATGCCGTCCAAGCAAGAAGAGCAGCGTATCAAAATTTTGCTCGCGCATCGCGAAAATCCGAGCTACTCGCACGCAAAGTTGGCAAAATCGCTAAAAGTTGCCAAATCAACCGTTACAAATGTAATTAAAGTGTTTGGGGAACGTTTGTCGACAGCCAGGAAGTCTGGATCGGGAAGAAATCGAAAACCGGAAGCCGCTGAGACGACAAAGAGAGTGCCGGTAGTTTCAAGCGAAACCCTAACCTATCTCTCCGAGATGCCGCAAATAAGCTGGGTGTATCGTCTACAACCGTGCATCGAGCCAAAAAACGAGCCGGACTATCGACTTACAAGAAGGTAGTGACTCCAAATCGCGATGATAAACAAAATACGACGGCCAAAGCGCGAGCCCGGAGGCTGTACACGACGATGCTGACGAAGTTTGACTGCGTGGTAATGGACGACGAAACCTACGTCAAAGCCGACTACAAGCAGCTTCCGGGACAGGAGTTTTATACGGCAAAAGGAAGGGGAAAGGTAGCAGATATTTTCAAGCACACGAAACTGTCAAAGTTCGCAAAGAAATATCTGGTTTGGCAAGCCATCTGTACCTGTGGCTTGAAAAGCAGCATTTTCATAGCTTCCGGGACTGTCAACCAAGAAATTTACGTGAAAGAGTGTTTGAATAAACGTCTGCTGCCTTTCCTGAAGAAACACGGTTGTTCCGTACTGTTTTGGCCGGATTTGGCATCTTGCCATTACGGTAAAAAGGCCATGGAGTGGTACGCCGCCAACAACGTGCAGGTGGTTCCCAAGGACAAGAACCCTCCCAACACGCCAGAGCTCCGCCCAATTGAGAAATACTGGGCTATTGTCAAGCGGAACCTAAAGAAGACCAAAAAAACTGCTAAGGACGAGCAGCAGTTCAAGGCAAACTGGCTTTCTGCGGCGAAGAAGGTGGACAAGGTGGCTGTACAAAATCTGATGGCAGGGGTCAAGCGTAAGGCTCGGCAATTCGGATTTGGAAAAGCGGAAGCCTAACTGAATATTTTTCCTGAATTTTATACTAATTGAACTTGAAAAAGAAATTTAGTTTGATTTTTTAAATAAACGATTTCACCGATTTACACGCGTTTTCCCTTGACCAAATTTTGACCGTATCACCCTTTACTGATTTTAGTAAAGCATTTGATAGAGTTGATATACCACTGTTGCTTTTTAAATTATCTTAGTTAGGTTTCAATCCTAGGATTAGAATGGATCGAGTCATACATTACAGAAAGAACGCAACGATTAAGGTATGATGGATTTTTCTTCTAAAATGGTTAAGGTCACGTCCGGGGTACCACAAGGTTCTCATTTGGGTCCACTAGTAGTCTTCGTAATGCTGTCGTGAGCCGGTACATTTGGTATACCTGTCCACTACAGGGTGCGGCAGAAAATAATGTGAAAATGTTCAAACTTGAGTATTGGGTTAATTCGTGTAGCTAGTGACTAATTTCTGTCGAAAGTGTATTTGTATAAGTTTACTTTCAAGTGCTGCATCCAAACATTCTATTTATGTTATTGCAAATTCTTCACAATGTTCGCGAAAGAAGTGATAACCAGTTTGTTGCTCGCCCAGAAGAAGCCGAAAGAGATTGCCAAGGTGGCAGGGTACCATTTGGCAACAGTTTACCGCATAAAAAAGTCCCTGCAGGATGGTCCTAAGCAGCGGAAGCCGGGAAGCGGCTTTGCACGTACGCCGAATGTGATCAAATCGGTCCGTGCAAAAATTGCTCGCAACCCGGTGCGTTCCATAAGAAAACTTGCAAAGGAAGCCAATATTTCGGAGAAATCCATGCAGAGAATCATCAAGAGCATCTGAGTCGGCATGCGTCTTCCAGAGCCAGAATGAAACGCCACTTGATTACGGACCGAGTCAAGGAACTACGAGTGGCTCGTTCCAAGAGTTTGCTTTCCTTGTTGAAGAAGGAAAAAATGATAATCCTGTTCTCCGACGCTTTTCAGCATCGATGCTGTGGCCAACAGCCGCAAGGACCGGTTCATTTCACCGCAGAAAATGGAGAACGTTTTGGAAAAAGTGA
Source organism: Aedes koreicus (assembly GCA_024533555.2). Classification (NCBI taxonomy): domain Eukaryota; kingdom Metazoa; phylum Arthropoda; class Insecta; order Diptera; family Culicidae; genus Aedes; species Aedes koreicus. The sequence continues at coordinate 59,800 of JAHHFK020001964.1, read as the reverse complement.
AACTCAAATTTCAAACCAAACATCCGGCTGGTGTCATGATGTTTGGCTTGAAGGCGTCCAACGGTTTGAAAATGCCACCTGTTTTCATTGATGCTGGAGTTAAAATCAACACCAAAGTGTATATCGGTATTTTAAAGGACCAAGTACTTCCCTGGGTGAAGGCCAACTTCTCCGAGGACCAAAACGTTGTCCTACAGCAGGATAGAGCGCCGTGTCACACGTCCAATAGAACCCAACAATGGTTGAACGATAACATGAAGTTTTGGCCGAAGAATTTGTGGCCCCCTAGCAGTCCAGATCTTAATACGTTGGATTATTCGATTTGGGCCTATGTTGAAGCACGAGCCTGCAAAACATCACACCCTAGTGTGAAAAACCTGAAGTCAACCATAACACGCACATGGCAGTCAATGTCGGAGGACTACGTCCGAATGGCATGGTCGGCTCGAGGATGTTATTAATAAAAATGGAGGACACATTGAATAAATTTGTTTAAACGGACTTTATAAAGATAAGGGCACTCGAACATTTTGATATTATTGCTTGAATTAGTTGAAAATGGGATTTGAAAGAAATAGAACAAATTTTCGCATTATTTTCTTCCGTACCGTGTAGTTTATTTTATTTTGCAACGATGTGCAGCACATATTGAAACGCCTAAATGTTTCTATATATGCAGACGATATGAAACTTTTTATGGAAAAAAGTACCACAACCGATCTCGAAGATTTTCAACATGATGCTGACAACTCGCTATAAAGCTCTCTGCTATAACGAAAGTTTTCTGATATTCGGTCGTGAATTTTTAACTTTTCCTTGTGTCGTCTATGTTGTAAAATCATTATTCGGTTGTTTTGTTCTAAGTTTATGCGTCATCAATTCATATCGTGTAAATTTGTTCCGTTCTACGTCGCCGCCGTGATAATAATCAAACAATTTTCGACGGACGATCGGAGTGTTTGTATTTTTGTTTAGTGCTATTGTGCCTTGCTCCCCCTACGTCACTGCTAACTTCCCCACACGTCGCTTTTTTTCTGAAGCGACATCTGACGGAATTCACTGCAAGCTTCTATTCACATTGCTGAGCTTTCCATCTGCACGAATCTGCTTGACATCGGCTGTTGTACAGTATACGCTTAGGCGCATCACTATGGCAAAACACTGTGCAAAGTGCACCGAGGCAATTACGGGTATCGATTACGTAGTCTGCCGTGGCTACTGCGGGGCTACTTTTCACATGAATGCTTGTTCAAGTGTTACACGTGCACTGCTTTCGTACTTCTCATCCCATCGAAAAAATCTATTTTGGATGTGTGATGGGTGCGCGGAGCTGTTTGAGAATTCGCACTTCCGTACGATCTCGAACAAAGCTGATGAGAATTCACCTCTTTGTTCACTTACAACAGCAATAACCGAGCTGAGGAGTGAAATTAAGAAACTAAACTCTAAGCCTGTCGCTCAATTGATTCCTGCTGAGACTGCACATTGGCCTACACTTGAGCATGTAGGAACTATAAAACGTCCTCGTCGCGTTTTTGATGCAGAAAAGCCAGCCTCTGACTGCCGCATGGGTAGCAAAAAACCACAGGAGAATGATGTCACCATTCCCATATGCAGCCAAGATCTGGCCAAAAAGTTTTGGTTGTATCTGTCGAGAAACCGACCCGACGTCAGCATTGAAGCAGTTGCTGCTCTAGTTAAAGCCAATCTTGAGATAGAAGATAACCCGCCCGTGGTGAAACTTATTGTTAAAGGAAAGGAAACTAACACGCTTTCCTTCGTGTCCTTCAAAATCGGACTCGACCCGTCACTTAAGGATAAAGCTCTTGATCCATCGACTTGGTATGAAGGTTTGGTTTTCCGTGAATTCGAGGATTACGGTTCCCAGGATTTTCGGGTTCCGTCAAAAATCAGGAGAGTAGTGACACCATTACTGGTACCCCAAGCTTCGCCATCGCCAGTTACCACCGTCAACTGAACAATGTTATTCCGGGACGCAACACATCTCGCTTTTTGGAAGCCCCTTACCCACCCAACACAGTCGAGCCTTTCCTGCCAGCGCTCAACAGACGTCCCGGCCCTGTGTTTGGGATTGGAGACGGGGTCTTCCACACTACCACTTCGGGCAAGTACTACTCCGATGAACATATTCCTGCCTATTTCGTTCCTGATACTCCAAATGTTTCCAGCCAACTGAATGATAGACCAACCGATCCATTGATGCTCGTCGTACCTCCGGGATGTATGCCTGTAAGCCTCATGGAAGCCTCCAATCCTCTCATCACAGTCGAGCCATTGCAGCCAGCGACCAACAGTCATCCCGGTCCTGTGTTTGGGTATGGAAAGGGGGTCTTCCAAGCCGTCCACACAGGCAAGTATAATTGCGATTCGAACAACTTCCTTCCGGTAACGTCTATCGCTTCTAGTGATCAACCCAGGTGTGCACCTGGCGCCTTATCCAACTTTGAGTCGCCGTCGCCTGGAAACTTCATCTCTGACGGTTCTAGAGGTTGCTCGACTGATGTTATTGTGCACAATGACATAGTACCTCTTTCTGCTATGCGGATTTATTACCAAAACGTACGCGGACTCCGAACTAAGGTAGATTCGTTTTTCTTGGCAGTCAGCGAATGCGATTATGATGTCATTGTTTTGACGGAGACTTGGCTGGATGAACGATTCCACAATGCACAGCTATTTGGCTCCAAGTTTGCTGTTTACCGCACCGATCGCAATGCAACGAACAGCTCAAAGGTCCGTGGTGGTGGTGTTTTAATCGCGGTCTCCAACTATTGGAACAGCTTTATCGATCCTACAACGACGAGTATAACTCTTGAGCAGTTATGGATTAAAATCTCGACGCCTACTCGAATCATCAGCGTTGGAGTTATTTATCTACCCCCTGACCGACGTGACAATATGAGTTGCATACTCGATCATCTGGATTCCATCGGTTCAATAATCTCCAACCTGGCTTTGAATGACTTCGTGTTGCAGTTTGGGGATTACAATCAACCGTATTTGCAGTGGAAAGCAACGGATAACGGATTTCTAGAAGTCAACCCTCAATCTGTTCTTTCTAATTCCGGTTGTGCGTTAGTCGACGGTCTTTCCTTCCATGGTTTGACTCAGCTTAATGGAGTACCGAACAGAAATTCACGGTTTTTGGATCTCGTCCTTGGAAACAACGCAGTTAGCAATGCATGTAAAGTTGCAGAAGCTATTGACCCGCTTATCTCTCTCGACGCCGACCATCCAGCTTTGGACGTGGTGGTTGACATCGCCTGAATCGATAACGTTTTACGATTACGCCGATGGTTCGCAGATGTACGACTACCGCCGTGCTAATCATGCCGATATTTGTGCTGCTATTTCCTGTGTCGATTGGCAACCTATCGATGATTTTGACTGCATTGACGACGCTGTGATCTACTTCAGCCACATTGTTCGCGATATAATTGCTGAACATGTTCCTTTGTGTCGCCCGAAGCCAAAGCCCCCATGGTCCAATGGCCATTTGCGTCAACTCAAACGTGCCAGAGCAAAAACATTGCGACATCACTGCCGGAGTCGCACACAGTTTAGTAAGCAATAGTTCAACCGTGCTAGCAATGCATACCGTGTTTACAACCGTTCCCTATATCGTCGATATGTTATTCGTAAGCAGTCATCTCTTCGTAGAAACCCTAAAGGATTTTGGTCGTTTGTGAATTCCAAGCGCAAAGAAGTTGGTTTGCCTATATCAGTCCATCTCGGCGAACAACTTGCTAGCTCTGAGCTGGGTAAATGTCAGCTATTTGCTAAGCATTTTAAAAGTACCTTCAATGACATCCCTGCCACTTCCGTTCAAATAGCATCCGCGACTCAGTACACTCCAAGTAATGCTTTTGATTTTCATGCATTTATTATTGACGAACACGCCGTCCTCTCGGCCCTCAGAGAGCTGAAAATTTCGTATACTGCTGGTCCGGATGGGATTCCGTCGTCCATTCTGAAAAACTGCTCTAACTCGCTTGCCGTAACATTGGCTAAGCTGTTCTCACGTTCACTGCACGAAAGTAAGTTTCCCGGTGAGTGGAAACTTTCTCACATGTTTCCTGTCTACAAAAAGGGTGACAAACGGAATGTAGAAAACTACAGAGGGATCACATCTCTATGTTCGTGCTCTAAGGTATTTGAAATCATCATAAACGATGCTCTATTCAACTCCTGCAAAACATACATTTCAACGGCTCAGCACGGTTTCTTCCCGAAACGATCTGTTGCTACGAATTTAACCGAGTTCGTTTCACTTTGTGTTCGCACAATGGACGCTGGTGGTCAAATCGATGCTGTTTATACAGATTTGAAAGCAGCATTTGACCGTGTAGACCATGACATTTTGCTGGCAAAGCTAAAAAAACTTGGTGTTTCTTCCCCTTTGGCGTGCTGGTTCGAATCATACCTAAAGAATCGCCTGCTCTGCGTGAAAATCGGATCATCGCTCTCGGAAAGTTTCACCAATACCTCCGGTGTTCCACAAGGCAGCAACCTCGGACCCCTCTCGTTTACGCTGTTCATCAATGAACTCTCTCATCTTCTACCTCCAGGGTGTAGATTATTTTATGCGGATGACGTAAAAATGTTCATGACAATCAACTGTCTTGAGGACTGTGAATATCTGCAATCACGTGTAGATGATATGGCGATGTGGTGCTCTTTAAATTTTCTGACACTTTGCATCAATAAATGCATGGTTATTTCATTTAACCGAAAGCGCAAGCCGATTAAATTCGATTATCATATTTCTGATAACGTACTTCAACGTGTAAGGCAGGTCAAAGACTTAGGAGTAACTCTCGATCAAGAGATGACGTTCAGGCCACACTACCACGAAGTAATAGCGAAGGCAAACCGGCAACTTGGATTTATTTTCAAAATATCTGAAGACTTCCGAGACCCTCTGTGTCTGAAATCATTGTACTGTTCGTTGGTGCGTTCAATACTAGAAAATAGTGTCGTTATCTGGAGTCCTTATCAACGTTGCTGGATTGCGAGGCTGGAGTCTGTAGTCTGGCTGGAGCGTAGGTTTGTTCGATACGCACTACGCCACCTACCATGGCGGGACGCGTCAAACCTTCCTGCCTATGAAGATCGGTGTCGGTTGCTTGGAATCGATACGTTAGAACGAAGGAGGCGTAGAGCTCAAGCTATTTTTGTGGCTAAGGTGATCACCGGTGAAATTGACTCTCCGGAACTTCTCAATCAATTGTGCTTCTATGCCCCTGAACGAGCGATACGACAACGAAACTTTTTGCACCTTGCGCCTCGTAATCATCTTTATGGTATGAACGAACCCCTGCGTGCTGCTGCCGATGCGTTTAATAGTGTTTATTCCTTGTTCGATTTTAATATGCCATTGACTACTTTTATAAGAAGACAATTTTAATGCTAGCGTTAACTGATTTATTCATGAAGACAAACATATGTCAGATGAAATTTATAACAACAAATAAACAAATAAACAAATAAACTTCCACAACTGGTGTAAGAAGAGTTTGCTAAAACTTAATGTTAAAAAGTTTAAATCAATATAATTTACAAGAAAGCAAACTACAGTGCAGAAAACTTTTAGTCTTGGACAGAATAATATTGAAAGATGCAGCTAGGTGAGAGACTTAGGAGTAATACTCGACTCTAAGCTAACTTTTGTTTATCATTATAACAGCATTATTTATAGATCAAGCAACATGCTTGGGTTTATTAAAAGATTTAGTTTGCACTTCAATGATCCTTATACGATCAAAGAACTATATGTAACGCTTGTGAGACCCCTACTTGAATACTGCAGCATTGTTTGGGCACCATATCAAGACACGCATAATAATCGAATTGAATCAGTTCAAAAACAATTTGTACTGTTTGCTCTACGAAAGTTAGGTTGGACTACCTTTCCGCTGCAATCTTATGAATCATGATGTTTATTGATTAATTTAGAGAGATTACAAAAGAGAAGATACTTTGCTATGGTAGCTTTTTATAAATAATGTCATTGCACAAAGAGTCAATGCCCAGAAAATATAAATTTGTATGTTCTTATCCCGCTTAGAATCAAAAATCTCTTTTATATTAGCAGTCATAGAACAAACTATGCCAAAAATGTGCCTTTGAATAAAATGATGTCTTGCTACGATGCAAAGTGTGAAAGAATTGATATAACAATGATTAGAAACTCTTCTAATCTTATCTAATCTAATCTAATCTAATACAAACGCAGCCAGTACGAAAAAGCATCCTGGAAATAATTGGGTTAGATGACGCCCAATTATTTTTTTGTCAATATTGATGCTTGCAGCATATCAAAGACATGATACAAGCGTCAAAGTGGCCAGACCTACTGCGTTGCATTTACCGTAAAAGATGATTCCATAAAATGAGTTTTATTCAAACAATTAGATTTGAACCACAACGCATTTTGTGAATCTACAGGGGAGGAAGGATGCGTGGACATACCGTACTATACGCTCCGAGGTAAATATAATAAAAAAAAAACATTAATATAAATCATGAAAACCCGAGTAATGATGAAAATGAAAATGATCATGATAAAATTGTCAAATAAATAAACAATGTCTAACAGAATAATGTATAAAATGTAGTGAAGGGATATTATAATGTAAAATGATGATACCAAATACACATGTCTGCAGACTGTTGCCCTGCTGCAATCCATTGCATGTCCATTTTGAACCTAAAAGTTTAGACAATATATCATAGACACGAGGAAAAGATTGGAAATTATTTTACAAAACTCGGGAATTCCATGGATGATCTGAAAGTGTACGTCATATAAAGAATAGTATATCTAAAATTTCGATATTTTGTTTTGTTTTCTTGCATCGCTTTAATCATTTGGAGTGGATCTTATGTACTATGGTGTTTTAAATAATGATATTAAGTTGATTAATAATTAATTAGTCAATTTATTATCTAATAAAAAAAATATGAGCACGACAAATAATTTTAATAGCATATTTATCTACAACTTAGCTGTTCACCCTATCATTAAAAGACTTCAACCTTTGTAGTTACTATAGATCTAGTAAGATTTGTGTTCACAATAAAATTAAGAGAATATAATACATGCATGTATGTATAAATAAAATATATCTGACTTCCACTGGTTGGTCACTGAATACAAAAATTAGGCATGTGTCTATATCTCAATAGTTCTGAGAAAACCGAAAAATAGCGTACTAAAATGTGTAGAGAAATACAGTGGAAAAACTTATTTATGTGATATAACCACAATGGAACTGACTCTTAGCTTCGGGTCTTGACAAAGAATCCCTTGCGGTACGTCAAGCCGACCAGTTCAGCGCAAGGGTATTAAAATGAATAAAAACACTCTTAAGCAAAAATTCATTTCAAAGTTAGTTAGGCTTTGATCGAGAAGTTATGAAGTTAAGTATATAATGTACACAAAATGGTCACGCCATATGAATAATGTTAACCAGGTGCTATTTAGACTAATCTTATGTATTTTATTACCTTTATTATAACTAGGATTAAGAACAAAATGTAAAATATGGTCTACTTCTGATTGATGACAGTAAATATATAAATATAAATATAAAATATAAAATATAATATTCATTTTGCTTGTGTATAAAAATTGATCTCAAGCACTAGCGTTAGACAAAATCTTTAAAACCACTTAAAGGCCATTTTTGCTGTCTCAAAAAATAAAACACCTTCTATAACTGATTGGTAAACAGCATCTGTTATTCACAAAGTTGCTTCCTGATCACTCCAAATCAAAGCAAGCTGTAACTGTTTACTATTCTAGATTTGTATTCAATTGAAATCAACCTTTGCTCTACGTTTCATATTACCTAGAAAACGAACAAATGCATATCAATAACGTACGTTTTATCAAACGAAGATCTATCCGGTGACTCTTACCCCATGACGCATCAATATGATTACCTTCATCTTAAGCTAGTAGCTCGATTTCAATTATGTTATAACGTTAAGTGGATGTGACTTGGCAAAAATCAATCCCTTTAGTGATGATTTACGATCTCATTTGAGCTCTAATGAACGGAGATTGCATCAATCTTTCTGTTGGATCCTTCGATGTGTAGATGTATGATTTTTGATTAAATTGTAATCTGCCTTCCAATAATGCACAATCATAAAACGTTGTGTGTATGGATTTTCAATATGGTGCATATATGAGGTGTGTCCAAAACCATACAACTTTATTTGGACCTTCATTCAAAGTACTTGTACATTTCGCAAATATTGTATGCACTAGTAATTTTTTTGAATAAAACTTCTAACAAATTACTGGTTTACGTACAAAATTAAAATCAAACATATACAAATGCAAGTTTCCATCACAATTCAGATTTTTTGTGTGTTGCTAATATTTATTCCATTACATGTTTCAAGTTGCCATATCTTACGACATAATTGAAATTAGGATGATATAAAATCAGTGGTAAATTTACTGATGAGATAAGGGCTAGCAACTCTTGATTTATAAGAACTAGCAAGACACCCTCTCGTAACATAGATGCATATCAAACAACATTTGCATAACGATATTCATCTTCAAACCAACGTGTGAGATGCTTGAGTGTGTGAAAATAATACCGCTTCTCTCAAACGAGACGTGTGTGCCATAGGAACACATTCTGTTCATCACTTCCATCAAAAAGTAATACTATGTACCATGCATGGTGTACAGTAGAACAGGTTCTAAGGAGAAGATGTCAAGTAGATGGGGAATGAGAAAAAGAGGGGTTAAATATCTTAAATGTACCATTACGGCACTTTAATTATATAAACATGATAACATGGTATTTGATTAATTGTCTCCTTTTAGGTCTCATCGAATATCTAGAACTGATTCTATGCTTATCCTAAATGTTCAATTTAGGAAGAGTGATGCCTTAACACTGCTGAAAAAGAGACTAATAATATTCTAACTTAATCATGTTATGCTTCGTAGTGCCATCATTGTTATGAACGACAGCAGATTCAAACATATTATATGTTATATTCGTATTGAATGAAAATCTCATTAATGCGCAAAAATGGCTCAGAAAAAAAGACAAGTATGCATAGTGCAATTTACAGATATGCATATTTCATCTACTACTAGTAGGTTTTCTCAGTGCCCCGCACTAAGACATGGGGTATTCATCACACTTATTTACTCAGCTCTAAGTAGTTGCCGCATCCACCAACTTAGAAGTGTCAAAATTATAGCTAAAAACAAGCGGATCAAATAAGCTCTGTATGATGTATGATGTATGTACTACCACCCATTGTAGCTCGGAAACTAAGTCCGTCAGCAATGGGCTTTCCTCTCTGTTAGACTTGACAAAGCTTTAATAATCACTGATTACACTAGTTAACAAAATAAATCAAAAGTGATGAACTTTATAATTCAACTAATGTTTCTGATGTGAAAATTTATGCCGAATTCAAAAATGCCATAAAAAAAATTAGAGCAGAACAGTTTTTGAGATATGGATAAAAGTTGATTTTTACTTAAAATAGAATATCGCCAACGCGTGTGATCCAATTTCAAATATTTTGTCATCAAATAAAACAAAATTAAATTTAACACCGATCTTTTCAATAGTGCAATATTCTAGGAGTAATAGTTTCAACTCTATTTATAAGGATATATAAACTTTTGCGATTTTTTTTTTTAGATTTATAAAAAAAAATTGTGCTAAACATATGATTAATACCAAAATAACGTCAACAAAAAAGTATATTGCATATGTAGCTTAAAGTCAAAGAAAAAACGAAGAAAATTAGGGCTCAATGTTGAAAATCGATTGAAAAAGGAGGAAGCTATGCTGGTTTTTGGGAAAAGTGCAGAAATGCGGGAAAAAAACAGAAATTCGAAAGAAATACGCCCATCTCTCTCTCTCTCTCTCTCTCTCTCTCTCTCTCTCTCTCTCTCTCTCTCTGCGCTCTCTCTCTCTCTCTCTCTCTCTCTCTCTCTCACACACACACACACACACACACACACAGTTTTTTGTCATTCTTGAGCACTATAGGCAAATTTCTTTAAAATAAGTTCAAAAATAAAAAAGATTCAAACTTGTGCTTCTTCGTTTTGCGTAGTTTTGGTTTCACCAACTAGAAACCAACAGTTGTCACCCAGCATTGATTCGTCCCAAAAGCCTTGATATCGTCGTTCTATTTGCTTCATTTGTTGGTGGAATCGTTCACCGTGCTCATCACTTTCGTCGCCAAGATTCGGTGGGAAGAAACCCAAGTAACAAATTCAATTTTAAGGTACACTTGAAGAAGTTCTCAAGACTCATTTGATAAAACCACGCATAAAACTAGATATTCTACATAACATCGATAAAACAGCCATAAAACCCTCATAAGTTCAAAAAGGCCCATACTACAGGAGGTTCTCAAGACTATTTCCCAAGATTCGCTTAAAACTTGATAGTTTTATCGGTACATACTTGTAATGACATGCAGGACATGCTTAAAACTATGATAAAACTACCACAAGTTTTGGTAGTTTTATGATTTTCCTCTTTAAGAACACTTCCATTCCGTCACAAATATGTTTCAAAGATTCCATTTTTGGATTCGTTCTGCTGAATGGGGACTTTTTTAAGAGAAAAAAAACATCGATATACATATGATGTTTCTTTTCCAAAGTGGATACGTATGCAAATTAATTGTAAAATTGACCATAAATGCATGAGTTTTTTGCCTGCAATTGATAAATTTTTCATGCGACGTTCAGTTTATTGGTGTTTTATAACATAAAAAATCGAAAATTTTAATGCGCCACGGAATCATTGCTAGAACATTGATTTATTTGAAAAATAAAAAATACTTGACAAATCAACAATTAGGTGACAAGGCTGATAAATTGTTAGATCTTGAATAAATTGTGTCTACAATCCATTTTAAGTTTCAAAATGTATTTTAAACAGCAGAAATTGTTCGTAGCATTGGAAAAACGAGAGTTTTGTTGCATATATTATGAAAATGGCTACCATACGGAGGGAATCCAGAATAGCCACGCTCGCCATTTTTTAAGTGGTTTTATCTAAAACTACCATAAAACGCATATAAAACTAATATTTCTTGCACAAGACTAACAAGATTTTTTTAGGAGTGCGATAAGTTCATCTTTACTTGTTCTATTCTTGAATAAGATGAGTAACGCTTGAATAAAACTTGTTTGAATTACTCAAGGCAAACAAGTCTTTCGTAAGATAGCCATAAAATCATTGTGGAGAAGGCACATCATAAACAAAGAAAATGTGAACGTTCAAATCAAAAGTGCCTATGCATAGTTGTTGTTCATAATTACGGCTTATAATTTGTTGTTTTTAATCACCAGCGTAAGGCGATTAAGACATTAAAAAAAACTCTAACTTGAATATGCTAACAATGGATTTGGGAAGAAGAACAGATAATAATATTGCGTCGATGGCTGAAACATCAGTTGAGCGAAAGATGATTTTTCTCTTGATCTGTACGCTGAACCTAGCTTTGGAAGAAGTGCACTGTGTAGTGGATCACTAAGCGATTCCAGCGCAGTACTTCCGACTTTGGTTTAAACGTGCGGATCATGGGAAAAATCGATTTTCGCTCAGATGATATATACTAATTTTTACTTGCAACGAGTATAAATATTGTGTAGCCTATTGGGAACGGAAATGCACGACTCGGGAGAATTCAACATTAACATAACATTTGACAAACTAGTGCACATTAAACCTTACGTCAAAAGTACTGCGCTGTATTTCCACGGCGGTGCGCCATATAACGCACTACCTGAGACGTTAGGTTTAACTAGCACAATTGGCATAAAATCAAATATCATGAGCTATGCATTTCGGTTTTCAACTGGCGACACATTGCACCATTTAATTTTATTCGTTTTACGCATAACGCATAGACCCTTTTGATAAGTTAGTCTCAGTAAGCTGCGAATCCAATGGAATGGTAAAAAAAAAATGTCGTTGGTGGCTGAGATGAAGGAGTGTTCAATATATTGGATAAGTTTTTATTGAATTTTCGCTTGAACGATCCGCTGGTTTTTAATTTCTTCCACCTGTGGGCGTCCATTGTGACAGTTTGTTTATTTTTCACATAATGTTCTTTCTCAAGAATATGTGCTCTTATTTAAAATCAAATGGTTCTAAGAGAGTTTTATGGCAGCATTTCCAAGATACATTCATCTTAAATAAGAATGTCATAAAACTTTTACAAAACTTTTATCAGGTTTTATGCAAGTTGCGAAACGATGTCTTGAGAGGGGGATCAAGTATCTTATAAAACTACTGATAAGGTGAATTACACTTATAAATGATGTAGTTTTATGGAGGTTTCTTCAAGTGTTCTTTAATCACTCTTGAGAACTGTTAATGAATTAAAACCACCTTAACTTGGAAAATGCCCTGATAAAACCGGATGAACTCCATAATGCTCTGATAAAACTACCATAAAACATGAATAAAACCAATTTGCATTTGAATTGCTACTTGGGAATCCAAATGTGAGTGGAGGAAATGGATTTTCAATGACATGTTCACACCTATAGTCATGAAGAGCAAGGAGTTATAAACTATGTACATGAAACATGGGTAACTTGATAAGTTATTTTAAGATTTAATATTACCTATATTCTAATAGTTTTCCAGCAAATTCTCAATAACTTAAACATGATCCGCACTTTTAATGTTTCCTAGAAAATTCGTAACAACCAGTCGAAATGATTTCCACGCTTCTTGCTCATCAGGAGCCAAAACTGTGAAGAAAAGTTTGTCCTTAATCAATTTTTTTATTTGAGGACCCACGAAAACACCTTCCTTAATGTTTGCATCCTATATGTTTGGGAATATTGATATCAGATATTCAAATGCAGGTCCATTCTTTTCCAACGCTTTTACAAAATTCTTGAAGAGTCCAAGTTTTATATGTAACGGTAGGAGAATAATTTATCCACGAGAGGAACACATTTCACGTTTTCTTTCAAACTTGTCCTCTTTGGCCAGTCTTTTTGAACGTAATGCTGCTTACGTGCTTGGCTGTCCCATTTACAGAGAAAGCACATGTATTTTGTGTACCCCTGTTGTAACCCAGTCAACATGGCAACAACCATAAGATCGGGGCAAATCTTTCAAGAGTGTTGTTTATTTATCAAATTCAGTAGCAGCGCCCTTGATTCATACGATTCCTTCGTGTTAATAGCATGAGCCAGCGGTAGCGAGGGTTGCCTGTTTCCTTGATGCAGTAAAACTGCCTTCAAACTCAGTTTACTGCTGTCGATAAACAAACGCCATTTACTTGGATTGTGATGCTCCCCAAACTCTTCGAACAAACCGTTTACATCTCGGCAAAAACTAGCGTTATTTTGTTTGGAGAAGTATTTAGCGAATTGTTCATCACGATTTCTGTAGTACGAAATTGTCACACCAGCCTCAAATAAATTTCTTTCTTTTAAGCGTGATGCAAGCAGTTCAGATTTCTGTTTCGACAGTTCCAAATCACGTACCAAATCATTGAGTTCTGGGGAAAATAATGATGGTTTTGTTTCAAATTCTGTGTCGCTTTGATCTACGTCCTCGTTAACCAGCTGGGCAGTATCTTCAAATGAAGACTCCCTTTTTCGTTTTGGGCAAATAGGGTACCGGTTTGAATTCGAATGTGGAGTTGGTTTTTCTACGGATTGCACATCAGCATACTGCACCGACTTATGGCGGCCATGTTGTTGAACTTCGGTGAGGCAGAAATAACAATCCGTGGCATGGCAAAACGGTTCATTCCAAATAACTGGCTTATCAAAGGACAAATAGCGGCTTTACAGTGACAGAAATGAGAGTATATAACAAATTTGAATGGGACCAGTGGTAAGCCATACATACCTTTTACCTGCTATCCACCTAGCCAGGCATGTTTTGCACGAATTACACAGAACGTTAGGTACCCATGGTTTATCATGATTCTCCAGACAAATTTCAAAATAATAACGGAAAGCAGCTTGAGGCGATTAAGACATTAAAAAAAACTCTAACTTGAATATGCTAACAATGGATTTGGGAAGAAGAACAGATAATAATATTGCGTCGATGGCTGAAACATCAGTTGAGCGAAAGATGATTTTTCTCTTGATCTGTACGCTGAACCTAGCTTTGGAAGAAGTGCACTGTGTAGTGGATCACTAAGCGATTCCAGCGCAGTACTTCCGACTTTGGTTTAAACGTGCGGATCATGGGAAAAATCGATTTTCGCTCAGATGATATATACTAATTTTTACTTGCAACGAGTATAAATATTGTGTAGCCTATTGGGAACGGAAATGCACGACTCGGGAGAATTCAACATTAACATAACATTTGACAATCTAGTGCACATTAAACCTTACGTCAAAAGTACTGCGCTGTATTTCCACGGCGGTGCGCCATATAACGCACTGCCTGAGACGTTAGGTTTAACTAGCACAATTGGCATAAAATCAAATATCATGAGCTATGCATTTCGGTTTTCAACTGGCGACACATTGCACCATTTAATTTTATTCGTTTTACGCATAACGCATAGACCCTTTTGATAAGTTAGTCTCAGTAAGCTGCGAATCCAATGGAATGGTAAAAAAAAATGTCGTTGGTGGCTGAGATGAAGGAGTGTTCAATATATTGGATAAGTTTTTATTGAATTTTCGCTTGAACGATCCGCTGGTTTTTAATTTCTTCCACCTGTGGGCGTCCATTGTGACAGTTTGTTTATTTTTCACATAATGTTCTTTCTCAAGAATATGTGCTCTTATTTAAAATCAAATGGTTCTAAGAGAGTTTTATGGCAGCATTTCCAAGATACATTCATCTTAAATAAGAATGTCATAAAACTTTTACAAAACTTTTATCAGGTTTTATGCAAGTTGCGAAACGATGTCTTGAGAGGGGGATCAAGTATCTTATAAAACTACTGATAAGGTGAATTACACTTATAAATGATGTAGTTTTATGGAGGTTTCTTCAAGTGTTCTTTAATCACTCTTGAGAACTGTTAATGAATTAAAACCACCTTAACTTGGAAAATGCCCTGATAAAACCGGATGAACTCCATAATGCTCTGATAAAACTACCATAAAACATGAATAAAACCAATTTGCATTTGAATTGCTACTTGGGAATCCAAATGTGAGTGGAGGAAATGGATTTTCAATGACATGTTCACACCTATAGTCATGAAGAGCAAGGAGTTATAAACTATGTACATGAAACATGGGTAACTTGAAAAGTTATTTTAAGATTTAATATTACCTATATTCTAATAGTTTTCCAGCAAATTCTCAATAACTTAAACATGATCCGCACTTTTAATGTTTCCTAGAAAATTCGTAACAACCAGTCGAAATGATTTCCACGCTTCTTGCTCATCAGGAGCCAAAACTGTGAAGAAAAGTTTGTCCTTAATCAATTTTTTTATTTGAGGACCCACGAAAACACCTTCCTTAATGTTTGCATCCTATATGTTTGGGAATATTGATATCAGATATTCAAATGCAGGTCCATTCTTTTCCAACGCTTTTACAAAATTCTTGAAGAGTCCAAGTTTTATATGTAACGGTAGGAGAATAATTTATCCACGAGAGGAACACATTTCACGTTTTCTTTCAAACTTGTCCTCTTTGGCCAGTCTTTTTGAACGTAATGCTGCTTACGTGCTTGGCTGTCCCATTTACAGAGAAAGCACATGTATTTTGTGTACCCCTGTTGTAACCCAGTCAACATGGCAACAACCATAAGATCGGGGCAAATCTTTCAAGAGTGTTGTTTATTTATCAAATTCAGTAGCAGCGCCCTTGATTCATACGATTCCTTCGTGTTAACAGCATGAGCCAGCGGTAGCGAGGGTTGCCTGTTTCCTTGATGCAGTAAAACTGCCTTCAAACTCAGTTTACTGCTGTCGATAAACAAACGCCATTTACTTGGATTGTGATGCTCCCCAAACTCTTCGAACAAACCGTTTACATCTCGGCAAAAACTAGCGTTATTTTGTTTGGAGAAGTATTTAGCGAATTGTTCATCACGATTTCTGTAGTACGAAATTGTCACACCAGCCTCAAATAAATTTCTTTCTTTTAAGCGTGATGCAAGCAGTTCAGATTTCTGTTTCGACAGTTCGAAATCACGTACCAAACCATTGAGTTCTGGGGAAAATAATGATGGTTTTGTTTCAAATTCTGTGTCGCTTTGATCTACGTCCTCGTTAACCAGCTGGGCAGTATCTTCAAATGAAGACTCCCTTTTTCGTTTTGGGCAAATAGGGTACCGGTTTGAATTCGAATGTGGAGTTGGTTTTTCTACGGATTGCACATCAGCATACTGCACCGACTTATGGCGGCCATGTTGTTGAACTTCGGTGAGGCAGAAATAACAATCCGTGGCATGGCAAAACGGTTCATTCCAAATAACTGGCTTATCAAAGGACAAATAGCGGCTTTACAGTGACAGAAATGAGAGTATATAACAAATTTGAATGGGACCAGTGGTAAGCCATACATACCTTTTACCTGCTATCCACCTAGCCAGGCATGTTTTGCACGAATTACACAGAACGTTAGGTACCCATGGTTTATCATGATTCTCCAGACAAATTTCAAAATAATAACGGAAAGCAGCTTGAAGCGAGACAGTGAATTTAACCGGTGTCGTAAAAATGTAGACGCAACAGGCATAACAAAACTTTTGTGGATCATTTTTGCATTAGAATTCCCGTTTTGCAGCGCACATTTTTCACACTCCGATAACTGAACAACAAAATGTCTCAATTTGTTTTGTTTTGTAGTGTTACCAATAGCTATTTAAATTAGGTGCCAGAATATTTTACCAAACAATACAACAGTAGGTAAACCAAAACTTGTGTGTGTGTGTGTGTGTGTGTGTGTGTGTGTGTGTGTGTGTGTGTGTGTGTTTTTTTTTTTTTTTGACGGTGTGGAGATGAGGGCGCCAACTCCTCGACCCACTAAAAACCCACCCGTGCCTCGAGCCCCGGCCCTCCCCGGAACCACCTTTCGGTATTACTTCAGGGAGGGGGCTAGTGTGCTTTACGCACCCACTATATCTAACTACATAGGTCTTTAGTAGTTAGCTTCGCCGACTGCTTACGGCTTCCTACCGGTTCCCGCGCCATATGGCGCTTCCTCCGTTGTAGTTCGTTTTGCCGTTAAGGGGAGCTTAACGTTTCCAAGGTGCACCGCGGGGAGGCGAACTACCTGTGTGTGTGTGTGTGTGTGTGTGTGTGTGTGTGTGTGTGTGTGTGTGTGTGTGTGTGTGTGTGTGTGTGTGTGTGTGTGTGTGTGTGTGTGTGTGTGTGTGTGTGTGTGTGTGTGTGTGTGTGTGTGTGTGTGTGTGTGTGTGGGGAGAGAGAGAGAGAGAGAGAGAGAGAGAGAGAGAGAGAGAGAGAGAGAGAGAGAGAGAGAGAGAGAGAGAGGGAGAGAGAGAGAGATGGGCGTATTTCTTTCCAATTTCTGTTTTTTCCCGCATTTCTGCATTTTTTCCAAAAACCAGCATAGCTTCCTCATTTTTCAACTGATTTTCACCATTGAGCCCTAATTTTCTTCGTTTTTTTGGCTTTAATCTACATATGCAATATACTTTTTTGTTGACGTTATTCTGGTATTAATCATATGTTTAGCACATTTTTTTTACAAATCTCCAAAAAAAAAAACGCAAAATATTATATATTCTTATAAATAGCGTCGAAACTAGTACTCCTAGAATATTGCAATATTCAAGAGATCGGTGTTAAAGTTAATTTTGTTTCATTTGATGACAAAATATTTGAAATTGGATCATATTAGAAATTCATATTAGAAAAGATGATCAGCTTACCAAGTTCATAAATGCTGTAAACTAGTGTTACCCTAATCATGCCATTGTATGAAGTACCAAAAACGGGCTGGGTGGATCGATAGGCAACATCACTTATACGTTTCCACAGGGATGAAAAGAATCTCCTTCCAAAAACAAGATTGAACAATCGGACTTAAGAGCGAGCTATCTAACATGAGGATGCCCTAATGGGCGGGGAGAATAGCCCGCCCTCTATTCACAAACTGTTAGCAACGGATACTTGACATTCCCACTCTCCCCATCCAGAAAGCTTCAATCGGGTGCCTTGAGGGACCCTCCCATTCCCAGGAAATATTTATATAATAGTGTGTATATTTATGTAAATGAAAAATACTGCAAACATTCGTATCAATTATATATGATCTTAATTCGGTCGATCCTGAAATACAAGAAAAAATCTCGATTTGAGGTATCCTGAAAAAGTTTGTTAAATCTATTGAAATTTTACAAAACTATCATTTATAAATTTTAATTTACTGTTTCCATGGTCACTATTTGCTGCTTGATGCTGATTTTAGTTATTGCTTTTGAGTTAGGAAATCAGGGAAGATTTAATTAAAATGAAGTTAATGACAAAAGAACATAAAAAAACAGAAATGTTTAAATTATCTATGAAGTGAGATCAATAAAACAATATTATCAAATATAATGGTATTGTGAGTTATGATAAAGTCATGACAAAAATTTAACTGTAAAATCACCCACTAGCCAATTGGCACACAGCGCTGCAGGAATCAGATCAGCTCAGATTTGGTAAAATGTCCATTTGAAAACCGGAAATGAAAAATACATTTAGTAATAAGTGCAAAAGTCTACCACAGATTCCGTTGCAGCTTCTTGTATTCAAGGCACTAGATACTTCTAAATCATAAGAGGAGAAGAAAGGATCAAAATGATAACTAGACATTTAAGACATAATAATTAAAAGTATAATATATATAACCTATTGAGTAAAAAAAAATTATGTAAATCACGAAAACACAAGTAATGATAAAAATGGTAATGCATAAACAATGTCATATAAGATAACATATATAGTGAAGGGTTATTATAATATGAACTGAAAATTACATGTGTGCCGACTGATGTTTTGTTGCAATTGTAGACAAACTTGCGCATCCATTATGAACCAGAAAATCCAGACAATGAATTATAAATTTTAAATTATTCTACAATACCTGATGACTTGGAAGACCCGAAATACATCATGCAAAAGACAGTACATTCCAAATTAACCTGAAACCAATTTATATGCAATAATATACTATCATATCATGACAACAAAAAAAGATACCTCATCGTTTTTTCAATTTCTCTCATCTACTTGGTTCAAATTAAAGTAAACACACTGTATTTTTTTTATTATCTTATTTTTTATATTCTTTTTAAGTTTCACTTATGGAATACTGAAAAAAGGAGTTTTACTTTAAAAAAAAAAAATTTGTGTTGAAAAAAAAAACAGTGACAAAATAAATTGCCCACTTCATTTAGGCTACAGAAAACATAAATTAAAGTAAAATAAAAGCATTTCAATAATTGATGTGTCCTCCTTTGGCCTTCAGGACCTCCTACAGGCGCTTCGACATGCTCTCGACCAGGTTCTTTAGGTGCTGTGGATCTAGCTCTTCCCATGCGCGCTCCAGGGCTTCAAAATAGTTATTTTTATTTGTAACATCAGTTTTGTCAACCATGGCATCGAGAATCGCCCACAAATTTTCGATGGGATTGAGGTCCGGGCTTTGTGGAGGCCATTCCAGCGGTTTGATCCGACAAGACCGGAAGAAAGACTTGGTCTTCTTGGCAGTATGCTTCGGGTCGTTGTCCTGCTGGAATACGAACTTCTCTTCAAGGCCCGTCTGGATCAGCGAAACCTCCAGATTTTCTCGCAGGATGTTGATGTAAGAATCTGCCGTCATTATCCCGTCGATTTTCACAATGCTTCCCACTCCACCCCACGAAAAACACCCCCAGACCATCACATTTTCTCCTCCATGCTTCATCGTGCCTTGGATGTGGCGCTCCTGAAGCTCTTCTCCCGATCTGCACCAAACACGAACCCGCCGCTTTCTGTTAAACAGCTCGAATTTTGATTCGTCCTTTTTGCTATTCAACCCCTGTGCTACGAGACGGCGACGAACAGTTCGATCGGAAACTGATAACTGAAGGGTTTCCTGGATCTCGCGGACAGTTACCTTCGGGTTCTTCTTGACTTCGCGCATGATCTTGGTGTCCGTTCTCGCATCCTTTTTTCGCTTCCTGCCTCTGCCAGGGCGATCCACCACTGATCCAAACGTTTTAAGCTTCAGAAGAATTTTGCCAACCGCTGCCTTACTGATACTGTACTTCTTAGCGACAGCCCTGTGCGATTCACCGTTTTGCACATCACGAACGACCAATTTTCGGAAACACAAGGGAATTGCTTTCGAAAGCACTGCGTTCTCCATTTTTTTCAATTGAATCAAATGCGATCACGTATACAAATGCACCAGGTTGAGCCGTTTGCTTCAAAACATGTCAAAATATCAAAACATAAACAATCGAGGGGTCTTCCAATGGAAAATTATCGAAAACGTATCGATTTTTGAAGTGGGCACTTTATTTTGTCACTGTTTTTTTTTTTCAACACAAATTGATTTTTTTTTTCTTTAAGTAAAACTCCTTTTTTTTCAGTATTCCATAAGTGAAACTTAAAAAGAATATAAAAAATAAGATAATATAAAAATACAGTGTGTTTACTTTAATTTGAAGAAAGTAAATAAGAGAAATTGAAAAAAACGTTGAGGTGGGCACTTTATTTTGCCTATCAGTGTATAAGATAATTTGACATTCCATATTTTTGGTTCCTTGCGATTATTCTTGTCTCTTGAAACCCACGATTTGCATTTTTGGACTATCAAATTATTGATAAGCCAACAAATTCTCTTTCATCTTGTATCTTCCTCTCCATAGTGTAAAATACGCTTGCATGACATAATCAACGATGCGGTAATCTGAAGTAGATCCAGTAAAATTCAATTGAGTGGATATTACAAGGATTTTTAAGACGTGTAAATTTAAATCTCATGTGATTTTGAAGTTATTTGCATGCTCTTTTTATGTGCACGAAAATAGATTGAAAATAACACAACGATTTTAGCTGTGCACCATAATCCGACGGATTTTACATCTACAGGTACCAGAAGTACCAATGGACGCATTGTACAACCATTTGCCAGCCCGTGTAATAGTGGTATATAGGGGTTGAAGTTCGTCAAAATGTTACTCCGCATAACTGTCCCACATCTTTCAAAAGTTAAGAAAATGTCCTACTAAATAATAAGAAAATTTAAGGATTGATGCAAAACGGTACAAACTAATTCTAGACGATAATAACATTCGAAAGTTCAGTTCCGTTAGAAACATCTTAAAGGAAAACTCGACGGTCTCGAGTGATTTGAGCGGGTTAACCGGATAATGGAAACATGACGCATATAGAATTTGACCTTATTGGTTCCACCATGGAATATCTCACTCTGGCCATAGAGAAAGGTACTGTCTTCAACAAAATAGGGTGTTAGGTCTCCCGGATGTTGAAGAGAATTTATGAATTTTTCTCTACGCGGCAGAGATTGTCAACTTTCGGAGCAGTGTAAAAATACATGTGTTGCTTAAAAAATTGTACTCGGTTTTCTTTTGCTCGTTAGAAAGAACAAAAGACAAGGGAGCTAGAGGTTCAAAAGCATCATTTAATTTCGTTAGGGGGCAAGTTATAGTTGCAAAAATCGGAACTTTCATATCGTGCAGGTCCTAGATCAATTCAGCCTAGTTTCAGGCCAATGTCAATCCAATGTCGACTTTATGCCAGATCCACTTTGGATCCATGTAGAGCCAAATTTCAGGCCAACATCTAGCTAGTTTCTAGTAATAGAGAAGTTGGATCCCAGTTGGCTTGTGATGTTCAATAAGATGTTGAGCAGAGCTCCGTATACATAGAGAAACGTGATCGATTTGGCATCAAACGTTCATATAATAAAAGTTAGTCACGTCTGCGTCAAAAAGTAGTACCTTAATAAAGTAGAATTACATCAACAGTTTACAAATTGCCTAAAATTTTACATGCAGTCAATTGTCGGCAATGTTTGTAAACAAAGGTGCACAAACTAACAGTTACATTATTAAAAACAAACACAACAAAAGGTGGATGGCAACATGCCAGAGACAAGGAGCGAACCAATTCATATCAGCGCGGCACTAAAAAAACGGAATGGCTCCGCATTTGAGTTTTCTTTTCGTTTAGGACCCAAGCCGACACGAGAGACCAAAACCAGGTGCGATTTTTTTTTTAACGGTAATCAATATTTATGCACAACTCGCTGTGCCGGTAGGTGATTTTCCAGGACTGGAATTAACACTATTAAAAGTATCGGCAGCAGCAGTACAATTGGGTTTGTTCATTCCTTACAAACTGTTTTGAGAGATGCAGAGGATGATGCAGAAACTCTGTTGTTACATTGCTCTTTCAGATGCAGACAAGCCGATTGAGAACTTCCGAAGAGCAAATCTCAACAATGTTAATCTAAGTCACAAAAACATATTGCGCTCTAAACCTTCTTCGTTCTAACGTATAGATTCCATGCAACTGATAATGATTCTCATAGACAGGAAAATTTGTTGCATCTCACCAGGATTCTAGTGCATGGCGCATAAACCCTCATTGAACAGACAACAACCTAACAATTCAATAACTCTGATAAGGGCTTCAGACTAGTTTCGTTGTTCTAGCATTGATCCAATTAACGAGCAGTATAATGATTTCTAACACAGAGGGTCTTGGAACACTTCGGATATTTCATGGCTAGCCTTTGCGATGACTTCATTAAAGTGTAGCTCAAACGTCATCTCTTGAATGAGAATCGTTCCTGAATTCTTGACCTGCGTTACTCTTGAAAATACTGTATCAGAAATACACTCTTCAGTTATTCAGAAGTCTTTCATGGAAGTTAAGAAGTAATCCATGCTTGAAAAATTGATGAACATAGGCTCCAAATCAGTTTGGCTTTCAAAAGCATATTCCAAACCATCACAATCGTCTCATTCTGCTTCCATATTCGGGTTCTATAGGCGAAACAATATAAATATATATATTTCTTCTTTGTTTAGCATTTCAAGCTTATTGCTTGCACAATTCGCTTATTGCTTGCTCTCAACTAAATGCACTTCCACAGTTATTAATTGAATGCTTTCGATGCCAGGTACCATTTTTGCATTATTTAGTATGGTTTTGTGACAATCATACCCTATGCACAGGAAGACAAGAAATTTTTCATTACGAAAAAATCCTAGACCAGACCGGGAATCGAACCCAGCCACCTCCAGCATACTGTTGCTTTGTAGCTGCGCCTTTAAATATTAGACTAAGGGAGGTAAATATCTTTACAATATGCATTAAAGATGGAATCGAAATCCAAAATTTAATCAACTATTGTTGCTCTGAAACCTTAACACGACTACATCAGCTAAACTCACCATCTCGCACTATCGGGAGCGAGCTGTCAACTTCTATGTTGAGTGTTGAATGTGAAATTATTAATTTACATATAATATTGATAAACAAAAAAAAATCGTAATTAGAGCCTACGACATCGAAAACAATATCATTATGGTCAGAAATTTTTGTTTTGAATCAGTTTGGGATCCCTTTTCCAAATATACTTGGTCTACAGATGTTACCGTTAAGTTTGATAACATTTCAACGTCGCGTATGATAGTATACCAATTGGTCGAATCTCAAATCAGCAATAGATGAACCCGTAACGTCAGTTGTTCGGTCCCGAACGTTTAATGTGTGTATTTCCTATCCTTTGTGTATTTGCTATATTTTGTTTTTTCCTGTCCCTATCATTTCCCGTTGAAACATTGAATTTAGCCCCTCCCCTTATACGACATTTCTATGCAATGCCATTTCTGTTTCGTCACAAAGTCAAACCGATGCGTAGAAGGAAAATGCTATATAAACAACTCATTTTTATGTGTAAGGTATCAGTATTATTGTAACCATCGAACGAGAAAGAAAATAAAAAGTTGAAATCATCAAGCGTTCCAGTTTTATTCATTGACCAGATCCATATCCACTGCCACTGGAGCACACGATCGCTGCTGTTGAAGAATTTGCTGTACAGTCCACATATCCTGTTGTTGTCTGGAGAAATAGTGTTGTGTCCGATCGTTCCGATCTACAGCTAGACCCCACCGGTGGTAATCTACTGTGGACACCGGTTCGAGTTCCATACCGGACAGCCTATTGCTTGCTCTAAGACATTTGTTTGTTGTTTTGGATTGCTCCACCTGGAATTCGTGTTTGTTCAATGTGCACCGCACATTTTGGTCCTTCAACCCGGATAGCAGCATCGGTGTTTGCCAGTGTGTGAATGGATATGAACCGGCTGGGAGCCGTTGGCGTCCCTTCATAAACTTTCGTGCGAGTGCCAAAAAAGAATTTGTGTGCTGGAACACGTCCGAACAGGTTTCGGTTGGACATTTGGGTAGTGCTAGTGTGCCTGATTGAGGCTGAAATATACACGTCCGAACAAGTTCGGTTGGACTGTTTAGTAGTGCTAGTGAGCCTGATTGCGGCTGAAAAATATACGTCCGATTTAGTATCGGCTGGACAGTTTAGTAGTGTTAGTGAGCCTAATAGAGGCTGAAAAATATACGTCCGATTTGGTATCGGCTGGACAGTTCAGTGGTGTTAGTGAGCCTGAAAGGTTGAAAAAAAAGAAAGTGCACCTACGGGGCCAGGCAAAAGCTAAAGTGACCAGAATTCGGAAGACAATAAAAGATGTAGCTGAAGTTGGTTCCGTGCAGTTGACTCTAGCTCAACTGAAGGTGTACTCCCGAAATCTAGAGGCTCATTTTCAAGAGTACCTGAAACTTCATCATCAAATTACTGGATTGTTGCCACCGGAGAAGATAGATGAAAGCGATGCTATGTACTTGCAGTTTGAGGCCCTTTATATTGAAACTTATGCACTGGTGGAAACACTTGTTCAAGAAGCAACACCTCAGGCTTCAAACGCAAGATTGGTACCTGTGGCTCAATCCTCGAATATTCAAGCACCGCAGATAGTTGTTCAACAACAACCACTTCCGGTTCCCATTCCTTCATTCGATGGAAAGCCAGAGAACTGGTCGAGATTTAAACAGGTATTTTCGGATATCATGGCTAGATCTAGGGATTCCAATGCTATTAAGCTTCACCACTTGGAAAGAGCACTAGCGGGTGGAACCGCTGCCAAAATCATTGATCCAAAAACGCTCAACGATGGAAATTTTGATCATGCCTGGAATTTACTGTGCGATATTTACGATGATAAAAGGAAGGCTGTCGACTCTCATATCCACGGTTTATTGGGTCTCAAACGAATGACAAAGGAATGTTCCAAGCAGATGCGAGATCTGTTGAATGAAGTTACCCGCCACGTAGAAGGATTGCGGCTGTTGGAGCAAAATTTGGAAGGAGTATCTGAAAGGTTTGTCATCGTCGTGCTATCGAGCGCATTGGATCCTGACACGAGAAAGCAGTGGGAAACCACCATTCCACATAAGGAGATCCCAACGTATGATGCAACCATCAAGTTTTTGAAGGAGCGATGTTCATTACTCGAACGTTGTGAAGTTAGTCATCCTAAATCATCAAAGGAGTCGACAATTAAACCAATTTTAAAGCCCCCACCGGCGAAGTCATTTGCTATGGCTACACCTGTAGCTAATAGTGAGGTAAGATGTGATTTATGTAGTGCAAATCATCCAAATTTTAAATGCGACAAGTTTATTTGTTTGACGGTACCCCAACGAAGAGTTAAGGTAAAGGAACTTAACCTTTGTTTTAATTGTCTGAGGAAGGGCCATCTTGCTTCAAAATGCCCTTCAGGTAATGCCAGGAGTGTCAAGGTAGACACAACACATTACTTCATGCACCCAAGAATCTTAAGCCTGTTGATAGTCGAAAGCCTGCTGATTTCCCAATAACCGTAGTTGAAAGCCCTAACCCCAATCTTGACACAGTCCAAAATGTCTCAAGTTCCCAAGTCACTTCTCCAGTTGAAAGTGTTTCCTATTCGTCCAACTCAGTGCATAAGGTTCCTTCGTCAGATGGCACACTATTGCTTACGGCTATTGTTGACGTTATTGACAATAATGGAAATCCGCATCCATGTCGTGCGTTCCTTGATTGCGGTTCTCAACCACATTTAGTTTTCCGTTCCTTGGTAGAGTTTTTGAAACTTGATCAAGAACTGACCCATGTTGAAGTGTTTGGAGCAACCGGTAAAAGCTCAGTGTTGAACAGAAAGGTGAAACTGTCGTTCCGTTCGCGTTGTATGGATTATCAAGCAGGCATTGAATGTTTGGTCACCGATGTGGTGACTGGTCCGATACCTTGTAGAAAAATGGATGTTCGTTCTTGGAACATTCCATCAGGCTTATCGCTTGCCGATCCTTCCTTCCATGTTCCCGGAAATGTTGATCTCTTGATCGGAATTAAACTTTTCTTCCATTTGATGCTGCCCGGAAAATTGGTTTTGGGTGTTGAATTGCCTATTCTTAAGGAAACCCGACTGGGATGGGTTGTAGCTGGTGGGACTGAGGCAATAGATCAGAATCAACATTGTTATGCAGCCACCCTACGTCCCCTCGCTGAAAGTATGGAAAGATTTTGGTCTATAGAGTCAATTGAGGATACAGATACCCCATCAAAGGATGATGAGGAATGTGAGAAATTGTTTCGTTCCACCACCATTAGAAATCCAGATGGTACCTATACTGTCAGACTTCCCCTTAGAGAATCTGTGTGTGAGTTGCAAAACAACCGATCGTTGGCGTTGAAACGATTTTATATTTTGGAGCACCGATTTAGCAAAAATCCTGAGTTAAGACAGGCCTATACAGACTTCATAAGCGAATACAAAACCCTATCACATTGCAAGAAGATTTCCGAATTACATGATGATAACCCTGCTTATTATATGCCCCACCATGCGGTCTTAAAACCATGTAGCTCCACCACTCGTTTGAGGGTTGTGTTCGATGCTTCGGCGCGAACAGTCGGTCCATCTCTTAATGATGTTTTGAGGCCTGGTCCAATCGTTCAGAGTGACCTTTTTTCACTAATTCTGAGATTTCGTAGACACCGTTTTGCATTAACCGCCGATGTTTCCAAAATGTATAGGAGAATTGGTATTGCTAAAGATCAAACTCGTTTTCAAAGAATTTTTTGGAGAGATTTCCCTGATGATCCGCTTCAGATTTTTGAATTGACAACTGTCACTTACGGGACGGCAAGTGCCCCATTTTTGGCCACACGAACGTTGTTGCAATTAGCACGTGATGAAGCTGATCAGTATCCGGCAGCTGCCAAGGTTGTAGAAGAAGATATTTATGTTGATGATGTGATGACGGGAGCAGCAACCATTGATGAGACAATCCGTCTTCGTTTGGAGTTGACTGATTTGTTTAACTCTGGAGGCTTCCCTGTGCATAAATGGTGTGCGAGTGATCCAGCAATTCTTGAAACAGTTCCTGATGATGACAGGGAAAAATTCTTGGAGTTTGAAGATTCAGATGTCAACAAAGTTATCAAAACCCTTGGACTGTTGTGGGATCCACACGAAGATATATTCCGTTTTCACTGTAAATTGAATTTACAGTTGTCACCTGTCCCTACCAAGCGGATAGTGCTATCAGAGATTGCTCGAATATTTGATCCATTGGGTCTTATTGCTCCAGTGATCGTTCTGGCGAAAGAGGTGATGCAGTGTTTGTGGAAGGATGGTATTGGATGGGATGATTCACTGAAAGATAATGTTTTGCAGTCGTGGCTAACGTTGAGAGATTCGTTGAAGTACATGAATATGATCAAAATTCCTCGCTTTGTTGGGTTGGAGAATGTTAACTGCGTCGAAATACATGGGTTTGCTGACGCATCCAATCGAGCTTACGGAGCAGTTGTTTATCTTAGAGTTGTGTCTGATACTGACGTCAAGATTTCGATACTATGCAGTAAATCGAGAATTGCTCCCTTAAAACCTTTGACTATTCCTAAATTGGAACTGTGTGCCGCCTTGTTGTTATCAAAATTAATTCCCAAGTGTATTTCGTCGTTAAAGATCGGAATAAACCGTGTTTGTTTGTGGTCCGATAGTCGTATTGTTCTTGCTTGGTTAAAGAAGTCTACCAATAACCTTGAAGTTTTTGTCCGCCACCGTGTGACTGAAATCAACTCTGCAACCGATGTTCATTCCTGGTATTATGTTCATTCTGAGGATAACCCAGCCGATACTGTGTCTCGAGGGCAGTTACCACAATTCCTTGCAGTTAATGATTTGTGGTGGTGTGGACCGTCCTTTTTAAAAATACGACAATGTGAATTTGCTACTCCAGATCCACTCCCAGATTCCGAGCTACCAGATTTTTATCCGTGTATGTCAATAGTTGCTGCTACTATTATTCCAGAAGACGTCTCATTTCTAGAAGCATTCGGCTCATTTCGGAAATTGCAAAGAGTGGTTGGTTATATCTTGCGTTTTGCGAACAACTGCAGATTGAATCGAGCAGAACGCTTGTCTTCGATTTATTTGACTGTTCCAGAATTAAGAAAGTCGATGTTTGTTGTGATTGGTGTTGTTCAACGTCTTGAAATATCTGACGAAATAAGCCCTATTTCATCTGGGAAGCCTAGTCGTCGTTTTGCAATGCTAGATCCCTTTATTGTGGATGGCTTGATAAGAGTTGGTGGTAGGTTGGAAAACTCTCGTTTGCCGTATGCATCTCGTCACCAAATTCTGCTTCCGAATAAAAGCTTAGTTTCTGAACTTCTCATTCGTGATTTGCATTTAGAAAATCTCCATCTAGGACCCTCTGGATTGATGTCGCTTCTTCGTCAGAAATACTGGTTGATTAACGTCAAGTCAACAATTAGGAAGGTTTTAAGAAAATGTGTGATATGTTTTCGCTCTAGTCCTCGTTTCATACAGCCTATGATGGGTAGCTTGCCCGAAGCACGTGTTGTACCATCCGCTCCATTCTCTCACACCGGAATTGATTTTGCTGGGCCGGTTTTTATAAAGGTTGGTCTTAGAAAATCCGTCAAGGGTAAGGCATATATTTGTATTTTCGTATGTCTTGCCACAAAAGCAATTCATTTGGAATTAGTTTCCGACATGTCGTCAGCAGCCTTCATTGCTGCATTGCAGCGCTTTGTCAGTCGTCGGGGTTTAGTGGAAGAAATACATTCCGACAATGGCACAATTTTTGCAGGTGCTAAATCGGATCTCCGCGAACTTTTTTTGATGTTCCAAGATGATCAAGCCAAGGGAAAAATCAACGAGTTCTGCTGCGTTCGCGAAATTACTTGGAAATTCATCCCTCCTCGGTCTCCCAATTTTGGAGGATTGTGGGAAGCTGGGGTAAAAAGCACAAAAACCCATTTACGGAAAATCCTGTCTAATTCATCTCTTAATTATGAAGAATTCTATACGGTTTTAACGCAGATAGAGGCAGTACTTAATTCACGTCCATTGTTTGCTAATTCACTAGATGTTCATGAGCCATCGGCCATAACGCCTGGGCACTTTCTAATTGGCCGAGAATTGGTTGCCATTCCTGAACCTACTATTGGTGGAATCCCTGTGAATCGTTTAACACGTTGGAAATACTTGCAGTCACTTCGCGAACACTTTTGGAAACGATGGTCTTCCGAATATCTGAATACACTACAAGCGCGTAGTAAATGGAAAAAGGATTCTTGTAATGTTGTTCCGGGTCTTATCGTTCTTCTAAAAGAGGATAACCTACCACCCCAGTCATGGAAATTGGGCAAGATTCTGAAGGTGTATCCTGGCAAAGATTCAATAGTTAGAGTAGTAGATGTGCAAACATCTTCGGGGTTATACCGTCGCCCAGTTTCTAAAGTCGCACCATTGCCTATTGCGGAAAATGATGAAATCTTTGCATCTACAGATCAACATCTCACGCCGGGGGGTGAATGTTCGGTCCCGAACGTTTAATGTGTGTATTTCCTATCCTTTGTGTATTTGCTATATTTTGTTTTTTCCTGTCCCTATCATTTCCCGTTGAAACATTGAATTTAGCCCCTCCCCTTATACGACATTTCTATGCAATGCCATTTCTGTTTCGTCACAAAGTCAAACCGATGCGTAGAAGAAAAATGCTATATAAACAACTCATTTTTATGTGTAAGGTATCAGTATTATTGTAACCATCGAACGAGAAAGAAAATAAAAAGTTGAAATCATCAAGCGTTCCAGTTTTATTCATTGACCAGATCCATATCCACTGCCACTGGAGCACACGATCGCTGCTGTTGAAGAATTTGCTGTACAGTCCACATATCCTGTTGTTGTCTGGAGAAATAGTGTTGTGTCCGATCGTTCCGATCTACAGCTAGACCCCACCGGTGGTAATCTACTGTGGACACCGGTTCGAGTTCCATACCGGACAGCCTATTGCTTGCTCTAAGACGTTTGTTTGTTGTTTTGGATTGCTCCACCTGGAATTCGTGTTTGTTCAATGTGCACCGCACAGTCCAAGGCCGGCCAAAAGACGTACACACAACACCATTCCGCCGCAAACTATCCCGCCCATATTTAGGTCACCGTGTCTGCCCCGCATCTCCGAGGCCCCCCCCCATGTTAATCTCTCTGCTGTTGTCGACTGCCGAATAGTCACCAATATTCCTAGAGGTGTGTGTGTGTGTTTACAATCAATCTCCCACTGACCGGCAGTGCTTTTATGGAAGAAACTTGTCTGCATTTATTCAGTAATTTATATGTGATCACTATGTGCAAACATTTTTAGCCCTGGAGATTGAAGGTGACAGCTCTATTGAAAATCCAACGACCCATTTCAAGAATGCCTGTTCATACACGTACATTCTGAGGTCATCTTCATATACAATAAGCCCCGCATGAAAATCTTCACATATCAAATGGATATGTGAAGAGTTTTCACACTTCCAGAATCAAACATGGAAACTCTTGATCCTGGCGTGTATATAGTAAAGGTATATTTTTGATAATATAAAACGACCTCACCAATGTCCCTTATCTGATGCTGGAAAGTTTGCCCGGATGCGGGAGCGGGGCACTAAAAAACAAAAAGTGGGAAAAAACTACCGACGCACATTCCATTTTAAAAAACACGACCATAAAACACTATGAGAGGGATTCCATTCACAACGTCCTACGCAAAGCACTCGGTGAAACTATAATTTCACCATTTATTTTAGTTGAATGAAGGAATTTGATTGATTTTATTTCCGCGAAAACGACGCAGCAAAAGCAAAATACGTCATTTTCAAAGCACAGCTTGCTGCGATCTTTCTAGTCACCAATATTCCTAGATACACCAAATTGTTTTTGTGAATCTCTATTCCTTTCAGGTAGTTTGTCTTCGACGCATTTAGGACAAGTTCAATCCTGCTAACTTAGGTCTTAAGTCAAAATAGTGCACGTTATCGCCGTTGTCTCAAAGTAGTGTGTTACGATATCGTCAACGAATCCCAAAAGTTTATTAGACTTCCTAAAATTTATACCACTCGAGTCCATCTCCGCATTTCGAATTACAGTTTCCAATGCAATGTTGATTAGCAAACATGAGAGTCTTGTCATACTCTGCCATTTCTGAGATTCGAGAAAGTCTCCGAAATAGAAACACATCACATCACGATTAAACAAAACGGAATTTGACTCTGTACATCATACATCCTTAGCTTTTTTTTTTTTTACGGAATGAAAATAATATGATTGTAGATGAAAATACTATTCTAAGCTTCGGCGATATTTAATGATCTTTAAATTTCTCATCATTGTCGGCAGAATGTCCCAGGTGGTAGCTGATCAGTACACCAAGCTGTAACGTGAAGCGGTGCGTTCCTAATAGGACGTTGGACCAGCATTAGCAAGAAAGTATGTAAGTAAATTTCTCATGTGAGAAAATAGTTGACTTTTGGCAGCTTGGAAATCTCTATATTTCTAATAAATCTGCTTTCGTATTCAGAAAGCTATTATTATTGATTGTTGTATTGTTGAAACATCTCTGGCTATAGGATATTTCTAATTCTACATGCTGAAAATTAGTAGTTTCGAAGTCACCTTTCATTTTAATGAAGCATGTTATTTATTTATTTATTCAATATATACCTGTAAAGTAAGGACTTCTCCTTCTAAAATTCTACAATCGGATTTTATGCGACCACATCTTAAATTCTAGATCTAGATTAATTGATTAACTTTTTTCCTTATTACATATCTAATTCCTTCCTTCTAGCCAATCTATACATTCGCGATGGAGCCGTCTGCGTGGATGAATGTTGGATAGTAAAAAAAGAGGAATGTTATTTTTATTCTAGCAATCAGGGACGATATCTTACAATTTCAAAATAGAATCTCAATTAAGTTTAGCTTATACAATTAATTTCAATTTCTTACGAAAATTCAAAGAGCATTGTGAAATTCTTTTACAACTAGCCGCAAGTTAATAGAAATCAGAACATGGCTTAAACGAGAACTTGCTAGCTTGAGTTATTGAAAAATGTATTAGTTTTGCGATGTTATCGGGAGGATTTTTCAATCAAGTTGCACTGCATTTATTCCACTGCAATTCCATTTAAATGAACGACGTCAACATACAGCAATTGAGATTATTACTGTATACAATCAAGCAGATTTATATAAGTGCGAAAGGACAGGTTTCCAACAGGCAGTTTTGTTTTTATTTCCTGTATCCAGGTTTTGAAGACTTTCAGGGACCTCATAGCTGGTAAACGCGTCGATTTTCCAATACGGAGGTGTTCGATTCCTGATACGGTCGAAAGTCCACCCGAAAAGAATATTCTTTGGATTGCCCTGGAGCATAAGCGTATCATTGTGTTTCGATTGAGAAAGAAAGCCCTCAATTAAAGAAGTATAAGAGCTTTTTAACTTAAAAAGAAATGGTTTGTTTTTTTTTTGTGTATTTTGAAAGTTTTACATGTCAAGAAAATAATGCACAAAGCCGTTTGAAGAAATTCAAAAAAAAAAAAAAAATATCGAGCATGGCGGAGGAACTATGAAATGATATGAATGATATGAAAACTTTAAACGCGGTTTTCTCGAAACGATGTTTTCAAAGTCGTTACCAGAGGTACCTTAATTATCGCTCTAGAGTGTTATTCATAGCATGAAAGAAAAAACCGATCCTAATCTACAATCTCGTTCAGATTATGACCATGATTGACCGCCTGAGGTTGCTACTCCATTATTGCCAGATCGACTGTTGTTACTCAGAGAGCCAACAGATGATGCTCCTCAATGTGTAAAAACTAGTGATCCCAAACTAAGACAATACCGGCGCGTTGGCGTGATACTCGCTTTGAAGGAAGCCGAGAAATCCGCTGCACTTCCACGAGAAATCACTCTATAAGAGACGAACCAGCCAAAGGCTGAAAGTCTCTCAAATACTGAAAAAAAAAATCAAAGGCAATATTGGATAAAATGGTTTGGTTTGCAGAAGGATCCGTTTTGGTTAACGGTGTGCTTAATTCAGCTGACGTCGGCAGCGAATAAGATGTTTAACTATGTTTTCGGTTTATTCTCTGTACAGAGATGCACATTAAAATTATTCAAATTTTGGCACCGATTTAAACCAACCGTAAGGATGTTGTTGGGGCCACTTACAAGTGTGGGTGGTTTATTTCAATGGAATACAAAAATACGTTACACCCCACCCTCGATCCAAAAAAAGATATTAACACACAAAAAACGTGCATTTCTTGCCTGGAATTAAAAATTATTTAAAATAATGGTGATCTTTCTTGAGCCGCCATTGAACAGACCCAATGTTCACTCATGAATTCCAACATAATTCTCGTAGCGACATTGCAGCGATCCCACTAATCACTGCTGTGTTCAGAAAACGAATAGCACACAAACCGCTAAGAGAACGGCTCCTCTACTGTATTGCGCTATCATTCTCGGAACCAAAACGCTGCATCGTCCTTCTACAAACCGCTCCGAATTTTCAGGTGTTATTTTTCCTATTAATGTACCTATAATAAGTCTGTCTCAGTTTTGACAAGTCTTTTGCTTGTTTGGAACAAGGATTAGTGTGAAACTGAATAATGATTTTGTTCCAATTTTGACAGCTGTCGTCACTCTCCTTATAGGCACTCAATTCCCTATCTGTTTTCATCTTGCCAGCCCCTCACCCCATCGCAAATCTCAAATCCGGTGTACCCTAAAATTCGGGCGAGACCGCCTCCACAAACAAACACTTCAATCAACGATCCCCGCGAATAAGAGGCCAACCCTGCACCCAAACTACATACCATTTTATCGACAAAACATGTATCCATCGTATAACTGATTCCGGAAATCAAGCTTCACCTACGAGAAATTCTCATTCGAATTGTTCGCTCCTAGAATCAGCCTCTCCTACATCGTAGAACACTCCGGACTTAATATTGTCATATTGTCACTCTATTAAATATTGGTACAGCTCAAACAGCACTGAATACTATGTCTCCAATATTACACTTCACCCATGCGAACTATACTTCACGGTCCATTCTTACGATATTTTCATCACATGCAAAACTGTTTCCTCCTGTAATCATAATAGTATTATGAACCGTTATTTCCTTTCCAATCCCTTTGGCAAACACTGACACTGTTGCACACACTGTCCACGGTTCTTATTTCACCGATACCAATATGCTGATCGTTGTCGTTACCCCCGCGCACACAATTAGTTGATCCTCGCACTTACATCAGCTTCCACATGCACACGCATAGTCCCTAATCTGCATTTTCGTTCTCAAGAAAAAAAAATATGCCCCGCTTTAGAGAACATTAATTTGAGCTGCTGGCAAAGTGTCGTAGGGTGTATGAGGCCAAGTAGAAGAAGGTGAATTATACAACCGGAATTATGTCTCGCTTATGTATTTTTACTTTTTTTCTTGAAAACTAGGATTATTTGATAATTTGATACTTAAATAACTTGAATTTAGTGTATTGGACTATTTTGATAAAAGTACGCATGCATGAGATTAGTAATTTCCGATTGATCCTTCGGAACTCCAGTTTGTCATTAGTAATATTTGACGTGTTATCAAGATTTACTCATGATCGTCAACGCTATGACAACACCAGAATCGTTACTTAGTAAGATTTGTACTTTAGGATTGAGTTTCTTTTGTAGATTTTAAAATGGTCAAGTGCAGCAATT
This sequence comes from Aedes koreicus, assembly GCA_024533555.2. Taxonomy (NCBI): domain Eukaryota; kingdom Metazoa; phylum Arthropoda; class Insecta; order Diptera; family Culicidae; genus Aedes; species Aedes koreicus. The sequence goes on along the minus strand of JAHHFK020001964.1, from coordinate 24,635 downwards.
AGAATTCTATCTCCATTATTCAAATTTTCTGTAAAAAGACAAACTGTTCTCGTTTCCATTCGAACCATAATTGATGTTTTTTTTTTAAGCCCTCGATATTTGGAACCTGCACGCTTCAAGTAACCTTGTCACAAAGTAATTTAGGCTACCTATTATCGTATATCAAAGCAGCCAAATCAGGCAGCGTGGGAGTAATGATCATGCGTGGGGAGCAAACAATGGCCATAGTTTTTGCTCCACATCTCACACTTTGCAACCCTATCGCTCAAAGTCGTTGCCCTTCCACCTTCAGAAGTTGCTCGAAGTTCTTTGCAGCCATGATACAAATGCGCATTCAATATCCTACAATAATTTAGTAGCTCCATAACCATCTTTCCGGCAACAACCTAAACTTATAAGATGAACATCTTGAGATTGGCGTTGTTTTTTGCACTTCTACTGTTAACATACACAATCGTTGCAGCATCTCCACGGCGTTTTAGATTCACCCGACATACAGTGGTCCGCACAGGATAGTATCTAATAAACATATGGATTGAATCATATCACTTGCATTTCAGAAATTTGGACGGATCATCAGTCGACAGATGAATCGGGCTTTGAGGACATTGTTTGGGAGGTGATATAGGTTTAAATTAATCTCGCTCAAATCGTTCATAGTTTAGTGTTTTGATTAAAACGAATTTATTTGATAAATGTTCCAGTGATATTTCAATAATAAAAACCTAATGTTAAAATTCAAACATAAAGTTTTGCATGTTTCCTCCTCGGATACACTCACTTGATGCGTTCGGGGATGGTTCTGGTCTTCTCAAATCAGTACTCCGGTACATGTCAGTTTCTACGACTAATCGGCTATTCCTGCAGCAACAAAGGGTCTAAGAACGGCTTTTTAGCTTTGATGCCACACAATTTGTTCTAGTTTAAATTTACTCCCTTAAGAGGTGAAGAAATGCGTTTTGTTTTAATTGTTTCATCTTAGTTTTCCTACGATAAAGTATACTCAGTCACTGTCAATACATTCCATCTTAGCGTTGTTTCCGATTTTGATCTCGTGCTTGACAAGCCCTTCCGCCGAAGAGTCGACGTTAACCGTAACATGGGTGGGCGTATCGTTGGCCGTGACCGACGAAAGCAACTGCCGCGTGCTAGAGCTGGAAGAGTAGCTATCTCCGGAGCTGCGTGTGGAAGTATGCGAATTGCCGCTGATGGGGCTGTCCGGTAGGGAACCTTGTGAGGCTTCCTTTAATATGGTTAATGGCGTTGACAGTTTCTTCATTCCGTCGAGCTTTTCTTCGCCCTTTAGAGGACTGAGAATTGTGGTATGTGGATCTTCCGGAGTATAGTAGTCGGAGTCTTCGGCCGCAGCAAGCACTGCAACCGATTTTTGACTGCGTGAGTCTACATTTTCCGTGTCCTCTTGAGCCATTCGCAAGATGCTGGGCATTTTTTCGTATCTATCACAGGGCTCCTGGGGACCGTTGTTGTCCACTTTCTGCAGCAATGGTGACAGTTTCTCCGCTTCACTGTCATCGTCAATTTCTGTCACGTTGGGCAGCTGCGTTTTTTCGTTCACTAGCAGTACCGTTTCTCGATCGAGGAGCGCAGCAGCCGGTGGCTCTTTGATAATCGGTTGGTTTGCTTGGATTCGGAGTGTGCCTTTCTCGCGGGGATTTTTGTCTCGGCTAACAGGAGCCCGCTGCATTAACGGCGAATGCTTCGTAAGAAGTTCTTTTGTGACGCAAGTAACAGATCCGTCCTCTTTGGATAGCAGTACCGACATACGGAAGTCCACGGTATTTTGGTTCAATTTTTCACGAGATCCACTTGTTTCCATTTCCTTGGATGTGTTCTTGCCACTGTCTTGTTTTTCCGCGTTCTGTTGAAAATAGAATGTGATGGAGCTTTTCACAACGTCGATATAATAGAAATTGTTTGCTGTACCTGATTTGTTAAGTTAGTATCATTGTTGCCATCTGCAGTAGTAGTGCTATCAGTTGTGTTCTGAGGCTTAACTGAACTAATTGGACCATTGAGGGCTTCAATAAGCGAAACCGGGATGTATCCCGAGGGAATGTTATCCGTACCCTAAAAGTAAAAGTATGTAATGAAAACCAAATACAAAACTGAGGAATAGAATAAACATACATCCTGTGGACTTTGGACCGGAACGACATTTGATCCTGGCGCAGTTTTCTGTACCGCTCGAATCTGTAGCAACGCTCGGAACGGCGCTCGACAAATAGGACAGTTATTGGCTTGATATCGTAACGAATCCGCACATGAATTGCACAAGCACAAATGCCGGCATGGTAGAATCAACGTGTCTCGCGTGTCACACATACATATGACACATTCGCTCCCATTGTCGTCGGTATCTTCATCTCCGATCGATTTGTTGACCAACTTATTCTCGATGCCATAGATCTCCTGCAGTAAGTAACACAGACCGTCGACGAAGATTTTCTGTTTCAATGCCCGCAGTGCGTAAGTTCCATCTGAATGGTGGTCAACCACACAGATTGTGGTGTGACTTTGACGGCAGTCCTCGGTTCCTTCCTCTACTACACAGTGAATTACAACGGGGAATGTGTCCTTCTCGGAGTTGTATGACAGATCATCCTCAGAAAACAATGCCGGATTGAATACATGCGACGGAGCGGAGAATACCTGATTCACTCCTCGCTTGAAATGGAATGTTTCGGACGATATTGACGAGTCCCGAGGAATATAGGTAACACCAGTGCTTCCGATATCTTCGATGCAAAAATAGTAAACCGTAATAGCGCAACGAGCGTCAGCATCGAAGACGAACTCAATGTTGTAGGCATTGGTTTTGGTACCATCGCCGTGGATTTTTGCATTACAATCAGATGCTTTCACAAAGCGTACGGATTCCTTGCGTATGTTGACTAAACTTTTCAGTGTTTTTGTTGGCTCCGTTGCTTGTGGTGGGGGATAAGGAAACTGAAACATAAAGTTGAATGTTGAAAGCATATGCAATCTCTACGGTACACGATATAATCTAACTTACAGGAGTCGGTTTACATCCCAGGAAGTTCAAATCAGCATTCTCCCCGAAAAGATACGCTTCTGGCTGAGGAGTGTCAAATCGCTCACCTCCCATAATAAAGTGTGTACCAAAATAGTTGCCTGCGAAGAAATGAGCATAAACTTTCCACTGCTGTGATGACTGTTTCAAGGGCAGATTAAAGGGGCCTCTTTCCAACATACCTGACCGAGGAGGATATTTATATTGGTGGTTAGCACTCACGTCAGCCTCTTCCACGGCTGCATTCTGTCTGCTGGCTAGTGCACCCATACTGTTTTTGCCTTTTCACTGCTGGGGAATATTGTCACTCTTCGGGAAACCTAGAGCAGACGAATTAATTCAGTCGAATCTCTCTGCTCCACCCAAGTCAAGACTAGACAACGCGAAAAACTAACTAGAAACCACTACAAACGGGATACTGTGTAGAACCTGTTTTTCTTCTGCACACAGGGCATGAACGAAAATTTTTCACTTCGACATTATGAATAGGTAAAAGTTGCCCATTTGACACAATTAGAGAAAGAAAATATCATACACTGCACTCCCGTCGTCGTCCCCTATAGCTCTCTGTGTGCCTTCGTCTAGATAGCCAGCTCAGCGTTATTCACCACAACCAGCTCTTTTTGTACGCACTTCTCGTGCCATAAAATCGTTGAGGTGAAGTGTGGGCTCAATGTTTCGAATGCATGCAGGGATAGGCGAGCGAAAGAGAGCGAGAATGTGTGTAGTAGGCTGATGGAGTGTTTATTTTTGATTGTTTGGGAAATTTTGTCGAGGGGAAATTTTGAAGAATGGAAGTAACATCATCTTTGATTTAGGATCGGAAGTAACTCAAGTTGGGCCATATATTTGTTAAATCATTTGAATATGAAGCCACAAATAGCTGTGACGCACTTACGAGTTATCAACAGCAACAACACAATGACACACTCTGTATAATACAATTGACAGATAATTTGGTGACGAAACTGCGACTGGAAGACATATTCTTTGCCTATTTTGTTTTTAATTTTATTTACTATCGAGATTTGCTCAGGCTGATTCGTCTCCCGTTAGTAGTTATTTTCTTTTTTTTTTCATTTTGCAGCGTTTGTTGGGGCAATAAGAACGCAAGTCAATCCAAAGCGAACTAGTCTATTAAGACCACATGAACGCCTTGGGAAGGAACAGGGATAGGTTATGGTGGGTGGTTAGACGTTTTGGACCGGTAAAAAATACTGTAAAAAGAAGACCCTAAAATCGGTTAATCACAATTCCGTACCACAATGATATATGGCATTTCCCGAAAAGAGTGAATGAGATCGTGGATTCTCAAATCACACTTTATATAGAGTCATTATTTTTATCTTCCTGCAAGAATACAAGAAACTACTAGAACATAAATGGTTCAAAAGTAACGTTTGAATCTTACAGACACGTTACATTTTACTGTCACGTTTGTTTTAGTTGAGAGTCTGGGTTATTATTTTTATGACTTTAATTCAAGAGACTATTAAAGCAAAACTAACCTGATATATAAGAGAATTATTCTATCGCCTCAAGGCTACTCGGCTCCCTAAGCGGACCCTACGCGTCCTACTCTTTTCATAAAACCTTAGCCTTTAATTCTTTGTCAGCGTCTGTCTTAAGTAACACTTTTCGATGACCTTTCTTCAATTCGATTGGTCCGATCCCTAGCCAAACAATACGTTGTCATAGTTAGTGCTATGATCACGGCTTTTTCACTTCTGCATCTGAAACATAAAAGGTGTTTCGGTCAAAATTTGGTCGACCTAAACTTGACCCATTTCCTTTCATCGTGCAATACATTTTTTTTTGCACACCCCTCATTTTGAAGATGGTGCGTGTAGCATCATGCCTCTATTTTGATTTTGAGATTAGCACTTCAGTTATCAAAATGTCGTCGAAGGAAGAGAAGTAACGCATCAAAATTTTGCACGTGCATGGCGAAAATCCAAACTACTTTCACGCCAAGTTGGCGAAATTGTTGAATATGGCTAAATCAACTGTTACCAACGTATTAAAAGTGTTCGGTAACCGTTTGTCGACAGCCAGGAAAGCTGAATCGGGGGGAAATCAAAAGCCGGAGGCCACAGCGACGACAAAAAAAGTTGCCCGCTGTTTCGAGGGGAACCCCAACCTCTCCGTCCGAGATGTCGCAAAGAAGCTGGGAGTAACTCCTTCAACCGTGGATAGAGCTAAAAACGAGCTGGACTGTCGACTTACAAGAAAGTGATGACTCCAAATCGCGACGATAAACAAAACACGTCGGCCAAAGCGAAAGTTGTACACGACGATGCTGACGAAGTTTGATTGCGCGGTACAGGGCGATGAAACTTACGTCAAGGCAGATTTAATCAGCTTCCCGGACAAGAATTTCATACGGCAACCGGACGGGGAAAGGTGGCAGATATTTTCAAGCACTTTAAACTGTCAAAGTTCACGAAGCAATATTTGGTGTGGTAGGCCATCTGTACCTGTGGATTGAAGAGCAACGTTTAGATTGCGACCAGAACCGTCAACCAGGAAATTTATCTGAGCGAGTGCCTACAAAAACGTCTACTGCCTTTCCTGAGGCCACACAATTGTTCCGTTCGATGTTGGCCGGATTTGGCATCTTGCCATTACGGAAAAAATGCCATGGAGTGGTATGCTGCCAGCAACGTTCAAGAACCCTCCCAACACGCCAGAGCTCCGCCCAATCGAACAATATTGGGCCATCGTCAAGCTAAACCTTAAAAAGACTCAAAAAGCTGTTGAGAGCGAGAAACAGTTCAAGGCAAACTGGCGTTCTGCGAGGAATAAAGTGGACAAGGAGACTGTACAAAATCTTATGGCAGGTGTTAAACGAAAGAGCCCGCAATTCCCTTTCGGTAAAAAGGAAGCTTAGCTGAATATTTCTCCTGTATTCTGTATTAACTGAACTTGAAAAAGAAAAAGAATTTGACTTATTATTAAAAACTTTGATAGACTCACACACATTACTGTTTGACAAAATTTTGATCGGAACACCCTTTATTATTAGTTGCTCACAATCATGATCAAAACACTCACCCTTTTCGATAATGAAGCGAACAATAATATTATTAATGATACCAACTGTATAGGCACATTTGAGGTTTAATCAATGACAATAAGAGAATAAACAACAATGAAAGAATTTTCAAGCAAATGAAAAGTGCACTTTTTGTCTCTCTAAAATATTTGATATCAGGTATTTGTAGATTGTTCCTAGCTTCCCCTAAGAGTGAATTGTGGCTAAACCCGCCAGTATGACACCTGTTTCAGTGCCTTCAAATAAACGAACTACGGCGTGGCAATTTAAAGAGAGCAAGTTTAACTTTTCTGCTTATTACTCAATTTCACCGCCTCGCATTACAAGAAACTCAAGAACAACGAATTAGAGCGCGGCTTCGTTGATTTTTCTTGACCAAACTTTGTTATTATGGTACAGAAAAAAGAGAGAAAAAAACAAAGCAAATACATTTAAAAAAATAAACAGCATGTTATTGTATATGACCAACCAAACACTGTTGCTGAAATAAACTACTTGGAAAGGTTTAATCTACTGCTTCAAATTGTTCTTTCTAAGCGGGCCCTCCACGTTTTATCTCTAATATACATGTTTGTCATCGTCAGTTTCAAGTAACACTTTTATGAGGCTATGTGCTTTATTTCGAACAGTCAGATATATACCATGATCAAAACATTCAGCCTTCTCAAAAAAATTTGCAATTACTTTCACTTATCATACCATGAGCAAACCAGGTATTTTGGTTATTCATTCCATAAAACAAATGGATAAACAACAACATAAGTTGCCACGAAAATAAAGTGTACTTTTAGTCGTTTCTCTTTGATTGAAAGTAAGAAGTCTAAAAGTGAATTGCGGCATAGCCAGCCAGTATCACACCTGATGTTAGTGCCTTTATATAAACGTTCTACGACGTGGCAGTGAAAAAAAAATAGTAGCATATGTGATACTTTCACTACTGGTAAAATTCTTGGTCTCACATGCATGTTTAAAGCATGAGAAAAACCCTCTCACCGTCGACAAGGTGAAAAATTTGACCCACGAGAGGGTCTCCCGTTTATAGTCACTTTAAAACCTTTTGGGTATGTTTTGCGACATGTCGGGGGTGACTTGGCCTATGATTAGGCTTTGTGCACAAATTACGTAACGCAAAAAAACGGAATTTTGCACCCCCTCCCTCCCCTATGTAACAATAAGTAACACGTGACCAGACTCCTCCCCTTTAATTACGTAACGCTCACGGACCTCCTCCCTCCTATTTCTCAATTGTTATAAAAACATCACAAAAACTGTTATTGTTGTTGCTTTTATGTTTAATTCTCATTTGATTCAAAATTGTAGTATCCAGACAACAGTTCAATCATTTTATTTGTGTAACTTAAAATTGATAAAGATTGCAAACATCAGTCCACTTATTTAATTAAAGTAACTTAACCTCGGCTTTTTTTTTTTTGCACCGATATTTCACCATGGTCAATACCGTGTGAAAAATGGAAATACTCATGTTGGTGCATCAAATTTAACGCCACTTGATGGAAACAGTTCAAATTTATTTCCTATACTTTTTTAGGCTATGGTGAAATTTTTATTACGCTACCTAAATTTTTCACAGAAGTACGTATTTTAGAAATTGGTATGTCCAAAAATGACTTTTTTTACATGTGTTATCAAATCTTCAAATTTATTAACCATACGAACATGAAATTTTCTTCACATGAGGTTAATACATTAGTTATAGGGCTGTCAAAAATTCAGTCAAAAATGTTTCTAATAGACAAAGTTACAGGAGTTTGAACGTGACGTTTTTTGGAAGCAAAATTTTGCTCGGCTTTTTTTTGCTACTGAGTATACTACTTTTTATTTTATTTGAATTTCCATGACATAATCTTTTGAAAAGTAAATAAAAGTTTTTATTATTTCAATGGTTTTAATATAAATAACAATATATTCATATATATTTTTTGTTACAATTCCACCGCTTTGGTCGAGTCAATGCAAAGGTGCATTGCTTCCAAAAATCTTATTTTTTGTTTCAACAATAAGTGCTTTTTGTTTCCAATAGAAGCCTCCTTTGTAGCGCTTTTAAAAACAACAATATTTATCGTTGGTTCAAAAGTAAAATCGGTATAGTTTGAATGAATAAAAATTATGGGTAAACCGTGAGTCAACAATAATATTTGTTGTAGCTATACAGAACAATGCATTTCTCAGCGTGTAGATGTACCATTTATGGAAAATTGCGCCAATTGGGGATGCAAATCGTCATAAGATACATTTCGTTTAGTAGATCATATTTAAATAGTACGTCTCCATTTATCGAAGCTTTAGAATTTGGTCTGAAATAAAAAGATAGACATAATTCATTTTCCCTAAAATTGGTTATTTTGTTACGTAACGATTTTAAAACCCCCCGTCCCCCATATGTCACAATAAGTAACGGTTTCTCAACCCCCCTCCCTCCCCTTCATGCGTTACGTAATTTGTGCACAAAGCCTTACAGCTAGCAATTTGCAACATTGACATTGATCTTTAAAAATAATGAAAAACGGGACTCCGAAGGAGTGCATCTTTTGTTTTTCTAAACTAAGAAGGCAAAGATTCAGGAATTTCATATTTTAAGCTTTCACATTGTAACTCTCGAAATAAGGCATCTGGCAATGTGGCAGCAAAGCCGTGCCATCGCTGACGTGCGGTGGTAACCAGAACGTAGAAGAAATAGAAATAAGGCATCTCACGAATTAGTAAATGTGTAATATAGAGATCACAGATAAATTTAAAGTTTTTCAGCACAATTCGCTAACTAATAGCGAGCAGGCAAGTTTAGTTCTCTACCCTATTGTATTATATTACCCTTTGCATACGACGAAACCGATTTATGGAAAATATTATAAAATATAACAGAAAACGCAGTATGTGGAACATGTAACAAAATCAGATTAACCATGGCCAGTTCCGAGTTGAGGCTCTAGAAATGGGCGTAATAAACAAGATGTCTGAGTAAAACAGCCAATACCATAGTGTACCCATAGTTTAATCGAGGACTTAGTTACAAGCCAACTGAACGTAACTGCAAATATCTTTATCTGAGCACCGTCGCGTGAGTTTGAAAAATAACTGTGTACTTGAAGAACTACTTAAATCAGTCGTCAATTGTGCCTCTGAAACGACGTATTTTCATGAAAGGTAGAGTACAATTTGCGCGTAACAATCCATTGAGAGCAAGCGAAACTTTGTTGAAAAGAGCCGTTGTCAAGAGCCAGTTAGAAGAAAAGGAGATCGTAGAGATCATGGTTGCAGTTTTCTTTCAATCGAATAATAGTTTTTTTTTAAGTAAGTAGCATGCCCTTGCTTTTTAATCTGCACAGGATCATTTTACTGGTAGAATTCGCCTCTAGGGGCCTATATTTTAAATCAAAACACAGACGTTCCCGGACTATAGTGCCCATTTGGTGAACGTTTGTACCGTGATGATTCAACTACTTTTAATAAAATTGATTTGCTTTCGTGTTAAAGGTATGTTTTTGTCCATGTTGAGTAACATGGTAACATGCAATGTACATGTGGCATATTCATGGGATATTCTCACAACGGCCGTTCAGAATGGTTCGGCGGCATATGAGACATCATTTCTGATGAGTCTCAACGCGTTTAGGGGTTATTCATAACCACCTAGACTTTTCGGGAGGGAAGGGGGGTGTCTGATCAAAGTCTACGCTCCATACAAAATTTCAAAAAAATGTATGGAGAAAAGTCGACGAGGGGGAGGGCTCTGAGATTTTCAAAACTGAGTCTACGTGGTTTATGAACATGCCCATATTCAATCCCATCACGTTTAGTAATAGAAGATAAGAAATATTTACCCCGTGCTACATTTGGGAATATGAGAGCAATGATTCCCCATCGCATCTTCAAGTGATTCTTACAAGCTGTCCATTTGGTTCAGGCACTTTTGAACGTGGTTGTGGCAGCTTGTTCACACATGAAATCTGCCTCGACCAAGTTGGCAGCACGCGCCCATGTCCCATTGTGAACCAAAGAGCAGAGAATTTTATTTCAATCTCATGATAGTGAAAACAAATATTGGGAGGAAGAACGAGGGCACTTGTTTCGATCTCATTAGAAAACCTTGTAATGGTACACTGAAAATTTATTTTCGTAAATTAGCTTTTACTCGTTTCGTAAACATCGAATTTGTACCTGGAACAAAAATCTTGTATATTGTATGAAAAATTCATATTGCTTTTTATCTGGTAAAATGCTATCATAACACCTTTTTGTATAATGCACGAAATGAATTTCGTGAAGACCAACCAATCGCTGTGTTGCTGCTGGGATTAGCGGGAATAATTTATTTATCCCAACATAAAAATTAGAGCGCTGTCGAGAGTTAGAACTTCATGCTCATTAATCAAGTATCTTCTGATGAGTTTTCATGGCCTAGTGCGATCAACCACGGATATATAGTAGATCTGTCAGTCATTCATGCAAACACCAGAGAGACGTTTCTTTTTAATTTGTGACCAAATATTCGTAGCTCTTGGAGTTGTTTTCGTACAATCCATGAATGTTCTTTCTGTGTCAACAAATGCTTCGTGCTATTGACAGTTGCGTGTGTGCCATTAATTACGAAGGTGTCTTCATAAAAACAACAAATCAGTTTCGTTGCAGAAAACAACGAATAGATTCGTTAGTTCTACCTTCGATTTCGTAATATTAACTAAAATTAATTTTCAGTGTATGATTTAAATAAATTGGATTATGCTGTAATGTGAATGCCAATCACACTGAGGATTCTGAACGAACGAGAATATTTCTCGCGTAACATTAGAAAAGAAGAAGGAGGTCTAAATCAAGAATCGATTTCACGAATTTTGCGAGAATTCTCAGCGTTCTTCGTGAATTATACTCGGAACTCAACAAAGTTCGCAAATCATGCTCTGGATTCGATGTGAGAATCTAACTTGAGACACTTCAGAACCAATCCTTCTGGGTATGAGCTTATAGAGGACTAATAGGATTGTAAGCAAATGTCACTCAAATGGTGAGAGTCTGACTTAGAGACAACTTGCTCTGACATATTTGGTACTAAGTTGATAATCCTACTTCTAAGGTTTTCTTTTACTTGTTTTTATTACACGATGTGTTCATCGATTAAACTTCAACTTACTCAAACGACGATTCGTGTATTGATGGTTGAGGCTATTGACCATTTTGAAGATCAAGGGATTGATACGTTATATCATTATAATGACAAACTCTATGGTTGTTTTTGCACATGGATTAATAAAACTGGTGAATAATTCATTATCTTACGCCTGGCATTCCATGATTTGAGTGTTTGATGAAGTGAGATGTCGTAATTCGGCTCATTTGCCATGACTCGGAACCATTTTAATGGAATAGTTGCTATGTCCTTCCGATCGATAGTATACCGCTCACGGGAATGTTTGAGAACACTGCACACGGTCGATTTAGCCAATTTCAACGACTTAATGATTTTTTTAACCTGACCACGTCGGATTTTCGAAGTGGGTGTCCAAAATTAAATATCAGTTCGCGGTTTCCATCAAGTATAACATCTTTGAAACAAAATGAATCGTGACGAGCACTGAAACAGGAAACATTTCTTCAATACAAACTACTGTCAAAACACTCCAGATCCGACCGCTAGGAGCGCTGCAATAAAATAAACAGTGCTTTCCAAATTACGGGCTACTCCTGCCTAAGCGAAACCTGTAAAAAGCTCACAGCAAACCTTGTGCAAATTCGAAGGAGAACTGTTTCAGAAATCTGAACGAATTTCGCCTAGTACTTGGAGTGACTCCTGCTCATGATTTCTAACAAATCAGCGAATATTGAGCGACCGCATAAAGTTTCTGAGCTTAGAATCTCAGCACTACTAAATCTACTGAGATTCTGAGAATTCTGAGAAAAACACGCTGGAAAACCATCTGGGCGAATCCTGCTGATATTTTTTTTTTTTTTACTGAAACTAGAATTTGATTCTTCAATATTCTGAGAAAATCTTGGTCCTGATCTGGGATCGAAGATTAGGATTCTAGGCGAATACAGGATAAATAGTGCTGAATAGTGGTTAGAAACAAGTTGAAAAAAAAATAAAATCTTGCTTGTGAATTGTGACCCAACCCTGCTGACGGATTTTCTTTTTCAAGGCTTCGAATAAATCATACGAAAGGTTCCGAACGAATCCTGCTTAGAATTGCTATCATATTGGAATGCTCATGATTTCGAGCGAAGGTTGTTCAGGTTCAATGTGAATCCTACACAGTTTTTAAAAAAACATATAGTTTTCTGCGTTATCTAATGCACATAAAGGGAATTCTAGTTTTGGCATTAATTAATGAGATCTTTCCTGTAAATTTAAGCCAGATATCGCTGAAATCAGGTTTGTTGCATGGAGGATTGCAAACAATTTTGCTTGCAATGAAACGAGGGAAAATTTGACACGTCTGTCAAAATTCATTACTTTTTTCTGTGTATTTAAACTGCACAAGAGTCCGACCGAGCTATGATTCCAAGTGAAATCCTCTCAAAATTGCATGCAAGAATCCAATTTAGAATTACAACATTAATTGATTTGATCGCAACTCGAAGATGGTTACGGCGGAAACGCCAATGTGGCTTAAATGTATATCAGACTGGTATAAAGGCCGGATTTCACGAGAAAAACATGTTAATGATACAATTGAGGTGATAAACAAAGTGTATCTAGGCTAATTGGCGACCGCCGATAGCGACACCAGCAGAGAGATATAAAGAGGCATTAAGGCTGGAAACCTTGCTTATTATGAATTTCGAATAGAATTCTCCAAACTTCGAAGTTGAACATCTACAAAATATTGATTGAACTGGTTGTCTTGTTTTATGTCTTTGTACGAAAGGATCTGCATACGATCTACGGTGGAGTGCAGAAGGAAGACGGATCGTGAAGAAAACAAATGAACCACGAATTGAATTGGACTGCTTGGGAGAGCACTGTAAAAATCGATCGACTGCGGTTGGCTGGGCACGCCGGAAAGATATCGGTCGACATATCGGTGAAAATGATTTTCGAAAACGAAACGAAAACCAGGAGCAGAGGAGCGTAATGGGCAAGGAGGATCGATCTAGATAACAGCGACCAGCGGACCCTCCGCAGCAATTGGCGAATTGTAGTTATGAAATGTATGATTTGGAGACAACATAGCAAACAACACGCAGGGCTTACCAAATGATACTTAGGGGTAAGGTACGATTCCTTTCTGATACAAATGTTTGAAGAACATGATTTGAGAAAATCTGAAGGGAAATTTAAGGTAAAAGCCCATAGCAATGATTATTTGTGTTTAAGGTGCAAACAACCAACATTTTTTTATCTTCTAAGGAGCGAATCATTATCATCGAAATTCAAAAGCAGTTCTCACCTTCAAAATCAAATCCTTGTTAATCAAAATGTATTTACTTCATTCCCGTTAGTACACGGAAACAAATCCGTTTCTGTTTTCGTGAATAAAAAATCGATGAATCGAACTATCTTATTGTATGAATTCATTACTCTTTATCATGGTTTCACTGATTGAAATAACAGATACGGGTTATGAACTTTGGAAATGTTGTTTTGACTCTAATCTAAGGTTGTGTAATCATCTTCATTAATCAACAATCTATTCAAGAACAACAATAGCGTAGTAAGTACATCCACTAAGTACTATAACAGCACTTCACATCAACACTAGGTTCGAATCCTGACGGTGGATTTTTTTTTGTTTACATTTAGAGTCGATAAAGTAGATTTTTCAGATTCATGAATAAAATTTCCAGTATCAGGAATTCAGCTCATGGTTTGAACCTGATTGATTCATGATTTCATTGCGGCGGAAACATAGCTCCTGATATCATGAATATTGTTCATGGTGTATATTCATAACACGAAAACACAACATATTCATGAAATCATGGCCTGTTTTTCTCATTTTTAGAGAACAAACTATTTCCCGTGTAAGAAGAAAATATTGATATAGGGTAACGGGATGTAATGTCAGCCTAGCTCCTTCATTCGGCCTATGTACCAAAAATGTCATTAATTCGACGATAATCAACAAAATGATGTTCCTATCAAAATGACTGATTTATTTCAAAGACATTGAGATATTATTGATCAATTAATAGTTGTCCACTTCCACGTAATTTTCGATTTCCTCAACTTTTTAGACAACATGACTTTACTGGTTAAGTTGAACAGATTATCTACACGATCTTCGAATATCTAAATTTTGCAGGAAAAAAAAAAATTTGCAGAAAAAAAAAAAAAATTATGAACAAAAAAAACAAAATAGAACCTAAAAATAATTTGCCAATAGAAAAATGTTTTTCTGAGTTTCGGTTCAAAGTTTTTCGTATGGCCCATCTTAACACAACCTAAAAAAGAACAAAATCTGTGTAGAGTGAATTATAATGTTTTGATTATCAATTGGTCGCTTAATCATATAAGAAAATCACTTAAGTGTTTCTTAGCAGTTTTAGTATAGTTTGATTTATGAAATCGTTTGTTGGGTAGAACACAAACAGCTGGGAACGCATTGAGTCAGAAAATCAAAAAAAAAAAAAAAAAAAAAAAAAAAAAAAAAATGTAGAATGAGACGAACTTGCATCCATGAATAGACCTAATTTGGTGCTTATAGACCGACATTACATCCATAGCTCTCCAAAGTTTCGGACTTTATAAAATGAGTTGTGTAACTTTTCATGGTACCTACTACCAAATAGTATATTAAACATATCTAAGCAAGTGTAAAACTAGTTTAATATTGCTTCCAGCTCAAATACCTTATGAGTTATAATAAAAAATGTAATCGATTGTTGCATATTAGGCTGAGTCAAGGGACACATACCCTATCTGACAGGAAAAAATCAACAACCACAAAGAAATCAATACCCCAGCGAAACAAAGAAAAAGAATAATAACTGTTGAAGTTTTAGTTTCCCTATGTTGGGTCATATTCCCCATATTTTCCACATAAAAAACACCCGCATGTTTTTTTTTCTTTGATTTCTCGACTTTTTCCCGCATTTACCTTCAGCGCCCAAACCGACGGTCACCCTAAACCGTCAGTGGCCACCCTGCTGAAAATAGGGTAACGGGATGTAATGTCAGCCTAGCTCCTTTATTCGGCCTATGCATCAAAGAAGTCATAAATTCTGACACAATCGGCAAAATCTAGCATCATTATGTTGATCGATTAATTCTGAAGCAGTTGAGAAGTTTTTCATAAATTTATAGGTACACGCCTGAGTAAGATTTTCGTTTCCCTGATTTTGTAGCTATCATGTTTTCCCTGGTTAAACCGACAGATTGGCTCCACGATCTTCAAATGACTTCAAATTTTGCAAAATTGAATTGATGTGCCTAGTAATACATTCTAGATATACAGATGGAATTCACACGTGATAAATAAACTATTCACAGAAATATGAACAATGATTTCACAATAATACAGTGGACCCAATTTTAGGACCCAATTTTTCCTATGTTTCCAACTATGGCCTAATGTATTCATTACACAGTTACACAGTTACACAGGATTACACAGTTGCTAAAAATTTGAATGAAAATGTATAAGATGTGATTAAATAGTTTTCAAATGGTTCATGCAAACCTAAAACGACGTAATACACATCTATTTAGTAGTTTTGAAATACACACTTGAAAATTATTCACGGGCTCGATTAAACATTTAGCTGAATTCACTCGGCGCTTTCATATTTAACTGATAACTCGGCAAAAAACCGAACGATGCCGAGTCTCAGCATCACTTGAAATGAAGACTGCACGATATTTTTAGTAAGTACTAATTAATTTACCTATCTGTTCCATTTTAGCTTGAGAAGTCGAGCATAATATGTGTCTTCTGTCGAGAAGTAGTTGGGGGTTATGTGGAAGAGCTGTTGCATGTTTGGGAATTCCGGAGCTGCTGACTGGAAGATACGGTTTGCTTTGTTGGTAAGGGGCACTACGTAGCTCAAAAAGCGGAGAAGTGGCTGCGTCATCGGGTCATTCAGATGACAGAGAATGCGCTGAGCGGTTTGATTATTGTCGCAGTTGATTTGAAACGAGAAAAACAACATGAGCTCCAAAAATCGGTCGCAATTCGTTCTGACAACTAACGCCAACGATGGCCATCTGGTGGCAGATGGATGGAGAACCTTCAAAGGATTTGTATCATCTGGAATTCTTTGGGTCGTATAGGATCGGATCAACTGCCCCAGGTACAATGGCAACTTTTCGCATGCGTAGTTGCACAAAGAACCCGTACATTTGATAATTATCAAATGAACATAGTCAGGTTTCGGCAGCTTCTTGACGGATTGGTCAGAATCCTTCTAATCTAAAGTCTACAAGTCTTTTTTTCTCTTATCGATCTGGAACTGTTTAACAATTGCGCAAAATATATATAGGCACGGCAAGATTATATTAAAGATTACAAAAAATCATGTTCGAATAGCAAAAACAACTACCGAGAACATTATTCTAATTTTCTAAAATTCCTCTGCGTGAATGCATAAAAATACTTCTAAATTGGAAGAACAGTTGAAAATCGAGCAGGAATTCTGCCAAAATTTGTGAAGCAATTTCTTGCAGAACTTTGAAACAAACACCTCTCCAGCGGAATACTTGAAGAAATTATTTAAGTAATATCTGGAGAACTATATGTAAGAATCCTTGCAGACATCCTAGACTAAATTTAAAAAATAATTCTGCAAAAACCCCTTGTGATTTTTAATGTTAAGAATTATATATAAGCCATTCGGCCACCATGTCTTAACACCCTCAAAAACACAATCCGCCACAATCCGCCATACTTCAAACACACTCGCCACCATATGAAAGATAAATTAGTTTTTGGCAACACTTACACGAAACGATTGTTTGATTTCTCACTGTTTGTTTTGTTCCCCTCTCGCCAATAACCATAATTTTCGATTGTAGTATTGACAGATAAGTTGAAACACAGAAACAATTTCCACCATACTGAAACACAAACACAACGTGGCAGAGTTGCTAACCCGCTGGAATTTATGCTAAATGTTCTTCTTAGATTTCTCCAATAAATCAGGATATCCTCCAAGAATTACTTCCGGAATTACCTTATAGTTTTGTGTAGTTCTTTGTAACCGTTCGCCAATGCGTTTGAGGTTTTTTTTTAAAACTTTGGTGGCTTTAGCGCCACTCTCGCGTGCGAGAGACAACCAGTCTGTTGATTTGCCCGACTTGTTTGAGACAATTCCTCAAGGGAAATCCTTGAACGGTTGCTGGCCGAATGCTGAAAATCACTAGTTGAATCTTACGAAAGTCCAAATTATATTCCTTTGGCCCTCGTTACCCACGCGTTCACTTAAGCCCGCTCGACTGAAACGCAATCGCTAAAGAGGATTGGAAGTTTGAAAGGGCAATTTACCTACGAAAATAACGGAAACGTTAGAGAGAACAGGTGCTTCCCACGGAATTGCTGTAAAAGAAATCAATTGGCTCTCAGATCTTCCAATTCAATTCTTTATTTCCAAAACTAATGCATTCGAGTTGGACAGGATTCTGTACTAGCTTAAAATGGGAAACTATTCAAGGCCATGATAAAAATGTTTCTACGTACCTGCGCAAGAGTTTGTAGCGATTGCGGGATTCCGGCGGTGTGCTGAGGACGGAGGGTTTTCCGGTGGATTCCGAAACGTTTTCTCCCCGGTGTGGTGTCGAGGACGACGGTGATTTATTCGACCGTGCTGACGTCTTAGATATCTTGATATCGTTGAGTTAACGGCGGATTGCCAGTGGCCGGTCGCTTTCCCACAAGATGGCGGCGTGAGCTCGTGTGCAATGGCCGACTTAAAGGTGTGGAGGGAGTGGCGGTTGGACGGAAGGCTTTCGATTTGGAACCGTCGAGAGCGTCCGGAATAACCGTTCCCTCGAGCTAGCAGCCCGGTTTCCCTTACGACCCGGCTTCACTCACCTTTCCGGTTCACCGAGCAAGGACTAAAACGAACTACTAACTCTCGGTTCGGATTCGGTCCTGCGTACGATAATTGGCGACGTACGGGGACCGCGCTCTTGGAATCTAACCACCGAGGTTTGTAGCGTGATAGGGGTGTCTTCAACAGTTTTGGGTGACTGTCGGGTGAGTTTCGCTCGACTAGCTCGCGAACATCACTCACTTCCGTTTGGTTACCTCGAAAGGTGGGCCTTAGCGGACACGCGAGCTCAATTGGTCGGTAGGCGACCCACGACGAAATGATCGGGAACCCCAATTCGACTCCGCTGGTCGTTTTGAAATTTACAGCCCGTACAAAAAAAGCACCTAAGCGTTTTGTTTGTGGTATCAATGCAAACAAAACGAAGTGAAAATCGCGGAAATGTCAGTCACGCTGACGGAAACTAATTCTTCGGAAAACTTTGAAGGAACACACGTTTCACTTCTCAACAAATCCAATCTTTATATTCGGAACTTAAAGATCGCAATACTTCTACTCCTCTTGTGCGAGCGAAAATAACGAGCGTAGGGATTTTTTCCTTCAGGAAACTTCGAAGAACAATTACTTATTATTTAGTAAATTTCAAATGGTGATATAAGTTCGGCGCCGTCTTGGATTCAAACAAATCATCAAAAAACAGAGCTATACACTTTCAGGAGCTATTGCTGCACTCACTGAAGTAGTATACCACTTTTCTTAGCCGAGACGCAAACCGCATGAAACATTTCTACATCGAAGAAAATCATGTCCATAGACAAAAACAGGTTATATTTTAGTCTTGCTTTGGAATTTGAATCGTAAAGCCGAATAAAGAAATTAAAGCATTATTTTATTTGAAAAAAAAATCAGCTATTAATAAGTAAACTCCAATTCAATTCCTTTATATTATTTTGCTTGAAAGGATAAAAACGTCAAAAACGATTGAATTTTATTTTAAATTAATTGAAAATATTCATCCAACGTTACATCTTTAGTTGAATCAAAAAACTTCACAAGTTCAGAGATTCCAAAAATTTCATCACAAGATGTTTTGAAAAACTTCCGATGCCACACCAGATGCAATACCAGAAACTTCTGGAAGAATTGCTGGAGGAATGTCTACAAACTCAAAAAGAATACCTATAGAAACGCCAGAAGGAATATCTCAAGGAATGTATTCTATGAGAACTTTTCATAGAATCTTCGGAAATTTTATAAAATTTTCTTAAAAAATTATCTCAAAAAATAGTATGGAGAAATCATTTGGGAGCACACACACAAACTGACTTTCAGAGTACCATCTGTCACTTTAGGGTCAGTGTCAATTGTTTCTTTTGTTTTATGGGCATAAAACTGAACACTGATTGTAGAATGGGTAAAGAGTTCGATTCTAAATGTATTATTTTTTTAAATTTGGGGTCTTTGATTTGACAAGCACTTTCAAAAAATCTTAAAAATCTAGGTTTATCACAAAAATCTGTAATCTTTACATACAGATATCTGTATAAAAACAATGACAAAAATCTATATCAGTCTAGATAAATCTGTGCATGTGGCAACCCTGCCTATACGACGACAATGCACTGTCGTTGAATATACACACATTCACACCTAAATCGGTTAGTCTATGAATCTGTCGTTTGTGTTGGGAAACAACCGTTCAGATGCTTCTTTTTCGACGGCGCTTCACATTTATTAATTTTTAATAGTAAAATGTTTAAAATCGATCAATTCATCAATAATCAGGGGGAGGCCGCTTATCGAGTCTTCCGGTCCGCCTCTAAGCATCTCACTATGAAGCACCAGGTGGGTCTCTACCGATTGCCTGTCGATCTTCCAAATTTGAAAGACGTCTGCATTGAGTTATCTCAAATTATAATAATCCGTCCACTATATCACTAAACAATGTGATTGGTTGAGCGGATTGGAGATAATGAAATCATTCGGTATAGGATGAAGTCTCCCACGGGTGGTGCTAAATCGATGAGCTTGGACATCAATAGAAGCAAAGTTTTAATCAAGTCCCTCAAATGCAGTTTTGGATGGATTTGCGTGCATTGTTCTTTATATTCTATTAAAGGGTGTCCCAAATCAAATTGCATCACGAAAAAAAAAACGCTGTAGACAATTACCCATTGGGAATTTTCCCTTGAAAATTTAGAGTGTTTTTGTTGTTGCTGTATTTTTATCGCTGTCAGTTTTTCGAAACTTGGAAAAAATGGCGTCACCCGAAAAGCAACGGCGTGAATTGATTTTGGGCAAGCTTCTGGAAAATCATCAACTCTCTCATCGGGACATCGAAAAACAACTCGGAATCGTTCACTCAACGGGTGAGTCGTGTGATTAAACGTTACTACGAAACTCTGAGCATCGAACGGAAGGAGAAATGCGGTCAGAATGGATGTTCTATTAGTGATCAGAATCACAAGCGTGTCGTGAAAGCGTTTAAGCGGAATCTCAAATGCTTCGGTCAAGGATGTGGCCGAAAAGTTGAAACTGTTCAAGTCTTTCGTTCAGAGACCCAAGGACCGGGAGGGACTGCATAATTACAAAGCAAAAAGCCCCCAAACTTAACAAGAGGAAAAAAAAAAAAGGAGGGAAAGCCACGCCCCAAAAAAATACACCCAGATGCTGACAAAACCCCATTGTCTCAAAATGGTTGATGAAACTACCCCAGGGGGGGCCTCCGGCAGCTTACGGGGCTACTGTTCTTTACCGCCCAGCATAAGTTTGATGTTCCGGAGGAAGTAAGGAAGCAGAAACTTTCAAAGTTTGCCAAGAAATACATGGCAAGCGATCTGCTCATGTGGCAAACGGCAAACGTTCGTGACTACCGGGATTATAAACGGGGATATCAACCTCAAGGAGTGTCTACAGAAGCGTCTGCTTCCTCTGTTGAAGCAACACGAGGGTCCTACGATCTTCTGGCCGGATCTAGCTTCGTGCCACTATTCAAATGTTGTCCTGGAGTGGTACGAAGCCAACGGGGTCACTTTCGTACCCAAGAACATGAACCCCTCCAACGCACCGGAACTAAGGCATATCGAAAAATACTGAGCTATTTTGAAACAGGTACTACGGAAGCATCCGAAGGAGGTCAAATCTGAGGAAGACATGAAGAAAAAGTGGGTTTCCGTACAGAAGCTGTAGCCAGATGTTGTACAGAACCTAATGAGTGGAGTAGAGCGTTACGTGCGAGCGTACGGTTATGGTTTTGAAGTTGAATGAAATAAATATGCCAAAAGCTTTATTTTATTGTCTGAAAGTTTGAAAAAGATCGGTTAACTAGATAATTTTCTACAGCGTTTTTTCCGTGATGCAATTTGATGTGGGACACCCTTTATTTTAAACTATAAAACAGAATAAATTTAATTGAATTTTTAAAAATAAATATAAATATCTCTCAATCAGAGAGAGACACAATACCCTCTACAAAGTATTGTCAGACGTTTGGTTTAAATGCATCCATAGGCAAAAAGAGCATAAACTAAGATTTCTAGCATCTATGCTCCCAACGATAAAATACAAATTATCACATTATTTACCTCTATATGGAAGCGTTTGGTACGGGCGGTCTATGCTTTCTTCTTTCCCTTGATTCGAAGTAGTAGAGCGAATACAGTCACTCATTCTGGAATTGCTCTATTTCTTGGAGTCCTCTCTGCAGCACATGCTACGCAGTTGGCCTGGTCGGTGACAAGAAAAATGATGCATTCAAGAAGTTATCATTTTCCGAGATGCTCTCAAGAATTGGCTGCGGTAGTGTGAGATTAGATTAAATTTAAAATTAATCATTCTATCAATAATCAACGCGTAGTGTCACGATCGATTTGCGTAAAAAAAATTTGGAAATCGGTCGTGAAATGACTGAGTTATTAACGTTCAAAATCTAACCACATTTCGTGACGCTCCAACTTTTCGCACTTGCAGTCGCAACGTGTACCCCAGTATTGAAAACACAGACGTTGTCCTTCGTCGAAAAACAAAGGATCTCCTGTATATTCTCTCCCCGCAGCATCACAAATTTTAACAATCAATGCTCTAATAAATTCCGAAAGCCCTTTTTCTCCACGCCGACCGCAATCAATTACCGATTTTCGAAGGTCCTCCCCCGTGTACATTGTACTTATCTGCCAGCCATGTTTGCTCATAATTAATGATAGTTCATTTTCTTTCCAGGTACGTACGACGGCATTTCCCCTCCTGGCACAGCAGTCATGGAAGTGTAACCGAAACCATAAATTAAGGTAACACATCAAAACCATATTTCATCGACAGTCGCGCGAAACCGACAATTACATTCGCTCGGATGTCAGTCGTGTCGTTGTCGATCGGTCGACGTGCAGCGAGCCCAGCAATTACGTCCTTTTCGAAAAAAAGCGCGCGATCGCTCGACACCATCTTTCCGTCGTATACCGAACCCATCTGCCAAAATCTGGCATAATTCACCATTTATCACCGGATGGTCCGTGGTAGTAGCGGGGATTAGAACTTGAACAACTTCGGAATGTCTCGGGACATGTTTGCTGCATGTTTTACTCTACCTTCTGCTCTTCTTTGGTTGCAGTTGTTTTACCCTGTGTCAGTCAGTCGTAGATCATTGAATCTGATCTCACACAGCGGGACTTTTTGCTGAAACGATCGCCACGCCGTCCTTCTTCGTTATTGAACTGGCTGAGGATATCGATTCCGTCGATTCGCAAAAACTGCAGGCGATATTTTCATTGTCTTATCTATAGAGTGGCCGGACAAGAGGGGCCTTGGATTCGCGGGGGCTGAGAACAAAGATTGTCGCGGTCCATTCTGTTTGTACGAAATGTTCTGCCAGTTAGAGACACACCTTCGTTGACACAATACAACGTCGAATTCCGATCGAAAAATTTCCCCCCGAAGATGAAGAAATTATCGGAATTCCGTCGAGTTTTCACCCATACCTGTGGACGGGAACATTGTCCAGCTGTTATCAAGATTTCGTGTTTTCCTTTTTGGAATGAGGGAGCCCAACCTTAGCATAAGTGGTGAAATATTTCCCTCGGGACACGTTAATAGATGCCTTGATGGAGGCAGCTATTCCAGCCGTCCGCAAGCGGCAGCACCTTCGGATGTTGACAGGTTTCTTCGGGTGGCTTAAGCAGAGGAAAATAGGGATAGAGGAGAAGATTGCGAAGGCAGACGAATATCAATTTATTTCATCTTGAAATGCGCTGCTGTGGTTGTTGTTTTTGCTTTCTTTGGCTTAGCCGTTGTTACCGTTGCTGTTGTTGGGGATAAGCTGTCACATTGTTTTCCACAACATGTCAGTTAGGCCTGTATGAACACCCGCACCACTTTTATTTTCCACTCGCCTATCCGTTCACTTGTCCATCCATTGTCGTCGCCGTGTTCACGATAAAGTATAGTGGCGTTGAAGTCGATGACAGATTGGGAAAAAGTGGCTTTGTTCCGGCATGGATGGCGACGTGATTCGCAGTAGTGGCTTATATGATGAGACTTTCATGCAGTCACACATTCAGATGTAAGAATGTCTCATAAGACATTAATGCGTCTTGCAGAGGAATTTTTAGGATGCATTATTCAGCAATCCATCAAAGGAGTCACTCGAACGAATAATCAACTCCCTTTTCCTCTTCATATGTGGAAATTCAGTGTCTACGACAGTGAACGTTACACAGAACGAAGTATCGGCAACGGCTTTTCACCATCGTTCCGGATGATCGCGTGTCGAATGATGATGATGATGACGCCATGGTGTATTTTAATTTAGAAACGATGACTTTCTTCCGAATAGGTTATAAAATGTCGATTAACATACTTGCCGTCGTCGTTAGTGGATTTAAGTGCATCTTGTGGTGAAATGGTTCGCACCGAGATTTATTTACCAAGATTTTTGAGTTTGAAAACGATGGTACAATGCACACTTTTGTTCAGTCAGTCGGTGGGAGAGCATTTTTGGGTTACAATCCAAATAAAAACAAACGACATTTGTCGCGTAGTTTGGCGTTGTTTGCCAGTGAAAAGTGCAGTTGCATGTATGGTTAAAAAAGCAGTGCGCACGTTGTTGGCGGCGTACCACTCCATGGCCTTTTTACCGTAATGGCAAGATGCCAAATCCGGCCAAAACAGTACGGAACAACCGTGTTTCTTCAGGAAAGGCAGCAGACGTTTATTCAAACACTCTTTCACGTAAATTTCTTGGTTGACAGTCCCGGAAGCTATGAAAATGCTGCTTTTCAAGCCACAGGTACAGATGGCTTGCCAAACCAGATATTTCTTTGCGAACTTTGACAGTTTCGTGTGCTTGAAAATATCTGCTACCTTTCCCCCTTCCTTTTGCCGTATAAAACTCCTGTCCCGGAAGCTGCTTGTAGTCGGCTTTGACGTAGGTTTCGTCGTCCATTACCACGCAGTCAAAACTTCGTCAGCATCGTCGTGTACAGCCTCCGGGATCGCGCTTTGGCCGTCGTATTTTTGTTTATCATCGCGATTTGGAGTCACTACCTTCTTGTAAGTCGATAGTCCGGCTCGTTTTTTGGCTCGATGCACGGTTGT
>JAHHFK020001963.1:0-213632 GCA_024533555.2 Aedes koreicus | reverse complement strand
TTCAATACACACAATCTTCTACTTGTACTGCTACACACATACCACATCAATTTAAACAGAGCAGCGCAACCACTTTGTCTTGGATACTAGGTCAGGAGCCGTTTGAAGCTGGCCCAACTTATGTCATTTGACATTTCTGCATCCTTTTCAAAGGAAAATTCTACTTCGACCAGTGTGCTACTTTTTAGCTCCAATTTTCCCTCACACCTGTCTGATTCCCAATTACTCTGAGGTTCACCGAAAGGAAAAAGAATTATTGATTTAATAACAATCCTGTCGAGCTAAAAATAAAATATGTATTACAAATATTATTTCTGCTCCGTCCTCGTTTCACACTTGTTACAAATGGAATTCTTAACACTTTGTAAACTTTCAGAAGCGAAGTCACAGAAACGGAACCTTTTAAGCCTCACCGGCACGTTTGCTAGTAATTCTTTCGATAATTAATTTTCCCATAAAGAATCCCGTCACTTCCAACACACTTCGATAATTTTGATTCGCACAAAAAAAATCTAAGCCCTGTTTAATGCGTTGAAAATCTAACCCAAATACCTCGGCCAGTTGCCAGGGACCTTCAGGTAAATGGAATAAAACCGCGACGCGTTCAATAATTGCTCGCTCCAGGATAAGTTGCTGCTAGTCAAACGTCAAATCTGCTACTGCAGAGAAAATTTTCATTTCTTCTGATACAACGGTACCAGAAAACCATCGCGCGCCCGTTTCACCGCCTGGTATTCTACCCCCCCCCCCCCCCCCCCGCACTGGCTATTGTGTGTGTGTGTTGGTGAGACCGTATCGATTTTCCACCCAACAATCAACAGCAACGACGACGGTGGTAGGCAGCATTGCTTCTAACTCTACCACATGAGGTGATGATAACAGTTTTCCTTCGCTCTACAGTGTAATAAAACACACAAACACCGATCATTTCAAGTACATTGCTGTGCTTCAGTTAATTATACGGCGGGGAGACAGTTTGTGTGAAGGAATGGCAGACGGCGTCGGTGACGATGATGATGATGACGATGAAGACGTGGTAAATAGTGAAACCATGTGCTATTGCCTGGAACAAACGGGTAGCACACTAATACACATTAACGGAAAGGGAGGTGGTGGGTGTAATTTTCCTTCTACTAAGAGCTCGTCGGCCGTTTTGTTGCGTGTGAGTTTTGCGTCTTGGATCGATCAGTTGACGGGTGGCGGTTGCATCGATAGGTTGACGGACGGCGGCTGAACTAAGCGACACGCATATGATGGTCTACCCAATGACTGGGTAGATCACGTCCCTGATTATTTCACTTTAATCTTCAGTCTGTTTTCTTAATGCCATAGGGTATTTTAAAGTGATTTTTTTTCTGTTCGGAACACAAACCACTGCGACGAGTCATTTGGTCAATTGTAGTATATGCCGTATCCATATCGCATGTTAAGTAACTTAATCAATATTCAGACCTGACGAAGTGTTCCTTTTTGTTTTTTTTTTCCGAAGAAAAATCTCATTGATTTGCAATTAAATGTATTGTTACTCTACACGGGAAATAATCCACGCATATTTAATGGCAAAAATCCATGGAAAATTCCACATCAGTATTGTGTTCACACATAAACAGAACCCTGGCAAATGAAATGTTTGTGTGGCCACACATAGTGGTTATGTGTACATATAGGAAGTATATGTGGTTACAAATAGCCATCATTTGTTGTTCGCATTGCAAAAATGCATGTGTCGGATACATAGATATTATCATTGCTTGTTTATCAGTATACAATAGAATCAACAATTGATAGTATTGTTCACAACGATAAGATGACAAAAGGAGTTATAAAGAATACAATAGAATATGATCTGACAATAAAATTTAAAGTAAATTGAGACGTCGACAATGACTAAGGGGGTTGTTAACACATCGGTCAATATTATTTATCGAATTACAGTGGCTTACGTGACGCTACTTTTGTGATTCTTAAAAACAATGGATTCAATGCAATTTCGTGTGTTGAAATATCATTGCTTTTCAATGGAAAAAAACGCTCAAGCCCAAGCTTGGCTTGAAAAATGTTATCCGGACTCTGCCCCATCGAAAACGGCCATCAAACGATGGTTTGCCAATTTCAAATGTGGTCGTACGGACACCGATGATGCTGAACACACTCTGGAGATAAAAAGGTAGTGTTTACACCGTCACGAACATTTGGGTATGAAAAAGCTGTTTTCCAAATGGGTGCCGCGTTTGCTCACACCAGAGCAAAAACAACAACGAGTCGATGATTCAAAGAGCTGTTTGGAGAAGTTCACGCGAAATAAGAAGGAGTTTTTGCGTCGATACATCACAATGGATGAAATATGGATTCACCACTGCACTCCAGAATCAAATCGGCAGTGAATATTAGATCTATTGTAATGACAACATGCATTTTTCATTTATCTGATTCTTAAACAATAATATTCATAGTCGGAAAAAGATTTTAATGTTATTTTATTGTAATTGTATGGTTATTTTTATCTGGGTTATTTGCAATGAATCGACTTTTATTTAAAGCTTTCGATATTTATACACTTTGACGTGTGAAAGACTCTCACAGGCACGTCCCTTTGTCAGTCAAAACCTGATTCATTGCAAAAAAAGGAAACAATGACTCCGATACTGACCATTAGGGATGGATGCAAATTTTGATGTTATCGCTCCCCTATGCTTAAACGACTTCAAATCTTTTCTTGAACAGCGTGTTGAGATTTGAGCACATTTGATAAGACACAGACAGTGCACATGCCTTTTGAAGTTTACATGAAAATAACTATGGAGAAAGCTAAGCATTCACTGTCTGCTAGTCTATTTCTAAAACCTTCTAATAAAAAATCCAATAACTGTTCTCAAAGGCAATAAGCTCAGCTTTGCCGGGGATAGTCTTTTAGCCAAACGTCGAATGAAAAAGTCATAATTAATCTAGAGATTAATCACCTTTTGGCTTGATAAAGCAGCTACACTGTCAGAAAAACGTTATTGTACATTGTGGCCATGATTTTTATGTTCTAATCCAAGAGCCAGAAACACCAATGTTGCCTGCTGACCAGTTTATCAAGCACGGAACCGGTGGTGTAGTGGTAATCGTGGTTACGTCTCCACCCAGTCGGTGTTGTATCAATTCCATTCGACGCTGTTGGGATTTTCTGAGACGAAAAATGTCCAAAAACAACAGTTTTCGAGATAAATTATAGAACACTAATGACTTGAATGGTTAACAGCTTTGGATCATCTAATCAAAAAATAGCATGAAGCAAAATGATGGCTGAGAAAATTGTCTATTTCATAAGTTAAATATTAAAAAAGCAAATTGATTAAGCGAAGTATTAGAGCTAGGTAATCATAAATGTGTGCTACAAATTACAAATTTCAAACTGTGTGTTTCACAATCGGTTTCAAACTAAATAAACTCATATACCCGAATAGAAATGGTGATGTAAAAAATAATTAGCAGACATCTTCCAAACATTAAATTTGATGTGGGTTGTCGTATTCTGTATGTGTTCAGAGTTCGAAGTTACGCCCTAGTACATATAAATACAACATATTTAAACTTCACATTAAGAACAAACGTATTGATGATGTTACATTTAACATCAGAACACGTCCTATAAAACTAGAATCTAAAATTTCATGAAAATCAAACGTTATGGATGTGTGAAATAGTGTGTACCTATGACATCTAAACACATCTGATGACATTAGAATTGGCCGTTACCTTAGAAATAAACTTCATTCTACTGTAAAACCTGCACTCTCAAATATTTTGTCAAAATAACATAGCGAATCAAAACAAAAACAAAGACACTTGTACCAAAAGGTACTGAAAAGCGCAAGAGTATATGACAAGGTGCAGACTACAAGGTGTACTTCGGAACTAGGGGTTCTAAACAGTGAACCAATTTCAAATCACTAGTTGCACATTGATTGTTGGCTATATCGTCTTTGGCTAGGCAACTGTTGTTAGGCAGTCATTGGTTATGCTGTCGGTTAACCAAGCAAGTGGTGAATTTGTAGCCAGCCGGTTAGCGCAACCACAAGCGAAATAAGTGTGATCTTTTGATAAGGCGGTTGAGTGATATGAACGGTATAAGCCAGCCACCATAATCTCTAATGTGTGTAGAAAATGCATTAACTAGCAACATTTGCTTGACCAGTTACTAGTAATAAGCAGATGATTGATTTCAATTATCTCAAATCAAATTGGTCGTCTTAAAAAAGACGGATTTTAAATGGTCCATGTTTGATCGATCTTTTTTGGACCGCTCGTAAAATCAATTTTCTGCTATCAACTGTTCCAAATATGACGCTAATATTCCTGGCTTATGAACTGTCGCACAATATAAAAAAGATCGATCAAACATGGACCATTTAAAATCCGTCCTCTTCAAGACGACCGATTTGATTTTCCCAGCTAAAGAGTTTGTTTGGATTGAAATATATCTAACATACCGTTCCAAATTCTTGTGAACGCGGCGCAAAAAATAACTTTCCCCCCGCCGCCATTTAAAACGGTCCCTATATTATTCCGAAGTGCAAATATAAAGCAAGCTTATGCCAAGAGCAGGGCTGGTAGCGGATTTGTGGATAAATAATAGTGACTTTAGTGACTAAAATAATAAAAATAGTGACCAAATAGTGACTAAAAAGTGATTTCCAAATTTTAGTATTTTTTCAATCTTTTATACATTTGTTGTATAAGTACAGTAAAAATGAACAAAGTGATGAACTCCGTTTGCAAAACTGAATAATACTGCTGCGTAGTTTCACTATTTGATTTTTTTTTCTAAAGAAGCCTATAATCAAGCGATTTTTTTTCTCCACGACCTCCTGGTCCGCAGCTCGTCTAGAATTACTGCGGAAATATCTTGCTTCTCAATTAGAGGTTCCAACCCGGGACAAAAAATCCCAGGATCTTGAAAAATTCGGGATTTCCCGAGTCCCGGGATAAGATTTTTCACCGTCCCGAAAATCCCGGGATTCCCGGGACACACATTTCTTACATATTTTTTCGCTTTGATACCCAATTTGATTTCCCAATAAATTTAAGTGTACCGTTTACGCGCATTCAATATAACCCATACAACGCCAACATACATATTTACTGAACCTGCATCGGTGTTATACATCATTCATGAAAATGCATCATTCCTTTTGTGTTGGTTCAGTAGGCATTCGCATTTTTGCCTACACATTTAACACACACACGCGCGCGCGCCAATACGGCGCAAGCTGTCATTTCCTTTCAAAACATTGTTTTCAATCACTGATTACTGCTTCTTTGTTCATTGAATAATTTCGGATTTCCGTTACATCAAAGTAAGTAGTAATACAAAATTTGTGCTAATGTAGCCTTACATCCAATTATTTTTAAGGCATGGCTGAAATTTGGAAACACTTCGATAGAATTGCGGATGACAAAGAAAAAGCACGATGTCGGAAGTGCGAGCAAATTTTGTCGTGCAAGAGCTCTTCAACCAGTGGCTTGCTCCGGCACATGAAGAACAAACACGACATGGATTCCAAACCCCCCACAAATCCTAGTGAGTCTGCTGCGAAAGTTAAATCATCCACACCGAATGTCCCAGTGAAACAAGTATCGTTGCTCAAGTTCGTTAAACGTCAGTCACTGGCGAAAATTGTAGTTCGGCTGGCAGCAGAGGACGGATTTTCGATCAATGCAACCACCAACAGCAAATTCATCAGACAATCGATCGCAGATCGTAGATATTCTCTGCCAACGTCGAATACATCCGTCATGAAGCTGGTCGCCGAATACTATGGATACGCTCAGCAGCAAACGCGGGATGAAATAGTGAAGCGTATCGATAACGGTGAACTGGTTAGTCTCACTTTGGACGAGTGGACAAGTCTAAGCAACAAGCGCTACTTAAACGTGATTGCTCATTTCACTGACGGATCATTCTACAACCTGGGTCTCGGCCAAATTCGTGGATCACTACCTGCTGAAAAGGTTTTGGATATGGTCAAGGATATGGACCGGAAATTCGGTATTAAGGATGGAAACATTGTAGCATCAACGACTGACGGAGCTCGAGTGATGTTTGGAAGATTGTCGGATTACCTTCATCAGCAGTGTTACAACCATGCGATTCACTTGGGGGTTTGCGATGCCCTGTACAAGGATCAGCCACCGGTACCAATTGAAAATGAGCATTCAGAAAGCGACGATTCGGATAGTGATAACTACGATGATGAAGTTGGTTCTTCGGGTAAATATATTAGAATGTTTATGTTCATATTAAAGAAAACAGCTAATTTATTTCAATTATAGACTTATACACCACGCGATTTGGAGAGTCTCTGAAACGTATTCGAAGTCGTGAATTTTTTTTTCGAAAATCGCCTGTTAAGAATGCACTGCTTCAAGAAAAAATCACGAAAATGTTACATATACAAAAATCCCAAATTTTAAAAAAAAAAGCACATATTTTAATTTTTAATTTATATATTTATATTCGCGCTCCACACACGCCCCCCCAGACAACACACACATACCCGCGCTTTATCCCACCCCCCCACATTTTTTATAGCCGATGAATATATGGTTTTCATTTTTTCCCGCGAATTCTTTTTTTCCCCACCACCACTCAAAACCCCCCCCCCCCCCGCGCAATTTTCCTTTTTGGAGAAAAAAAAAACCCCCACGGGGTAAACCACTTCAACTGTGTGTGGACGTCAAAACTCGTTGGAACTCGACTGAAGCGATGCTGGAACACGTCATTCGCGGTTTTGATTGCATCAAAGAGACACTTTCCGAAATAGGCCTTTCAGATCTCATGTTGGACAGTGATTTCGAGGTTGCAAAAAACCTTCAGGAAGCTCTTCAGCCAATCAGACTCGCTTCGGAAGCATTTGGAAGACGAGATGCTACATTGCTGTCTGCGGAAGGCAGCTTGAGGTTCTTGTATTCGAAGCTTAAGAAAAGTAACTCCAAAGTTGGAAACGACCTCTTCGATGCAATCACGAAAAGAATCAACGAACGGCGCCAAAAGGAAATAATAACAGCGCTGAAGTTCCTTGAAGGTCTTTCGTTGTCAACGCAAGTGCCAGCAGAACTGGAAAGCTCATCGAAAACGCAAATGATTAAGTTCAGCAAGGAACTGGGAGTTCGATTGTAAACTTTATCATTTTTTTTTAGATCAAATTCTACTCAACAAGTCTTACAACTTTGCCAAAAAATATTCGGTTTAACAGCAGTCAAGCAAAGTCAGAATAAACTTAATTATTTGATGAATTGTGAATTTTTTAAATCTACTGTATAATAAACTAAGAATATTTGTCTCAGAAATTTTCTAGAAAAATATTAAATTTTTATAGACAAGTTTTAATGGACCTTTGAACTCATAACGCTTTTATAAGCTGGCCGACTTGCACTGTATCCCGATTTCACCTATGATCGAATTGAGTTCGCTTGACTGTCGGGATACGAACAATCAAATCTAGATTTAGAATAACTAAGAGAGTAACCGAAAATAAGTCCTTTATCTGATTTACAATTCGTTCCCATTTTTCTCGACTATGTGGATACCAAAAGAGTAGTCCGCTTTTAAAAAAACTGAATCTAACAAAATATTTTTGAAAAATAGTGAATGTAAATATAAAATGACTTGATTCTTTTATGTAGTTTCTTCATTGGACATTTTATTTGCATATTGGATAAACGTTTTAAGATTTTTGCTCCTATCCCGTTCGATTCGTCATGGGGTTCTAATGGTTTATATGTATTGAAATATGAAAAATTATTGTGAAATAGCTGGAAAATTGTAAAAATAATGAAAGATTGTGTAATATG
Source organism: Aedes koreicus (assembly GCA_024533555.2). NCBI lineage: Eukaryota > Metazoa > Arthropoda > Insecta > Diptera > Culicidae > Aedes > Aedes koreicus. The sequence goes on along the minus strand of JAHHFK020001963.1, from coordinate 205,793 downwards.
AGACTACGTGCGTCGCATTCAAGCTAATCTAGAATGCTGTGACCGGCCAGCGCTCTGCATTTGACAAGTTCAATTGAGGAAGAGGCGAGACAGCGCTCGCCAGAGCATCTAGTTTTTTAGTGTATGTTTCGCGACTTTTATATAGTGTGGCCAGATCGCTTAATTTGGTTGACTATTGTACAATAGGTACAAGTGATTTTTTTAAACTTTTTACAATCGGCGGTGCGAAAATAGTGACTTTAGTGACCATTTTCCGAAAAATAGTGACTTTAGTGACTTTTGGATGCAAATAGTGACTTTTTAGTGACTAGACTCAAAATAGTGACTAAGTCACTAAAAAGTGACCTGCTACCAGCCCTAGTACTACGTTCCTCAAACTTGCATTAAGTTTGTGCTAATTTTTGACGTGGAGTTTGAGCTCCTGCACATAACCATCAATTTGGGCACCGCAGCCGGTGATAGGACACTAAATACCTTTTGAATCTTTATTTTAATTAAAATACAACAATAACCTTTTCAAGATTACTTGCCTTGTGGCTTGTCGATGATACTGGGTTCAAGTTTCGCTAGCAAGACCTCATTTTTTTATTTTCACAATCAACTAGCACAAATTGATGTTTTCACTTTGTTAATAGCATTGTTTTTATGCATTTTTTCTATCAAAATGACATTAAGAAAGGACTAAAACTTATTCATTTTTTGAGATTAAAAAGTAGGCATTTTTTGACGTATGGAGGATGTTCATTAAAATGCATAGAATGTAGTCAAAAAATTACTACCCCAGAATTACCGTGTACAGGGGATTGCCCATAATTCTTTATTCAGACTACACACGGTCGTTTGCAAAAATCCATTAATGGGTGAAAAACACCCATTTTCGCTAGAAGTGCCTCTCGCCATTCAATGGGCAAACCCAATTTACCCATTAATGGGTAAAAACAGTTGGTGCCACAAAATGGGTATTTTTTCACCCATTGCAAAGAAGCCAAAATGGGTATTTATTCACCCATTTCCAGGAAGCCAAAATGGGTAAAAAATTACCCATTTTGGCATATAGATTATGTAGCAGTTTGGTAGATTGTAATCTTATTATATTTATGGTTATCAATCAATAAATGCAAAAAAAAAACACCTATACTTGTTTTTATTCATGCCTTTTCTGGATTCGACTTCTTTACAAGCTCCTCAATGTTCTATGCACACAAAACGATTGTCAACGTTTTGCAATCGAAGATCTGGAAGCATAATTTTGAAGGTTTAGATTCCTTATATACAAAAAAAAACTATTTGTCTTACTTGCGTTGTTCCGAGGGTGTATATTTTCATATATTATTTTAGGTTTTATAAAACAAAACAAAACTTAAACAAGCGGCGCTGATGTTTCGGATACGCTTGGGTTTTGAACTGTTTTTTCACCCATTAATGTGTAAAAATATACCCGATTTCTTATTGTACTAGTTTTCCTCTAATGGGTAGTTTTTACCCATTGCATGATTGAGAAATTCCCCCATTTTATGACAGATAGGCATGTTATTTAAAAATGGGTGTTTTTTTTACCCATTAATGGGTTTTCGCAAACAACCGTGCAGTTTCAGATGAAAACCGAATTTATCGACTAGCGATAATCGATTTTACTACATCCAGACGTGGTACCTAATGAGCCTGTGCACGCTGCTATAAATCTTTTGTCTTTTTGACTTTTACTGTGAGCCGTGTTTTGGTGTTGTCTCACTCACTCTCAAAGGACGCTTGAAAACATGGCTCACAGTAAAAGTCCATTATTTTAAATCGTGCACAGGCTTATGTCGGAAGTAAGGCGCTGTATGGCGCAGCAGATGCGTCATACAGCGCGCTACTTCCGACATAAGGTATAACATACAGAACGAGAGCTAAATCAATTGGCACTAGTCGATAAATTCGGTTTTCAACTGAAACCATAATATAACATGAAGAGTTATAACATAAAAGGCTTTCATGATGACGTTTTCCTTGTTGATACTTTTTATAGCTCCCTTGTATCAACTTGAGTTAGTCTATGCTTGTATCATGTTACAACCAACATTGTTATATAATTGTTTTGTCTTTTTGACTTTTACCAACAATCAATGTGCAACTAGCGATTTGAAATTGGTTCACTGTTGTAGAATCCCTAGGTCCGATGTATACCTTGCAGTCTGCACCTTGCAATAATTCTTGCGCTTTTCGGTACCTTCCGGTACTAATATCTTGGTTGTTGTTTTGATTCACTATGTTATTTTGACACAACATTTGAGAATGTGTTGGTGTGAGCTACGTTGTTAGGGGCGAATCATTGAGCTTGGGACCGAGCTTGGGACCGATGTGCTAGTACTGACTGAGCCAAGAAAAATATTGTATTTGTTCGGGACCTACTGATCTTAGAGTTATGTCGTTTTCGGTTATTGCCAGTGCGGAACTGGGTTCGCCCTAGGTCCGCCCTAACAGCTGTCAAAACGTTTTTTTTATTCAATCGGGACGGACCTGGATCCGCTCTGGATCCGACCCAACATCGATGAGGTTCGCTCTCAAGTTTTTTCGGGGTCCAACCTGGGTTCACCAACACTCACAAACATGAACTGTCCAAATAAAATGTTTATGTTTGTTTATGTTTATGTTTTGCACTAATACTATCATACTGACTCGACTCTGGATCCGTTTTCGTTCGGTAATTGCGAGTCAGAGTCAGACCTGACCCAGGTTTAAAACCGAAAACGACATTAGTTTTTTTTTTTTCTGTGGCGCGTTTTTTTTTTTTTTCCCCCCCCCTCCCAGAGTGTTTGAAAACAAGGCCCACAGTAAAAGTAATTTTTTATGGCGTGCACAGGCTCATTACAACTCCTTAATGTGAACTAAGCATAAGAACCCAGGCAAATAACTATTCAATCATTCTTCGGGATGACAGGAGATATACGTAGTCTGTTGATTAAATTTTTTATGTAGCTTTCACAGCAGTTGGCGCCGCTGCTTCTTGTCTCGTAAAATGCTTTATTAGTGTTTACGTTTTCGCGGTCAACTAACACACATCCATATCATCTTCTCTTGCGCCTTGTTATGTATTACATTGCTAGCAAGAATGATAACAAAGCTTCATATGTGGATGTGAGGTAAGGTTTGTTTATCGCCGAAATTCCGAAAGTGCAGTTTCAAGTAATTTTGACAGTCAGTCATCAGGTGAACGAGTTCCGAAAAACATTAGTGATTCCTTATCAAGCTAGTCAGCATTAGGTATGTAACAGAAATAATCTATTGAATTAAACCCTACACAATAAAAGTAATGTCCTTCACCCTCTTGTTTGATGCGAACAAAGAACTCTCTGTAGTTGGTGATTTGAAATTCATTACAAGTCTGTATTATGGTGTAAAGCAAGCAAAGCCAACTGTTACTCCGTAATCATTGGGTGATCAACCGAGTTATCAGCACTTACCAGTTATCATACATACCATTCGCTTATCAAGAACTGCTACCTTCCATGGCTAGCCTAAGTTGATTATTTGATTTTATTTGTAATTTTATAGGTAACGACAATCGATTTAAAAAAAATATTTTCATTGTAGGTAAACGATTTTTACGGTAAACATCCCTCGTTATGTTGAAATCACATTTAAATCTGGTCACTGGACCGGTGGATCGTGCCTTAGCTGGAAAAGCACCCTGGCAAATTGTGGCTATTACGACCAGTACGGTGTTGGGAGCCATCTGGCTATGGGAACTGCTGAGCGAAGATGAAAGTGAGTATTGGAAAGTGAAGGTACTAAACAGCAGCTTAGAGATAAGATAAATTTGTGTAACACTTCACTTGCACTTTGATCGCGGCAGATTAGGCGAAGAATGGCGAAGTACGGGATCAGTTTTGCAATCTCTTTATGAATTAATCATTGAGTCAGGGCTATTTTTCATTCAAATAGAATTATTTCGTTGTTAGTAGATATTGGAAATCATGCAATTGAAATTTGGATAGGTAGGAAATGTCTCTAAAGGTGACTACTCATGAACGAGAACCCAGCCAGACCAACCAATCAAAAGAAGGTTAAGGAAATTTGTGCTACCGGGTAGCGCAGTTAGTTTGCATGGGTGTCTCATTATGAATTGAGAACTGTCTTTGAAATCATTGTTTACATTTAGCATATAAACCACTTTCTCGTGTTTTGCGAGAAATAATGCACTAACGATGTATATTCAAGCCAGAAACTGTGAGTGATAAGTGTATAAAACCATTTGTGGAATCAATCCTTCAATTTTTATCCGGAAACTAACCGATGGCAGTCGATACTGCCGGCAGTCACATGTAGGGGGCAACAGACGTGTATGGGCTTAGTTTTTGACTCCTTTTTTGTTCGATCGCATTTTTGTCGCGATTGACACACGTCACGAATGAGTCCATAGTTGTGGAGGATTTTATGAATTAATGATTTTTTTCCCATACTGCAAAATCTACTTCGCTAGCAAATAGGGTAACTGTCCCCATATGAATCTCATGTTCCTATATTTATCCTACACAAAATCAAGAGATTGTAGAGTAAAGCGATTGATTCAATAACAAATAGGTACGAACATAAAACAAAGTTTCAATCGCGGCTCAATCCTTTGATTTCGAGTAGGATGAATTGCTCGTGATGATATTGATATAGAAAAGAAAAATGAGAACACAACCATTTTTTTAATACAATGCATTGAAATTCTCATTAGTTCATTTTGAACGGAAAAGTTCACACGTCGTAACTTTGAAATACATGGTATGATGAGGAATTTTGCTTGTGTCTCCAGTATATTGGCTTTTTTGTATCTGGTGGAAAAATGAGGTTATGAGGAAACAAGCAGGTAACAACGACCACTTGGCGATTAGCTATCGTATCGTTAAAATATAAGAAAGCGTGCAGCGGACACAGTGCCCGCTCCATTCAGATGAATATACGAGATTGATAACGAGGCCCATGAACGGGAGCGGAATGTGAGGGATACGCCGGACCTGACCGGTGATCATCTCATTGCGTTACTATCGCGTTTATGCGATGCCTAAAAATCTAATTCAAATCTAAAAAACGGGAGGTCGTCAGCGTACTGGTGGAGAGTTGAACGCCGATCTCCGTAGAACATACCTCCGCGCATAACGGAAGAAGCAGAGGACGCAGTCGGATGCTGAAAGAGCGGAGCGTCGAGTGGCACTCGTTGCCACTAAAGCCGTGCTAAAGAGGGAGATAAAGACCACCAAATGAGCATACTTCGAGGAGTTGTGTCTGGGACTCTTTCCTTGCCATGACTGAAGTCCCTAGCCTTTGAAGATTTGTCTCAGACCATAACTTAAACATGCCGAAAGTGGAACGATGACAACGGCATCACAGAGCATGAGGCTGAGGTGATGGTTACGAATGATGAACTCATTGTAATCTCAAAGTCCCTCGAGGTGAACAAGGCGCCAGGAACCGCTGGTATTTCGGACCTGATAGCCATCTTATCCAACTGGCTCCTGAGCTATTCAGTGGTAATGCAAATGTGTCTGAACGAGGGCGTCTTTCCAGATATCTGGAAGCTACAGAGTCATGCATTACTACCAAAGACAAGGAAGCCACCAAGTGATCCGTCGGCGTATAGACCGAAGTCGAGCACTCGACACTGAAGAAGTCTGTAAGTTGCAGACAAAATAGGCCTATCTATCAAACGATAAGCTTTTTCTAGTTGAATTCGAAGGAATTTGCTCGCGTTTCCTAGTGACATTTTGAAAAAGTGTTTCTTTTTTTTTCTTTTTTTGCTGAAGTGAAGTGATTGGCTTGTTGGATACAGGTGTTAAGGTGTTAAGAGGATAGTTCTCAACAGGCTGTAGAAATACACGGAAGTTCAAGTAACCAGCTTCTTAAAAGGCAAGCCAACGGTGGATGTCATCTTGTCTGTCACTAAGACTCCACCATAAAAGGCGCGGCATCCGCTACTATGCAATGGTTACCCTTGACGAACGCGTTCAATAGCGCCAGTTGAGAGGCCATTGCAAACTCGCTCCAGCTCCTCCGGGTTCCCGGATACCTGTACATGATTCTGTGTACAAATTACCTCAGGAGTTCCGCAAAATTCTATACTAAGCACGGTGCTTTGAAACACAATGTACGACGAACTGTTGAGACTAAAGTTCCCTCTGGGGGTTAAGATTGTTGGCTTTGTAGACGAAGTCACGCTCAAGGTCTATGGCGCTTCCATCGGAGAGGTTGAGTTAACGGCAACTCACTTTATCGGTATAGTCGATGGATGGATGATCTCGCGGAAACTGGAGTTAGCTCATCTCAAGGCGGAGGTGATTTTGGTTAACAATTGGAATTCGGAGCAACAGACAACGATTTGCGCGGGTTATTACACTATCACCTCAAGGCGGTCCTTAAAGTATTTGGGGGTCATCTTGTATGAGGTCCAGTGTGGCAGTGTGACCTTGTCTATATTTAGGTATGGCGTGCTGTCGTGGGTCACTGCGATTAGTACTAACAGCTACCTCGGTTAGCTGGATAGTTCACACAGGCTAATGTGTCTGAGAGTGACCAGAGGGTATCGCACTGTGTCACAGCGAGCCATAGCGGGTATGATGCCTATTAGCATCATCATAATAGAGGACGTAGAGTTCTTCGACCAACGTGGCACAAGAGGCATACGAAAGACCACAAATGGAACAACTCCACAAAGGGTCGGTGGACCCACCGACTGATTCCGGCAGGGTCGGTCAGCGTCACGGGGCAGTTCTATGTGACGCAGATCCTGCCAGACCAAGGTTGCTTTAGACAGTAATTGCAGAAATACGGACCCACCGAGTCCCCCGCTTGTCCTACACGAAAGCACGGAAGCAGAGTAATCCGCAGAACATATGTTCTTCGTATGCCCTCGCTCTGATGGTGCGAGATACGGCATAATGGCCCTGGTGGGCTGAGAAACAACTCTGGATAATCTTGTCCAGAGGATGTACCAAGACCGAGACATCTGGAACGCTGCTGCGCCATTTAGGTGCCGCGGCCTTCCAGATCGTCCTAGAGCTCCAAAGAAGAGGCGCAATGACCAGCGGCAGGTCAGAAGGGACTTGCTAACTGCGACAGTCCTGAGCAGTTAGATACAAGGGTGCTCAAAGTGTTTATTAGCAACCGATGGACAGCCTAGCAACATAGAATAACAAAATCCTAGCAGTCTTAGATTTATAATGAACAATTTTTTTTTTAATTTCCACTGCAACACGGACCTGTTTCATTACCTCTGCCTATTTAATAGGATAGGGGCCAGGACGGGAAGGAAGCAGTAAAGAACTCATTTGCATTTCAAGAACAAAGCAATAAACAAGATTTCCGCAGAGAAGCTCGGTTGTTCGACGGCAACAATTTCGGGAATTGGAAATTCTGGATTGAAGTTCTCGTGGAAGACCGGAACATGCTTGGCTGTTTGACGAAGCCCATCGATGCAGAGGAGGACGCAAAGGACCTTCAGACGGATTATATGGAAGTTCGTGCTCATAAGAAGAAGCTACTCGAAGGATGGTGGGCCTTGTACAAAAACTGCAAGAATTTTCTCATTCATCGGGTCTTGCAGGATCAACTGGAGTATGTCAAGGACAAGAAGACGGTCAAAGAAGTATGGGTGGATCTGAAGAATGCTTTCGATCGAGTTGCGATTGCAAGCAAGTTGATACTGAAGAAGCAATTCCAAGAGCTAAGGTTGATTGAAGGTAGCGACGAGAAGACATTCTCAAGAAGATTCTGCGTGAGCTAAGGGCTGCGGAAGTCAACATGTAGGAAGGAGACGTGGTATGCCAGCTTCTGCGGGCTTATCCAAATCCTACGGAGCGCTCATTACGGCCCTGGAGACAACACAGCCAAACCAGCTAACCTTGAACTACGTAAATAAGCGGCTTCTGGATGAGCAGATGAAGCTAGTTAATTCAAGTGCTGCGAGCATCCCGGAACTTTCTTGAGATTCGGCGTTTTCTGGTACGAAGAGTAGAATCAAATGCTTCGTTGACCATAAAAAAAAGAACGATAGAAACAAAGAAAATAACCTCAAATTCAAGACAGAAACGATGAGAAAGAGGATCTTGATGATGAACCGGAACTCCCCGGCCAACCATCAAGACCAATCAACGATCAGCCTGAGGAGGCTACACCGGACCATTACGATGACGCTGATACCGCGCTCCCTTCGCAACCAGAACGTGTCAACTGCCCAGCAGAAGTGATCACGTGGTGCAGCGAGTGGGAGCGCAAACTTGCCGGTAAGTTGTTTGACTTTATTACCGGCATGCGATCATCTACTGCTGCTGAATGCTCTAGTAATTCCGAGGACGATTCGACGCTAGCGTTCGCGTTGAGCGGTGAGACATTCGTGGAGAACTTTCCGACTACGGTCGATCGGTTGCGTCAAAGAAGCGATTGGAACCATTAGAAGCAAGCCATCGCCAGTGAACCGGAAACGTTACAGAAGAGTGAAACCTGGGAACACGTTCCGAGACCTCAAGGGAAGAACATCGTCGACTGCAAGTGGGTGATCAAAATCAAGCGAAATGAAACTGCTAACCTCGACCTGTACATGGTCGCTAAGGGCTATTCTCAACGCAAGGGCTATGACTACGACAAAACGAATGCATCGGTAGCGAAGGGGACGACGGTGTGTGTGCTGTTGGCGGTCGCGAATCAAAGGCGATATCACATGTACCAAATGGACGTCAAGACCGTGTTCCTGAACGGACAATTGAAGGAGGAAATATTCATGCGACAACCCGAAGGATTTGAACGAGGTGATTCCGGCCTTGTTTACGGTTTACGGTTTAAAGCAAGCTCCACGAAACTTGAACTCGGAGTTTCATAACTTCGTTCTGCATTTCAACCGTCCAACTTGAATGGCGCCTGTACTGCTGGATTGAGGGGGAAAATGTCATCTATCTCCTGTTGTACGTTGACGATATTATTTTGGTCTCAAACCGCCTGGGTGGCTGAAATGAAGCAGAAGTTATCATCAACATTCGAGATGACGTATGCCGAAGATTTGAAGATGTTTTAGGGACTCAAGATCGAGCGAACGGAAGGTTTTAGTGGGTCGAGGATCTGGCAATCCTCATCCACATTTCTCTTCTAGAGTGTGATTGCAGGTTTCTCTTCAGAATTTAGAGTAATTTTTTACTTTTTTCGCCACTTATAAAAGCAAGTATCGGGTGCCACAGAAGACACCAAACAATTAAAAAAAGAAAAGAAGTAAAAGTAGAATCACTTATGATCCACGAAGTACATTAAGTCTTATGCATTTGAAAAAAAATTGTAATAGTTTAAGAAGTAGTGTTTCCAATAATTGAAAATCATTGCAATAATTCAACCTTATCTCAACTTTAGGTCTCAGTTCTCGGCTTAGACGTCACTTTTTCAAACTGGCCCGCAAAGTCCCAGCCGTTCGAAGGCGGATCGAAGGTGAGATCGCTAAAATCAACGAGAGCTTTATGAAGGATGCCGCACAGTACGGCCAGTTCACCACCGTTCTACCAGAAGATGGTCTGAAGCAGGATCAAATCCTACAGAAAGTGGATGAATATCTTGCTCTCGGCCACTACAAATGGAAGGAAGGATTCATATCCGGAGCGGTTTACTACTTCAACCCGAACTTGGTGAAACTGGTTACCGAAGTGTACGGCAAGGCATCGTACACCAATCCGCTACATTCGGATGTTTTCCCAGGAATTTGCAAAATGGAAGCCGAAGTGATACGCATGACGGCTACGCTGTTCAAAGGAGGCCCCAAAACATGCGGAACAATGACTACAGGTGGAACCGAGTCCATCATGATGGCCTGCAAGGCCTACCGGGACTTTGGCCGGGATGTGAAAGGCATCACGAAGCCCAACATAGTGCTTCCAATAACGGCACACACTGCCTTCGATAAATCAGCCAAGTACTTTGGAATGTTTACCAAATCGGTACCGGTCGATCCCAAAACCACCGAAGTAGATGTTAAAGCAATGGAACGAGCAATCAACCGCAACACTGTGATGTTGGTAGGTTCAGCCCCTAATTATCCATATGGAACTATGGATAATATTGAAGCGATTGCCAAGCTGGGTAGAAAGTACAATATTCCAGTGCACGTGGATGCTTGTTTGGGTGGCTTCCTATTAATATTTATGAAACGAGCCGGCTACAATGTTCGATCGTTTGACTTCAGCGTAGATGGAGTTACCAGTATTTCCGCAGATACTCACAAGGTTTGTGACATTGAACCACTCGAGGTTAACAATCAGCTTATATTTTCTCATATACTTACAGTACGGTTTCACTCCTAAGGGGTCGTCTGTAATTTTGTACTCAGACAAAATGTACCGCCATTACCAGTATACTGTTACGACGGAATGGCCTGGTGGTGTGTACGGATCGCCAACTGTGAATGGATCTCGTGCCGGTGGTATTATTGCTGCCACCTGGGCAACGATGATGAACTTTGGTGTTGAAGGATACGTGGAAGCTACCAAGCGGATAGTAGATACAGCACGATACATCGAAATTGAGTGAGTTTTCGCAGATTGCGCTTATTTTGTGTTGTCATTGAAAGTCGAATGAGCTATTTTTCAGACTTCGTAAACTGGACAACATCTACATTTTTGGAACTCCAGCAACTAGCGTGATTGCTCTTGGTTCAAAGCAGTTCGACATTTTCCGTTTATCGGCAGAGTTGAATACTTTAGGATGGAATCTGAACTCCCTGCAGTTCCCATCTGGGTAATGTAAACATTTTCACCTCATTAAACGTAACTTATTTTGTTCTCCTTTTCGAAGAATCCACATCTGCGTAACTTACATGCACACTCAAGATGGTATCGCTGACAAGTTCATCAACGACATCCGTACGAAGGTCGCCCTGATCATGAAGAACCCTGAAAAACCAGTAGAAGGAAAAATGGCGATCTATGGTGTAGCGCAGGCCGTTCCTGATCGGCAAGTGGTCGGAGATTTCACAAAATGCTTTATTGACTCAATGTATTACACACCGAACAGCCAATGAAGAAATTAACACGTGATATTTTCTTAAGTTTAACAACGTGGATGTTTACTATCTTGGAATACCGAAAATATATTTACGAATGTTAACACGCTGCAGTAGTTTGTATTGACCTGGCGTCCTAGAGAAAGGGGTTGGTAGCGTATTGATCTTGAAGACTCTGCCACAGTTGTAAACGATCCGAATAGGATGCATCCGTAACAACCAAGTTTTGCCCTATATCAAGCATTGTCACCTCACCAGAACCTTCTTGAATCGTTGGCCATTCCAAATTCTGCAGCAATTCGTCTGAGCTGGGTGTTGGGTCACTTGAAAAATACAAACTTCATTGAATATTGGTCCTTTATAACGATTAATAAAGCTTACCTATACTTTGCAAAATTAGTCCACATCCTAACAATTCGATCACTGACAGTGAGAGCATGGCTTCCCGGGGGCACCTCTACACCCATCTGAGTAGCCACCTCGAACATGTATGGAATCTCATCTGTGTGTACCGCACCGGGGTGAGTAATACCAAGCATCTTCTTATATAAATTTAGGTCTCCATCGTAAGAGAACTGATAGTAGTACACTGGTGCCGAGCCACGACCGTGAACTTTGGCTGAGTAGTGAATTGGAAAAAGAAACTGATGATCTCCGTAGTACTGACTCCATTCGAAGAACAAGGCTAGGCCGATCGGTTGACCATTAAAGTAGTGCTGTCGCAATGCGTTGCTCACGGCTGTCGATGAAGGTGTGTTGACGTTGATGTTCCAGAAAAATGGCACCAGTAGGTGAGGGTTATCATTGAACTGGCCAAAGACTGTTTGATCTACTAGAAATTCCAAAGTTGTGAAGAAAGATCCCTCTAGATCGTTGTAACCTAAGATGAGAGGAATACTATGCTCGCTGGACTGCATCAAGTTTATTGGGGTATCGATCAATGCTCTTAATTCTGGAGAGCTTGCAGGTTCAACTGATGGAGCGAAATCCATCGGTCTCAAGAACCTTGGCACAGGTATAGTATACAAGGCTTCTTGAAACGGCACAAAACTGCTAGCCGGTAGAGTTCTCAGCTGATCCACGTAGACTGAACTATCGCTCGAGAAACCGAAAATGTTAGCTAATCTATCGGAGTAAAATTTAGGATTTGGCTGGAATGCAAACGTAGCCAAAGCAGTTCCACTTTGGGCGATTGCCTTATGAAACAGTCCTTTTGCCATGTCAGAAAGGTATAAGAAGTGTACCAGCGAACCTCCAGCTGAATTTCCGGATATCGTTACGCTATTCACATCACCTCCAAACGCCGCTATGTTCTTCTGTACCCAACGCAGTGCTTCAATACAATCTTTCAGTCCCCAATTTCCTTGCGCATATTGATCGCCAGTACTCAGGAAACCCAGTGCCCCTAATCTGTAGTTGATGGTAACAACGACCACATCTTCTCGCACCAACTTTCGCGGGTCGTATAAATCAGCATCTCCAAACCCGGCACTGTACCCTCCGCCATGAATCCACACCATCACAGGGCGCTGCCCAATCAGCTCCTTGGTGTGGACGTTCAGAAACAGACAATCTTCATCACCGATGATCTCCAAGGTCTCCAGCTCATATTGAGGGCAGAACGAGCCGTGCTGGCTACCATCGCGGACACCACTCCATCCTGGATGAGGAACCGGATTACGGAAACGAAGATTACCAACAGGAGGCTGTGCGTAAGGGATGCCCTTGAAGGAATAGTACGAACAGAACAGTCCGCAAGACTCTACGGTGCCCTGAATTTGTCCGGAAGGAGAACTTATAGTGGGTCCAGCTTGCGCGGATACTACCACGAAGACCAGCAGCGAAGTGGTCAGGAAGACGTTCATCTCTTGAGATCTCTTGACGGTAAACTAAAGCTTGTTCGGTAGTTATCGAAGTAGGTATATCTCGCAACCGACCAAGATAAGCTATCAAAGCAATAATATTCTGGTGACGGACATTTCACGAGCTGATGTAATGCATCGATGGCTTTTTGTTAATCTTGTCGATATGGCCATCGGAGTGGTTCAACGTCGCGTGATTTCGGCTCGACCATTTAGGGTAGATGAGTGGGTATAATGAGCAGTGGAACAATAGACTGTGTCGATTTGAAAAAAGAAATCGAAATTGCGAAATGATCCAAAAATCTTCCTTCCTTTTTAGTTTTTCAAAAAAATGTTCGGCGTGAAATTACAGTTTTATTTATCCATTTATTTGGTTAATAATATGACGCCAAATCAACCATTTTACGCCATATCACTCGATTCGCGGCTGTATCTCTCCATCCTCGGCTGCGCCTCACACTCGTCAGATCGTTGAGTACCTGCCCATCTAGCTCACTGCGCTCCACGCCTTCTTGTACCAGCCAGATCTGAAGCGAACACCATCTTTGCAGGGTTGTTATCCGGGATTTTCGCAACATGCCCTGCTCAGCGTATTCTTCCAGCTTTTGCCACCTTCAGAATACTTCGTTCGCCATAGAGTTGAGCGAGCTCGTGATTCATTCTTCGCCGCCACATACCGTTCTCCTGCACATCTCCAATTATTATCCTAAGCACGCGTCGTTCGAATACACCAAGTGCTTGCAAGTCCTCTTCGAGCATGGTCCAAGTCTCATGTCCGTAGAGAATCACCAGTATTATAAGCGTTTTGAACATGGTACAATTGGTGCGGCGATCAATCTTTTTTGACCGTAGTTTCTTCTGGAACCTATAATAAGCACAACTTTCACTGATGATGCACCTTCGTATTTCACGACTAACGTTGTTGTCTGCCGTTCCAAGGTAGACGAATTCATCCATCACCTCGAAATTATCCTATTTACCTAGGTGAGTCCTGTCACGCTCACTGCCACCTGTTAGCATGCATTGAGTTTTCGACGCACTCACCACCAGTCCGACTTTTCTTGCTTGACGTTTCAGCTGAGTGTTCAGTTCTACCACCGTTCCAAATGTTCGGCCGACAATGTTCATATCATCCGGGAAGCAAAAAAAATTGGCTGGAACTCTTGAAAATATAAAACCCGGCTCGTCTGCATGACCCCTTCTAGAATGATATTGAACAGAAGGCAGGAAAGTCCATCACCTTGTCGAGGACCCCAGCGAGATTCAAACGAACTGGATTGTTAGCCTGAAATCTTCACGCAGCTTTGTACACCGTCCATCGTTACTCTTATCGATCTTGTGGGCTCCCGGGGAAGCCGTTTTCGTCCATGATTTTCCATAGCTCTAGAGGTCGATACCGTAATACTCCACCTTGAAATCGATTAACAGAACTGGGTAGGGACTCGGAATTCGCGGCATTTCAGGAGGATTTGCCGTACGGTAAACATCTGATCCGTTGTCGAGCGGCCGTTTTCGAGGCCGGCTTGATAACTTCCCACAAACTCATTCGTCGGAAGTTATCAAACTCCAACATGTCGTCTTTCTTGTAGATGGAGCATATGACCCCTCCTTTCTTCTCCTCCGGTAGCTGTTCTGTCTCCCAAATTCTGATTATAAGCCGGTGCGGACATATGGCCCACTTCTCCGATCCCATCTTGATGAGTTCAGCTCCGATACCATCCTCCTTACCATCTTCCTAAATGTTCTGCGTGGGAGCGGGTTCTTTACCCTAATCTGCCGTACTGATGTAGTCATTGTTTCCGTTGTATTGGTCCTCACTGTCTACGTTCTCCACGCCATTCAAGTGTTCGTCGAAGTGCTGCCTCCAAATTTAAATCACCTCACGTCCGTCCGTCAAGATGCTTACATCCTTAGCTCTGCACATTTTGGCTCGCGGCACAAAGCTGGGATGCATTGAGCTTCTGATAGAACTTGCGTGTTCCTTGATTACGGCAAAGCTGCTCTTTTTCCAGGTGGCGTTTTTTCTCTCGGAAAAGGCAGTTGTGCTGTTTTTGCTTGCGTTTGTCGCGTTCCACGTTCTGCCGGGTCTCTTGCTGTAGCATTACCGCCCGCGCTGCGTCCTCCTCCTCCAAAATCTATCTACACTTCTCGTCAAACCAATCATTCCGTCTACTCCGGTCTACGTACTCGACGATGTTCTCAGCTACGTTGTTTATGGCTGCTTTGACAGTTCTCCAGCAGCCCTCAAGCGGAGCCCCAACGAGCTTACCCTCGTCCGGCAACGCTGTCTCAAGATTCGGTTGTTTCAGTCGCTCTAGGTCATACCGAGGTTTCATTCGGTATCTTACATTGTTGATGACGGAGAGTTTAGGGTGCGGTTTAACCATCACAAGGTAGTGATCAGTTTTGATGTTAACGCCACGACAGGTTGTGACGTCGATACTATCGGAGGAGTGCCGTCCACCAATGAGGACGTGGTCGATTTTTCGATTCCGTTTGCTGTGGATATCTCCATGTGTAGCGCAAAGGGAGGCTGTGCTGCAAGTAGGTGCTACGGATGGCCGTTGAACTATCCATGAACTCCTCCTCCAGGCCAACCTGAGCATTCAGGCCTCCTATGATGATCCTTACGTCGTGGCTTGGGCAGCGGTAGTACTCGCGCTCGAGCTGCGCGTAGAATGCGTCCTTGTCATCATCAGTGCTTCTGCAGTATGGACTGTGCACGTTGATTATGTTAAAGTTGAAGAGCTGACCCTCGATCCTCAGCCTGGACCTTCATTCGTTGAACGGCCACCAACCAACGCGCATCTGCATATCGCCAATCACGTGTGTTGGCTCGGCTCTGGTAGATGGTATGGCTATTCATAAGCCACGTAGACTTTTTTGGGGGAGGAGAGGGGGTCTGACCAAAGTCTACGCTCCATACAAAATTTCAAAAAAATGTATGGAAAAAGTCTTCGAGGGGGGAGGGGGGTCTGAGATTTTCAAAAATGAGTCTGCGTGGTTTATGAACAGGCCCTATGATTACCTCTCAACATTCGCACCATGGGTCCCTTCCACCACACCTCCTGCAGCGCTACGATACCTAACCCGCGAACCTCCAGTATATCGGAGAGTATGCGTGTGCTTCCGATGAAGTTGAGAGATTTACAATTCCACGTACCAATCCACGTTTCGAATCACAATTCTTTTTTCATTGCTGAGGTCTTCGTCAATTGTTCCGCTCCGTGTTCCTTTGATGATGAATTTTTTACGGTTTGGCCCGCAGGGTCTGACACCAATCCTTTACTTTCCGCCGGACCAGAGCTTACCTTCCCGGAAGCTACGGGTTCTGCATTGGCATTTTCTCCAAATACAGTCCTAAACAGCTAGGTTCAAGCGCCTGTCCTCGCCGGGGTGCTGTTTTTTTAATGCTAATGAGCTAATGAACAGTGGTACAAACATTCGGAAATCTACATCACTCTGCTATGGTATAGTAGAATAATTCTAGCAATCAAAAGGTATATCCGCCTTGAATCAGTTTATCGACCCGTTGTATGTCGGACAGTGGATCAGGTGCACATGTGGACAAAAATATTACCAATTTAAATAAACCGCCAACAATCTTATACACATTTGAACACCCCTACACTCAAAGAACAAAAAAAAAGTTATCTCTTATTTAATGATAGCTTTTCAGAAAATTACAGATTTTGAGGAATAAAAGTACAATGTGAATTATTACTATCAACATTGGCACACCGGAATAGTTTCTAAATCAAAATCAATGAGCATTTTTCAATTGGAGCCAAACAGTTTAAAGTAGCTCCACATAACGGTCTAATATTTTTCCATCAGTATCTTATGTTACCGTTTCCAAAACCCACAAATTATTTAAAAAAAGATCATTATTTAAAAAAAAAATGTATCAGATAATATACACCTCACATGATAAGTTTGGTGTATCATTTCCGGTTCAGACAGTAGTCCAGAAGAAAATGGGGGCTTGCTTATTTCACCTCGTTATGCTCAATGTACCCCTATTCCTTATACAACGTCATAAAAATCAGAAGATTAGATTTCCGCTTCTGGAAATTCCTGATGCTCTGCGCACGACAGTTATGGTTTCGATGTGAACAGTTTGCAAAACAAAGCTCGCACAATATCAAACCATAACTTATCTCTGCTATCTATACCAAAATTAATACATACCGCTTCCGTGAGACTTAGCAAGCTATAAATACAGGTTTGCCCATGAACACTAAGCTTAGTTGCAATTCGGCGCGAAAATGCTGAAGCTCGTGACAATATTAGCTTTGGGGGTGGCCGTCATCCAGGCCGATCCGGTAAGTTTTGCCTAAGAACTAGTCTTTGTATAAAACCAGCATACTATAACAACCCATATTTTTACAGGCCCGCCCGATCATCACAACACGCGGAGGTCAAATCCAAGGCGTTACCTCCAGCTGTGGCCTTTTCTGCAGTTACTTCTCCTTTATGGGCATTCCATACGGTGAAGCACCAGTTGGAGAGCTGCGTTTCCGTAATACGGTGCCACATCGTGGTTGGGAAGGGATCAAGGATGGTAGCGAGCATCGCAATTCGTGTCCATCTGGTGCTCTGGTTGGCGATGGCTACGATGGAGACGAAGATTGCTTGTACCTAAATGTGTACACGCAAAACATCATCGGTTCACGTCCTGTCATGGTCTGGATTCATGGTGGATCGTTCTCAGGGGGTTCTGGCGATTCATGGATCTACGGACCTGATCACCTCGTTCAGGAGAATGTTGTGATCGTCTCTATCAACTATCGGTTGGGACTTCTCGGGTTCTTCAGTACTGGAGATGAACACGCCCAAGGCAACTGGGGTATGAAGGATTGTGTTGAAGCTCTGCGATGGGTTCGCGATAATATCGCTGCCTTCGGTGGTGATCCCAACAATGTCACTATCTTCGGTGAGAGCGCTGGTGGAGCAGCCGTTCACTACTTGGTACTTTCACCTATGGCCACTGGATTATTCCACAAAGCAGTGGCACAGTCAGGAACCGCTCTATCTCCATGGGCCTTCCAATATAATCCACGAGAAATGTCACGCCACGTAGCAGACACATTCGGATACCCAACCAATAATAATGCGGAATTGGTACGTCTGTTACGGTACACTCCAAAAGGAGAGTTCGTTAGACTACAGCAAGGATGGGCAGACATTCCTATCCCACGAGGCTTTAAACCCTTTGAGTTCGTTCCAACGGCGGAACCAGCTAACTCCCCGGAACCCACCTTCCTTACACAGCGGCCGATTGATCTATTGAATACAGGCAACTTCAACAAAGTACCAATGATCATCGGATACAATGATGCCGAATCATTGTTTATGATCCACGAACACAGAATCGACTCAACTGTTTGGAACGAATTTACCCGCAATCCACAATTCTTCGTACCCCATTACTGGCGCATCACACCAGGTACTACTGGATCAAATGCAGTCAGTCAAGGATTCCGTAATTTCTACTGGCAGGATCGTCCACTTGGACCCGATATTATGCTCGAATGGACAAAGTTCCACACCGATCAGCAGTTTATTTACCCCATAGATAAAACCGTACGACTTACCGCTCAACATAACACTGCTTCGACCTTCTATTACCAGTTCAGCTTCGACGGAGACTTGAACCTGGTGAAGCGTGTTTTACTTCTCGGAGATTGGCCAGGAGCAATCCACGCCGACGAACTGCCATACATGTGGTCAATGACAAGCTTGCCGGTCACTCCAATTCTGCCCGGAAACCCCGCTATTACGGTTCGAAACCGCATGGTTCGTATGTGGACGAACTTTGCGCTTCACGGAAATCCAACACCTAATTCCGACAACAATTTGCAAAATGTCAATTGGGCCCCGGTGCAGAACCAAAATATGGCTTATCTGGAGATCAATGAAAGTCTGAGTGCCACCAATTATCCAAACCAAGCTCGCTTGGACACCTGGTACGATTTGGAGCGTAGCTACGCCAATGGTCCCTTTGAGTATCCAATGACGTAAATAAGATTAAACTGATGTATGTATAGATATAATAAAATTCTGTAATTTATTTCAACTAATCCAGCTCTTTCTTGATGACTGACCCCCCAGCTGAGAAGATAAGAAGCTTATCTTTGGCTTAGCTCCCGAAAACACAATAATAAGTTCTCATCAACGCACAATCATTAATCTTTCGTTTAGAGGTTTATTGTCTGCCGATTCGAATAATCTTATCTGCTGAAAGTTTGGAAAATGGCAGTGTATAAATAGCCGCCACGAATGGTGGAATCACTTAGCAATTCAGTGAACCCTGCTAAAAGGGATGATCAAAATTACGGCCATTTTGGTGGTGACGTTAGTCAGGCCGATTCAGTAAATTCATGTAGAGAACAAATATAGCAGGCATTCAACGTGACACCATAAGAACGTCCTGTCGTCTTCACCAGTGGGGGTAAAATCCAGGGGGTTCTGCAGCTACTTCTCGTTCATGGGCATCCCGTATGGAGAGCCTCTAGTTGGTGAGCTTCGTTTTCTTGATACCGTACCTCACGGTGGTTAGGAAGATATCATGGACCATCTTGCCCATCGAGCAGCTTTTTAGGAGATGGATATTCAGGAGTTGAGGATTGCTTATTCCTGAATGTTTACTCTCAGCAGATAGTTGGATCTCGTCTTGACATGGTGTAAATTTATGGTGGTTCATTCTCTGGAGGATTTGCTGACTCGTGGTTCAGATCATTTCATACGACAGAACGTGATCATCGTTACCATCAACTACCGGTTGGGAATTTTGGGATTTTTCAGTATCGGCGACGAACAAGCTCAAGGTAACTAGTGCAAGAAAGTTTGCATGGAAGCTCTGAGTTGGGTGCGAAACAGTGTTGGTGCATTCGGTAATGATGTGAGGATCTTTGGTGAGAGAGATGGAGCTGTCACCGTGCACTATCTAATGCTATCGAAAATGGCTGCAGTATTCCAGTATAATCCAAACAAAATGACACACCGTATTGCCGAAGCCTTCGGATATCAATATAATGATAATGCCGAGCTGATATCCATTATACATCAAAGGGAGAATTCGGCAAACTTCAAGAATCCTACACCGGAATTCCAATTCCTCGTGACTTCCGTCCATATGATTTCGTTCCAACAGTCAAACGTTTCAACTCGCTGGAGCCAATAATTCTCGGAAACTTTTTCAAACAGACGTATGTCATTTTGTAAACAAAGAGGGGAAGTAAGATTCAAAAGTAAATTTCTCGAAACCCTTAGCACTTTCATGCAAACTTGGGCCACCAACACAAGGAATAACATTGCTTTACATGATTGTGATGCTACTTTATGTGAGGGTACTGAGAATTTCGAGAAATTTACTTTTGAATCTTACTTCCCCTCTTTGTTTACAAAATGACATACGTCTGTTTGAAAAAGTTTCCGAGAATTCTTACATTCCATTTATCGTCTTTTAACACCATGCTGAATCGCTGTTTATGGTTCGTGAGCATCGCTTTGATTGAACAGTTTGCAACGCGTTTATTAGAAATCCTCAGTTCTTGTGCCACACTATTGGAACATTGCGGCTAACAGCCCTGCTTCGGAAGCCGTTAGTCAAGCCTCTATTGGCAAGATCGCCCTCTCGGTCTACATATTACTGGAATGGACTAAATTTCACACTTCAATCAATCAACAAGACAAAACTGTTCGATTGACAGCTCAGGATAGCACTGCTCCCGCCTACTATTATCAATTCTACCACGATGGAGATGTCAACCTTGTCAAACGCAATACACTTCTAACAGCACAAGCACCTAACCCTTTTTCTTATGTGGACTAAATTCCCGACTCCTACAACATGCACAGGCCATCGTTTACATTGCAGAGCATGGAATACATAGAGATCGGTAGTTCGCTTGTACCCACCAGCCGCCCAAACCGCGTACGACTGGATACCTGGTATCAGTTGCAGGAACAGTACGCCAACAATTCCTTGTGGTTTCCCCGCCTCCAAAGATAAAGCAATACTCACAAGATGACTGTTTGTTTTAATTGTGGCGTGACGTTCGGTTATTGTATCTTATCGGAGAAAAGGACTAATCTGCATGGATTTTCTGAATCTATAAAAACCTTTAGCGCCATAATAATAGCATTCAAAACCATGTTAAAGTTCATAGCTTTAGTATCGCTGGTAGTCAACATCAGCTCAGCGCAGGATGCGGTAAGCAAAGCTACAGGTATATAACTCAAGATGGCTAATGAAAAGTAAAATCTGTTCTAACAGAACCGACCGATTATTACGACAAGCGGTGGTCAAGTGCAGGGGATAACTGCCAGCTGCGGCCTGTTCTGTAGTTATTTCCAGTTCAACGGGATACCCTTTGCGGAACCTCCGGTTGGAGATTTAAGATTTCGTAATCCAGTGCCACATCGTGGCTGGGCCGGAGTACGTGATGCTACCGAACACGGGGAAAACTGCCCAACGCTAAGTCCACTCAGCGATTATGGAGGAAATGAAGACTGTCTATTCATCAACGTGTACTCACAAAATTTGATCGGATCGCGGCCAGTTATGGTATGGATTCATGGTGGAGGCTTCGTGTTAGGATCCGGTGATTCTAGGATGTACGGTCCTGATCATTTGGTGCAGGAAAATGTGGTTGTTGTTTCCTTCAACTATCGATTGGGCATTCTGGGATTTTTCAGTACTGGTGACACTCATGCCCAGGGGAACTGGGGTGTGAAGGATTGCGTCGAAGCATTGAGATGGGTTCGTGATAACATTGCGGCATTCGGTGGAGACCCCAACAATGTTACGATATTTGGAGAAAGTGCAGGTGGAGTAATGGTACACTTCCTGGTGTTATCCCCGATGGCTACAGGACTCTTCCACAAGGCAATCGCGCAGTCAGGAACGGCACTTGTTCCATGGGGTTTTCAATATAACGTGCGGGAAATGGCTCACAATATTGCCGACGCTTTTGGATACCCACATGAAAGCGAAGAGCTCACCAGACTGCTACGGTATACTCCGATAGGTGACTTCATCGCTCTTCAAAGATCTATAACGGATATTCCCATTCCTCGTGGATTTAAACCATTTGAATATGTTCCTAGCGCTGAACCGGTCAACTCTCCTGAGCCTACGTTTTTAACTCAACGTCCAATTGAAATATTACATTCCGGAGCCTACAACCACGTTCCAATGATGATCGGTTATACTAGTGCCGAAAGTCTATTCATGGTCCGAGAACATCTGTTGGATTCTACTGTATGGAATGAGTTCACCCGTAACCCACATTTCTTCGTTCCACATTTCTGGAATATCCCCAGTAATACTCCTGAATCATCCGCAGTCAGTCAAGCCTTCCGCAATTTCTACTGGCAGGACCAGCCTCTCGGTCCAGATATCATGCTAGAGTGGACGAAATTTCACACTGATCAACAATTCCATTACGCCATCGATAAAACTGTCCGTCTGACGGCCCAACATAATTCACAACCCACCTTCTATTACAAATTCAGCTTCGAAGGCGATCTAAACCTCATGAAGCGAATGCTACTACTAACAGACATGCCTGGAGCTGTACACGCCGATGAGTTAGCCTATTTGTGGTCGATTACAAACCTGCCCATATCGCCAATTCTTCCCAGCAATCCGGCAAATATTATTCGCCAACGCATGGTTCGCCTTTGGACTAACTTTGCCATTCGAGGACACCCAACGCCAAATTCGGATGGGGATCTGCAAAACATCCATTGGTCGGAGATTCAAGGAAACGACATGACTTATCTGGACATTGGCGAAAATCTGGTGGTGTCGCAGAATCCAAACCAGGCACGCATCGGACTGTGGAAAGACTTGGAAGAACGATATGCTAACGATCCGTTCTACTTCCCCTATTCATAAGGAATGATTTGTTATGAATTAAATAAATGAATATGATGTTTAATGTTTAAGCACAAGCTAGTTCTCATGATTTCACACTCTGTTTATTTTTATTCATTGGAGGCATGTCCAAATAGCCACGCGGCAGCTTGAAATAAAATCCTCTTCAAAATTTCAAGTGAATGAATACTTTTTGCTTCTGGTCTGTTGAAGATTAACTTCAGTAAATTTAACAAAACCTTTCATTTGATTCATAAGTTTATTCGTTGTTTCCTGCAACAAAATACGTTGGCGATTTTTTTTAAAGCTAGTTTCTTTATAAAAAAAAATTGAGCGGAGTTGATCAAACTCCACATTTTTCACGTTTTGTTATGTGTACAATTTTGAAGACGTAATCAGATATATTTCGAGGGTTAAAGTAACGTTATCACGAGTGAGCTGAGAAAAATCGAATGTTGTGACTTTTTGAGCAACCAAATGGAAAGTCACGTCATCACCCGTAAAATTCCTCATGACTTTCGAAACACTCTTAGCGATCCAAATTCCAATCGATCATTGATCACGCTAGGAAGGAAACCGAAGAGAAGTTTCCTAATTCACGTAAGGGACCTACAGGGTGTCCACGTAATAATTGCATCGCTTAAAACTACTCGCCAAAAATAAGTCACTGATTCAATTGTCATGAAACTTCCATGGAATGAAAAACAATGTATAAGCTTGGTTTGAGCCAGGGTTGCGATTTCTCTGGGGAGAATCACCCGGGTGCACATTTCTAGCTCTCTTTGGTGAATCTCACTCAGTCTCTACGGAGATTTTATCCTGACACCACTGTAGAGATTGTTTGACACAGCACGCAAAAGCGAGAGAATCAACAGTTCGCTGCCTGAGCGTACATACACTCACTGCAGTGTGAGCGACGAAGAATGGAAGAGCAAAAAAGGACTGCACCGCATTGACGTGAGTGAAGCCTTGATCTAACTATTAAGAAAAAATGGCTGAAAAACGGGAACAAGAAAATACAGTCCGAAGTTTCTTCGCGAAAAAAAATTAGGTTTGACGACGGTACAGAGAAACTTGATCTGAATTGTGTGCTGTGTGGAGAAGGGGCCTCAGATAGCCTAGTCGGTAATGGCACGGAGCTACCAATCCGGAAGCGGCGAGTTCGATTCCCAGTCCAGTCGACTTCTTCGGGCATAAGAGTATAATTGTGCTTGCCACACAATATACAAATTCATTCATTGATGATTGGCTTCCAAAGCTCTCAATTCAATACCTGTGGAAGTGCATCTAGAACACTAAGAGAGCCTGGCAATAATCTAATTGCGATAAGCAAATACACCGAAAAGAAGAAGAAGAACATTACGAAATCAGTAACATTGTAAAAATGTTCAAATTCAAGTGTTTTGGTACACAAATAAAAAACAATGAAGGTTTTCACCAGGGTGAGTCTCCCCGGTGAAATAATTCTGCTCTCTTCGGTGCTCCTCAGTGATCTCTCACACAATCCGGCCTGCTGTGTGGTGAGGGTGCAAACGACAGACACTTTAGTGTCACTGAACTTGTGATATCTAGAAGAGAGTGGAAACAAAACAAAAATCTCTCGGGTGAGTTTTCGTTTGCCAATGTGCCGGGAGTACCTTTTCGCTAAGCACCCTGCTTGCACCGCGGAGAATTGCACCCCTGGTTTGAGCAAATTTATTTTACCCTTCTTCCTAACAAAATCCAAATGACCGAACATTCTTTTTAATTCCACCCATAATATTTTGCAAATCGCTTGAAACGCCGTTTTCCCCTGCTTTTAACTATGATTTCAACATTTCCTGTTCTGCAAAGATAAGTTTAGAATGCTCACGAAGTTCGTGCTTTAGTGTAGCTCGATCGAGGGATTGAGATTCTTCGGCACAATATTGATTCCATTCATCTTGTCTTGGAGTTTGTGACAAGAGGCCATAAGAATCTGCCAAAATATTGCAGGAACGTTGTGTGATTTGAAGAACGGAAGCCATCGTTTCTTCAAGCACTCATTGTATAGACTTGGCCATTTACGGTTGCCAAATCATTTATTTCTTGCGAAACTTCGACCCTAGATGTTTTCTGAGAGACTCTGGATCATTGAATTTGTCTTTCGCAGTCACATGATGGTTTTCCGAAATTTGCTTCAAGACTGCTTTTTCGTAGGCGTAGTTTCTTCCTCATTTGTATATACAGCGTACGTGCACATGTTCTACACGTCTTAGCTATTCCGATCGACAGTTAGATGTTCTCGGAAACGTTTTTGCCGTACACTCAGAAAATTATCCGTACGATTTTCATACGATCGGAACAATGAACCACTAAGCAAAGGTCCAAGACTCACAGATCCAATCGTATAAAATTATAACTGTTGCATTAATCGAGAAAAACGTGCCTCATATATCATGCCTCATATTCAATCGACATAACTTATCAAGCGTGTGTAGTCCCGTGGGATTGTAACTCGCCTCTGGATCCCGAGGTTCATGGTTCGAATCCCGATTTTTTTTTCTGTGAGGAAAAAGTTCATACTTCTATGAACTTCTTTCCGTTAGAGAACCGTATGAAATTTGCAATAATATCTTGTGGCAAATTTCCATACGATATTCGAATAAATTCCTTTCGATTTGTTCCGTGCTCAGTGTAGGAATAAGTCTGAGTTTTCAATACTGGGGTACACATTGTGAGTGCGAAAAGTTAGAGCGTCACGAAATATGTTGAGATTTTGAACGTTAATAGCTCAGTCATTACACGATCGATTTGAATGGACTGTCGACTTACAAAAAAGTGGTGAGTCTAAATCGCGACGATAAACAAAACACGTCGGCCAAAGCACGATCGCGAAAGTTTTACACGACGATGCTGACGAAGTTTGATTGCGTGGTACAGGACGATGAAACTTACATCAAGGCAGACTTTAAACAGCATTCTGGACAGGAATTTTATACAGCAACCAGACGGGGAAAGGTGGCAGATATTTTCAAGTACATTAAACTGTCCTATCTGGTGTGGCAGGCCATCTGTATCTGTGGCTTGAAGAGCAACTTTTACATTGCGACCGGAACCGTCAACCAGGAAATTTATCTGAGCGAGTGCCTACAAATACGTCTACTGCCTTACCTCGAGCGACACAATTGTTCCGTTCTATTTTGGCCGGATTTGGCCTCTTGCCATTACGGAAAAAAGGCCATGGAGTGGTATGCTGCCAACAACGTTCAAGTGGTGCCCAAGGACAAGAACCCTCCCAACACGCCAGAGCTCTGCCCAATCGAACAATATTGGGCCATCGTCAAGCGGAACCTTAAGAAGACTCAAAAAGCTGTTGTGAGCAAGAAACAGTTCAAGGTAAACAGGCGTTCTGCAGCGAATAAAGTGGACAAGGAAACTGTACAAAATCTTATGGCAGGTGTTAAACGAAAGACCCGGCAATTCGCATTCGGTAAAAAGGAAGCTTAGCTGAATATTTTTCCTGTATTCTGTATTAACTTTGATAAACTTTGATCGACTCACACACATTACTGTTAGACCAAATTTTTGATCGGAACACCCTTTATAACGGTTACACCTTTGCGTAATGCTTCATTATAGGGACGAATGACCGCCGCGGTTAACCCTTATGTGCTCGACAAAAAAACACCTTTAAGTGATCGACAGGGTACCCGGGTACCCACCCAATTCAAATGATTATAACTCTAGCAATTATTGACCGATTTTATTTATTTTGGCACCGTTAGATTCAAAAACTCATTCGCTTCAGGGACATTATCAGCAATGACCATTTTACTTTATCTGGTTTCCGTAA
Organism: Aedes koreicus; assembly: GCA_024533555.2. NCBI lineage: Eukaryota > Metazoa > Arthropoda > Insecta > Diptera > Culicidae > Aedes > Aedes koreicus. The sequence continues at coordinate 179,235 of JAHHFK020001963.1, read as the reverse complement.
ATCCGGGTTTCCGGGGCAGTGGTCCGGTACGGAGACACTGTTTGGAAATATCTATTGAATTTCCGGAAATGGATGTCAAAATCTTTGGAATAATTCCTAGAAACTATTTCTATTCCATTTTGGGCCATAGGCCGACTTGTTTCTGGAACGGCCATTCTGTAACAGGTTCCCGTGGGGCCTAGAGTGGCCATGAACATAATTGGATGGAAACCTTGGCAATATGGGTATCAAAATTCATGAAATTGCACCAGTAGGATATTTACCAAAGTTTTGTGATGTAGAAGGAGATGTCTCGCTCATCGCCATGAGGCACCAAGAGTGGACAATAATGTTTTTTGCTAGAATGAAAGATATGAAGAGAAAGTTGAAAGTTCCGTCAGTGTACGGTAGGCTAGAAATAGAACAGAGGTATTGAAAATTGAGTGAAAGGGCATGGTAAAGTAGTATTCGAACCACAGGCGCTTCGTTTGCCTAACATCCCACTATGGGGTAGCTCGAAGAGCAGATCACCCTGCCACCTCGACGAGGCAAAAGAAGCGCGGCAGAACGCACTCTAATACTACCGATAGCTTGCGATAGTTTTCTAGCAGTAGATTGCCCACACTCTGTTTTGATGCATACATGGGCGAGAGGAGACTGTCTCCCATTGGGTTTGTTTTGATACACAACGTCTGATAAACACTCACATTTTATTTTCTCGTCATCTCTGACTTAGAGACCTCGGAGAGAAAAGACTGTAAAGCGTTGTGATACTGGTCCCCACCAGTATGAATTAATGGATACCACCAATTAATGTATGTAAAAAGTTTTGTGGCCATTTGATGATTTGTCCATGCACCTATCTTTCCGGAACAGGTTCCTTCCTGTGGGGCCTCGAGTGGCCATGAACATTTGCAGCAGAAAACCCTGGCAATATTGGTATCAAAATTCATGGAATTTCTCCAGCAGGATATTTCTCAACGTTTTGTGGCAATCTGATGATTTGCACTAGGACCTGTCTCTCTGGAACAGGTTCCTGTGGGGCCTCGAGTGGCCATGAACATATTTAGAAGGTTACCCTGGCAATATGGGTATCAAAATTCATGAAATTTCTCCAGTATTATATATTTTCCAACGTTAAGTGGCCATTTTATGATTTATCCTCGGACCTGTTTTTCCGGTTCTTCCATTTTCATGTTAAGAAGGAAATCCTGGCAGTATGGATATTAGAATTCATGATATTTTTCAACGTTTTGTGGCAATCTGATAATTATTCCTCGGACCGGTCATTCTAGGACAAGTTTTCGTTTGGTCTCGAGTAGCCATTAAAATATTTTGAAGGAAACCTTGACAATATGGGTTTCAACATTCATGAATTTTAACCAGAAAGCTATTTCTCAACGTTTTGTGGTCATCTGATAATTTGTCATCGGAACGGTCATCTTGGAACAAGTTCCTGTGAGGCCTCGTGTGACCATGAACAAAACTATCCACAAAACGTTGAGAAATATCCTACTGAAGATATTTCATGAATTTTGATACCCACATTGCCAAGGTTTTCTTCTGAAAATGTTCATGGCCACTCGAGGCCTCACGGGAACCTGTTTCGGAATGACAGGTCCGAGGACAAATCATCAGATGGCCACAAAACGTTGAGAAATATCCTACTGGGAAATTTCATGAATTTTGATATCCATATTGCCAGGGTCTTCTACTGAAAATGTTCATGGCGACTTGAGGACCCACGGGAACCTGTTCCGGAATGACAGGTCCTTGGACAAATCATCAGATGGCCACAAAGCGTTGAGAAATATCCTACTGGAGAAATTTCATGAATTTTGATACCCATATCGTCAGGGTTTCCTACTGAAAATGTTCATGGCTGCTCGAAGCCCCACGGGAACCTGTTCCGGAAAGACAGGTCCGAGGACAAATCATCAAATGGCCACAAAACGTTGAGAAATAGCCTACAGGAGAAATTTCATGAATTTTGATACTTTTATAGCCAGGGTTTCCTTCTAAATATGTTCATGGCCATTTTAGGTCCCACGGGAACCTGTTACAGAATGGCCGTTGTAGGAACAAGTCGGAATATGGCCCACAATGGAATAGAAATAGTTTCTAGGAATTATTCCAAAGATTTTGACATCCATTCCCGGAAATTCAATAGATGTTTCCAAATAGTGTCTCCGTACCGGACCACTGCCCCGGAAACCCGGATTTACGGGAACCAGATGAAGTAAAATGGTCATTGCTGATAATTTCCCTGAAGCGAATGAGTTTTTGAATCTAACGGTGCCAAAATAAATAAAATTGGTCAATAATTGCCAGAGTTATAATCATTTGAATTTGGTGGGTACCCGGGTACCCTGTCGAAGTCCCCCCTTTCGGCCCCCCTTGCTACTATACGAAATGTTTTTATGCAAAAAGTTACCTTCCAGCTGTTATGAAGATGTCACTGAATTTCAGCTTCCTGTTTTAAAATAAACTATGAAATTTCGTAATGTAAAACATGAAAAGGTACCCGGGTACCCTGTCGATCACATAAGGGTTAAAGAAACGATATACGAAGCAGATCAACCACTGGAAGCAAAGAACTTACCTGTCCAAGGAGGAAGTTTATCATATTTGTATTAGACTTTACCTAATTTATGGTTTCCAGTGGTTGATTTGCTTTACTCTCCGCATTCGAAGGAAGTATGTCAGCTCGGAGATATCGGGATCATGATGAATCCGAATTCACCAAGAGTAACCAAAACAATAATTTACGCGCTTTTACTATTTCATACATATGCCTTATGATTATTACACACAAACAACAGTCGTGAAATTCATAAGGCGGTTCATGGAATTGATAAGAGTGACTTGATAAAATCTTTACGATTAACTGAGAAAACCTTACACAGAAAAAAATTCTTGTAGTAAAAACTACCACTTTACCCGACTATGCCTATCTTTAAAACTACCATGAAATTTCAGTCAAATTTACTACGTTTATGGTAAAACCTTCAACATTTGTGGTATATTTGACAGACCTCATATTGATATCAACCGCACCATGGTCGATCTAATCGCAGGCATGGTAAAATCAAACGCATTTATTGTCAGGTGAAAATTGTTGGTGTTTGCGCTTAATTTAACCGTCGAAATGGTAGTTTTTACTGCGGTTTTTTTTTGCGTGTAGTTACACGCAACGATTTCAAAACGACCATATGGAATTAAAATACATTGGGCTCATACAGTCTCATAAGGCAAATTTCATGATTTTTTTTTTTTGGTTTCTGTATTATTTAGATTTTCAGCCTCAGGCTGGTTCATCTCCCGTCGTAGTCTCTTTGGGTGTTTTTCGTAACTTTTCCGGAGGTGAGATTTGAACTCGTGACTTTGGCGTGAGAGATATGGATGTTAACGATTACGCCGGAGTCGCCCCCATTTTATGAAATTCAAAAAATCTTTTACATCATTATTCAGTTAATTGATCGCTGGCTGCAACATTGAAAAGAATATTAATGCTAAATTTGGCAACTATTTGAATGCAGCGATAATTTTTGTCCATCGGATCAAATGGTCAATGGCATAGGTCCCATCCATATATGTAGTTTCGCTGATGTTGCGGTGTTCGAACTGGCATTTACTCGTTGATCCTCAGTAATGCCCGAGTATACTCTGTAATATGTAAGTATGATATGTATATTATGTTTTCATCTCGGTTTTAATAGTAAAGAATCGGTGGCTTAAATTAAAATTTTGTAAAATCAAGCGACAAGGCAAGGGTGATGAAATGCTTACTTACCATTTTCAACACCCATAAATTTATCTGCATTGTATAAAAGGCATTTTGCCAGTAAACCCCTTACGCCAGGAAGAGTTTCAAAAATGTGAAAATGATTTAAGATACGTTTCCGCATCTACAGTGGCTGCTATCTGCTCCATGTCGCCCCTAGTTAATAATTTTCGAATACGATTTAGATTTTAAATTAACTTCCGAAGCGCAAATTGACAAACACGTTATCCGACCCATTTTATATTATTGAAAAAAAAATGTACCTGGACTTCAAATGGTGAGTTGATGATAACTTCAAAGAAGGGTGCGACCGACCACTGGTCCTCACAAGTTCCTACCTCACGCCTCCACGAGTCACATGATCACAAATGCCTGCCAGCTGAAACATGGAGACGCTGGATGGCGTAGCCGGGGAAATGTTGTCAATCTGACAATAGCGAAGTGAGGGGGTGCGACTGAAGATCGTTTGACTTTAAAGCGTATTATATATTTTCCATTCTCATTTTATTAACAATTTCAGCACGCTTTGGAATTATCTTTGCATTCTAAAACCATGTAAGACTCTGGAGCAACATGACAGGCATCAGAGGCTCAATTTGTTTGTCAGCAGTTCAGCATAACATTTAATTTAAAATTGCACTTCTGAACTTCAACTACTATATTCATAAAATACTGGCATGTGCTTATAAGCAATGTAGGGTTATATTTTAATATTGTGTTTAGTGGTATTATGGTAAGATAAGCCATTTATTTCAGAAATCATCTAACCGGACCCTTCGATCACTCCAATTGCTATCTTTGAAATGTTACTAGAACAGTATAAAGAAAAAATATTACAACATGTCTTATAAAATAATATCTTTTATTGAAATTTTATTTTTGATGTTTGGAATGATCTATACGGTTTTCAGCTTTTCCAGGACTAATAGGATATTAATACAAATCTAATTTTTATTTATTTTTCAGTAACAATCCATTGGATGTCAGATATATTTTATACATACGCATATTATGTTCTCGTATTGATTTACTGTAGCCGCTCTTTTTACGAATTATTTTCTATAATGATATCTTGATTGTTTGTGAACAAAATATACTAAATATTAAATAACATATAACGGGGAAGGGAAGGGACCATCAGGGCACCAAAGTGAAACGATTTGGATACGGAGCATGGGACTGCCTCCTCCATATTGTTAACATTTCGCAGAACGAGGGCGGGCTCTTCACCCCATCTATTGGGTTTATTCTGTCAATCGAGGGCTCGATTCTAGTGCTGTGAGTGTGAACTTGCTTTTGGAAGGAAATTCTCTTCCCTCTATTCGCGGGTTTCGCGTAAGTGTCTCAGCTTACGGACCCGCCCAAACGTTTTTGGCCCTTCATACAGTAGCTTGATGATCACAAACAACAATAGAATCCTGATCAAATCGTTTTTCAGATTATTCCACCTTCCTACGATAGATGGTAGTATTACCAACAATCAATGTGCAACTAGCGATTTGAAATTGGTTCACTGTTGCAAACCCCTAGTTTCGAAGTACACCTTGCAGTCTGCACCTTGCCATGCATTCTTGTGTTTTTCAGTACCTTTTGGTACAAGTATCTTTGTTTTTGTTTTGATTCACAATGTTATTTTGACAGAATATTTGAGCGTGTATTGGTGTGAGTTACGGTCTTAGGGGCGAATAATTAAGCTTGGGACCGATGTGCTAGTACTTCCTGAGCCAAAAAAATCGTTTTCTTCATTACTACCCACCCGCTGGTATTACATAATCATCATCATCATATTGAAAAAAAAAATATGTAGCTATCTCAAAATTGAGTTTGCCGCAGTTTTCTTGCGTTTTGAATAACAATAAATCAAAATCATAAAATACGCTTACTCAGCGTTTGACGTTTAAGATATATTTATAAAATTGAGTAAAAATTACTCAACATTCAGTAAGCTCGAACGAGCGTGTATGTGAGAATAATATGACAGCTGGCAATATACTTTATACCTTGTTGTCAAAGTACTTTTGTCCTTGTTTGCAAAACGATGGAATGGCATGAGCATAACAAGATCTGTCAACCCGTTTACTGGAGAGTGCTCATTCGAAAGGGACCGTTATTAATTTTTGAAGAGGACACTGAAATGAAAAAAATATTTGAACCAACTGTTCTATCTTAGCATTCTTCGTTGGTTGAAGTCTCGTGCAAACAACGAAGAAGAAGAAGAAGTAACGATTCATTCGTTCGGCGGTCTTGAAGATGTTGCGGTAATAGCCCGGTATTGGACTGACTGACTGACTGACTGACTGACTGACTGACTGACTGACTGACTGACTGACTGACTGACTGACTGACTGACTGACTGACTGACTGACTGACTGACTGACTGACTGACTGACTGACTGACTGACTGACTGACTGACTGACTGACTGACTGACTGACTGACTGACTGACTGACTGACTGACTGACTGACTGACTGACTGACTGACTGACTGACTGACTGACTGACTGACTGACTGACTGACTGACTGACTGACTGACTGACTGACTGACTGACTGACTGACTGACTGACTGACTGACTGACTGACTGACTGAATGACTGACTGACTGACTGACTGACAAGGCCATTTTACTCATAAATAATTACTAATTAATAACCCATGAAGAATTGCTGATGAATAATTACTCATCAATCATACGTGCTAAAAAAAAATCTCAAACACCACTGAATTCAAGAAAGTCCATTCTATTAAATCCAAGCCCAACATGTAAAGGGCACAGTCGAAATGAAATGTGGCTTATAAACTCATTTTTCATAAATATACGTGTTTTTGTTAATTTAAAACTGAATAACTGGGCGTATTACAGATATTCTGAGCTCATATTTGGATTCAGCAAAGAAAAAACTATTAAATTCAATATGAATTCTATTTTTCCGACTAGTGAAAGTATTCTCAGCGACAACCACACATCTGACTCTTTTGTTTGCTACTATTAGTTTGCTTCTAATTTCTGCCGGGTGATTCAATAGATGAAAGGAAATCAAATAAAACATGGAAGACCAAGTTTCCGGATGAATACATTTAGTATAGTGTTTGGATGGGACAATTCATATATTGAATGATAGGTTTAAGAATCGGTTGGCGATAATAGTCAATAGTGCCGAGGCCGACATTTCCTCCAATTCCTTGTGTTCCTTCACAAATGCTCCGTTTTAGATTCACGTGAGGCTTTTTACTCAAAAGCCTCTGATTCATAAATTGATATTTCTGTTGGGAAACTATAGGATAATATGTACTCAGAAGCAGTCCATTTGCCGATATTTTTATAGAAAGAACGCTTACATTTGGAATCGACAGAACTTATCAACTTGTTTCGATCGATTTTTACTCCATGCGTGAAGTTGATGATTCCAATGTATTGAAGAAAATAATTTCATATCAACATTAGGCTGTGCAAGCGGAAGTATGCTTACTAGAGAAATGTATGAAGAGAAAGTGTTGATAGTTCTGTTAGAATACGGTCTGGAAAATGAACAGAAGTAAAAATTGAGAAAAGAGATATTTCAGTGGTGGCTCCACTTTGTACATTCAATTTTAGGTTTGTTTTCCGATACAGAAAGACACATTATGAGAAAAGTCATATTCTCATAAAATAACGCCTCAATTCGAGTCACGTTTTGGTACCTGGAAATATTGAATAAAACTCTGACTGACAACTCGTGCTCATAAGACAAATCCCCTTTTAAAAATAATAGAACGAGATTCATGAACAACGCCAAAGAACTGTCAGAGAAGGAAAAAATCCGAAAAGTACTACTATTGATGGTATGCACCTATCAATGTTGCATTCCTCGGTAATTTATTGAAAACAGAATGGATGCCACTAACACTTATTATGTAACGCTGCAAGGGAGGAGATAACTGCTTTTGATAAACGCCAATTCTAGCGCTACGATGTTTATGAACGATTCCATACTTGCGTTTAAAAACGGTAATGGCCGTTCGGATTGAATTAAAGTTTTCACCAATTATTTTTGAGAACAAATACGCGATGACATTTTGTTTGAAATCTGCTAAATGATTCTCAGCAAGACATGGAAATGTTCACCTTTAAAATAATCACAAATACGTTTTAACACAAACATCTCTAGACCCACATCTAGTGGGAAGCTTGGTTTGGCTCTGTAGTTTCGAGAGCAAAAAAAAAACTTTTGATTTATCTCTCAGTGCGGAATCAAAGTAAATTCAGACCAGATATGGAAAAAGACATTCTCTACCATAAACCGTTAGTTTAATAAGCATTGTGAATTTTGTAAAAACAATCCAATAATGCAGATAGTTACATTAAGCTCCCTTTTTGAAGGAATATTTGATGCATCAATAATGATTATAACTTTAAATGAAATTCGGCGTCAAGAAAAACTATAATCCTAATTCATTTAGTAAATTTTAACAATCTCTTCATTGTTTCAATAGCAAATATCAAATAATTAGTGTCGAAAAGAAAATGTTTATGTTTCACAATCGATACTGGCATATGTCGTCCTATGACTGACATTTGCCAAAACCTTAAAAAATAATACCATGATGATACCTTAACTATTTATCTCGAAAATGCAAGAATCACAATATCAAATAATGAAAATAATTGTACTTTAAATAACATTTTTCAGATATGTTATCGAAAATAACACAATATTTCGTGAACAATCATCAAATACACGATCATACTTATCTCCCTAACACAGATTTCAAAGGTGAGCAATGGTCGGCTGCCTAGAATTACCTATTCTATAATTAAAGTTACTATATCTAAACTATTAAATAAACCAAAATGTCTGAAGTTGCCGTCGAAGCCCCTGCTGCCGCCTCACCAGCCAAGACTAAGAAGCCAAGAGCCCTCAAGGGACAAGGCAAACCCAAAAAGCCTATGACACATCCACCGGTGAACGACATGGTAGTTGCTGCTATCAAAACCCTGAAGGAACGCAATGGATCGTCACTGCAGGCCATCAAGAAGTACCTCGCTGCCAACTACAAGTGCGATGTTGCCAAGCTGGCCCCTTTCCTCAAGAAGGCCTTGAAGAATGGCGTTGAGAAGGGCAAGCTTGTCCAAACCAAGGGAACCGGTGCATCGGGATCATTCAAGTTGAAGGCTGAGGCTAAGAAAGCCGCCACCGAAAAGAAGCCAAAGAAAGCTGCCGGTGAAAAGAAGGTAAAGAAAGCCGGAGAGAAGAAAAAGGTAGCAAAGAAGCCAGCTGGCGAGAAGAAAGCCAAAAAGCCTGCTGCCAAGAAGCCAGCCGGTGAGAAGAAAGCCAAGGCAGTCGGTGCCAAGGCTGCCAAAAAGGCTGGAAGCGTGAAGAAGGCTGCTCCAAAGCAGAAGGCCACCAAGCCCTCGAAGACCGCTGCCAAGAATCCAAAGACTCCAAAGCCCAAAAAAGCCGCCCCAGCCAAGAAAGCTGCTCCGAAGAAGGCTGCCGCCAAGAAGTAAATTTAGAACGTTTCTGGTATACAGCGTTAAACGAAAACAAAATCCAAAACAGTCCTTTTCAGGACTATCAGTACTGATTTCAATTAAGAGTTGTGGTTTAAGTATTTTCTCGTGGAAGGCGTTTAATTTATTGTAATATATTAATTTTTACCGACGTGACGCATAGCCAGAAACAGCGAGCAAATCAACTTTCTTTCAGAGCAAGTTCATTGCAGTCGGAGATTATCGTGAGAAAGAAAAAAGATTTTGTCCTATTATTCGATAATGCATCGTATATCTAGTTTTCAGTGTGAGCTACGTGAAACGGCAAAAGTTGAAAGTTAAAAAAAAAAAAAAAAACAAACAGGCAACAGTCAGAGAAAAAATTAAAAAAAATCCCATCGTTCTGATTGGTTGAATACACCGTAGGTAGAATATAAAAGAGAGTGGAAGCATCCAAAATTTGCGATTTTAAATGCAACGAACGGTCACGATGGATTTATACCTGCGAAAAGACAAGTTTACAGGCTAAGCGTTGTGAGTTGCAAAGAGGTGTACATTTCGATTCTTCCTGGCAATTATTGCTCCTCATCAACACACCCTGAATTTTTCAGGAGTCATTTTCCTTCCCGTACATAAAAAATGCTACCCTGGCTTGGGTAGGTTGCCACATTTGCAAGCGCAGATGTGATTTTGTATCAACAGAATGTAGATGAATGTATCGTAGGGCATACTTTCATACCAACATAATGCTTTGGAAGCTGAATTTTGTTCACTAGAGACGGATATAAAGATCCGTTAGAATACAGCAGCCATGTCATTGAAAAGAAGCTACTGCAACTGAGGAAACGGCCATTTTAATGGCAGTTAATTGACATAAAACAAATTATCTTGCATAATTACTATCGATAGGCTTAGACAGTGTGAGCAATATTTTCACACTCGCATAGCCTACGAAGGCTTGTATTAACGACTTAATAATACCCATTTTATTATTTAATTAATCCTGTTTATCCGTGGATAGAAAAAACTCAAAACAGTATCTCTTTCGAAAATAATTGGTGGCCCTGAAAAGGGCCGTTTTGAAAATGAGAATAATCGGACTTAACCTCCGAAACCATACAGAGTACGTCCCTGACGCTTCAGAGCGTACACAACGTCCATGGCGGTGACAGTCTTCCGCTTGGCGTGTTCAGTGTAGGTGACGGCATCACGAATGACGTTTTCCAGGAACACTTTCAGCACTCCACGGGTCTCTTCGTAGATCAGTCCAGAGATACGCTTGACTCCACCACGACGCGCCAGACGACGGATGGCAGGCTTGGTAATACCCTGGATGTTATCACGCAATACTTTGCGATGACGCTTGGCTCCTCCTTTTCCGAGTCCTTTGCCTCCCTTGCCACGTCCAGTCATGATTTGGTAGTATAGTCTAGCACAGGTGAAACGAAACTAATGTTGGTAATGGTGAAAAATTCCCTTTTTATACCTGCAGAGCATAGAATTCTTCTTACGAGTTTTATGTTGTTGTTCTTCCTTCGTTTGTGATTGGTTGAACACAGCTGCATTATGGTTTAAAAAGAGGGTAAATCTGCAAAAATTGTCATTCTACACTTTCTACTCATCGTGTTCGCATCGCAAACAAGCATAATGGCTCGTACAAAGCAGACTGCTCGTAAGTCTACAGGAGGAAAGGCTCCTCGCAAACAGTTGGCTACCAAAGCCGCTCGAAAGAGCGCTCCTGCCACCGGAGGAGTAAAGAAGCCTCATCGTTACCGACCAGGAACCGTTGCTCTGCGTGAGATCCGTCGTTACCAGAAGTCGACCGAATTGCTGATCCGCAAATTGCCCTTCCAACGTCTAGTCCGTGAAATCGCTCAAGACTTCAAGACCGATCTGCGCTTCCAGAGCTCGGCCGTCATGGCCCTGCAGGAAGCCAGCGAGGCCTATCTGGTTGGTTTGTTCGAAGATACCAACCTGTGCGCCATCCACGCCAAGCGCGTCACGATCATGCCCAAGGACATCCAGTTGGCTCGTCGTATCCGTGGTGAACGTGCTTAAGTCAATCCTCAGACATCTTACAAAATCGGCCCTTTTCAGGGCCACTACCAACCTTTCACAAAAGAGTTGCGATTGAATTATATACTGCCTGTTGAAATGAAAAACGGATTTTCAGTTTTAATACCCATGTGCAATTAATACTTATTTGCAAGCAATGTTTCGTCATGGCTTTCCATATAAAGAGCAGACAGTTTGAACCAACATCCACACATCGAGTTCAATGGGCTTAATTATTGTTATAGTAACATTCTCTTCTCAGCCATTCACAGATTTCAGACTGAGGTATGCCGAATTCCTTTGTGAATATGGATTCACAGCTGAAGCCACTCCTTATTTACACATTCTGATAAAAAAATGTGTTCGAAAACATTGTGTGCAAAATATGAATTTGTGGAGGCATTTTGAGTGTTAAATTATAACTAAATGCATGTATAGGTATATGGCAAATTTAATGCTATTAGGTACTTATTTTAGAAATCACTCTGTATTACTGAAATGTCAACTGTAAAAAACTACCATGAAGCAATCTTTGATATTTTTGTGTCCTGATAATGAGGGCACCTGAAGCAAATTCGATGCCGAAGCTTGATTAACAGATTTATATCAGTTTCACTTTCAATGATGAGCATTGTTGATTATTATTGAAAAAAATTTGGTCAGAGATGATTGAGAGGCACTTCTGTGATAACTTCCGAGAGACACTACGATAGTGACCTTATCTCATAATGTATGCACAGATTTTAAATAGAACAACACTGATGATATCGATATTACCCATTAATTGTTTGCCCTGATTCCCATATCGAAATGCTTATAAAACGAACTCTTTATGGTATAAATTAAGTTGGTCGTCCTGAAAAGGACGGTTTTTATGTTTGGTGATGTGTTCGATCGAATTTAAGCCTTCTTTTCGGTTTTCTTAGGCAACAAGACCGCCTGGATGTTTGGCAGGACACCACCTTGAGCAATGGTAACTCCTGACAGAAGTTTGTTCAATTCCTCGTCGTTACGGATTGCCAACTGCAAATGACGTGGAATAATTCTGGTCTTTTTGTTGTCACGGGCGGCGTTTCCTGCCAACTCGAGCACTTCAGCGGCCAGATATTCCATAACAGCTGCCAAGTAGACGGGAGCACCAGCACCAACGCGTTCGGCGTAGTTGCCTTTCCTGAGCAGACGGTGAATACGACCGACTGGGAACTGTAATCCAGCGCGGTTCGAGCGGGACTTTGCCTTTCCCTTAACTTTTCCTCCTTTGCCACGGCCAGACATGATTCGATGTAGTAGGGTTGCTAACGGTTTGTGAATGAATCGAGTAGCGGAACACTTGAAGCGTACTGATGCCGTTTAGGTAGGTCAGCGTGCTTTTATACTCACGTCGGGTAGCATAAGATGAACACGAGAAGGGTACAACAAATAAAATGGGTAGCATAAAAACGAAAAGGGGACGAGCTTCGGTTGCTAGGCTATGGGTGTTATAACAGACAACAGTCGGAGCATAATTATCAGTTGTTCTCTACCCATCTAAGCAGCATAATTATGGCACCTAAAACCAGTGGAAAGGCCGCCAAGAAGTCCGGCAAGGCTCAAAAAGCTATCGTTAAGGGAGATAAGAAGAAGAGAAAGCAACGCAGGAAGGAAAGCTATGCCATCTACATCTACAAGGTCTTGAAGCAGGTCCATCCGGACACCGGAGTTTCGTCAAAGGCCATGAGCATTATGAACAGCTTTGTCAATGACATTTTCGAACGCATCGCAGCTGAGGCATCCCGCCTGGCTCATTACAACAAACGGTCGACAATTACGTCCCGCGAAATACAAACCGCCGTCCGTCTGCTGTTGCCGGGTGAGTTGGCCAAGCACGCTGTCTCCGAAGGAACCAAGGCTGTCACCAAGTACACCAGCTCCAAGTAAATTTACACCATTCAAGTTATCAATCGGCCCTTTTCAGGGCCACAAATCAAAATCCAACGTGAAAGAGTTAAATTTTGAATTTTCTCTATATCAAATTTAAAGTTGTACCTACAAATCGCTGCTACACAAGTAGCAATTCAAATGCAAATTGGTTTTATTAATGTTTTATGGTAGTTTTATCAAAGCATTTTGGAGTTCATCCGGTCAGGGCATTTTCCAAGTTAAGGTGGTTTTAATTCATTAACAGTTCTTAAGAGTGATTAAAGAACGCTTGAAGAAACCTCCATAAAACTACATCATTTATAAGTGTAATTCACCTTATAAGTAATTTTATAAGATACTTGATCCCCCTCTCAAGACATCGTTTCGCAACTTGCATAAAACTTGATAAAAATTTTGTAAAAGTTTTATGACATTCTTCTTTAAGATGAATGTATCTTGGAAATGCTGCCATAAAACTCTCTTAGAACCATTTGATTTTAAATAAGAGCACATACTCTTGAGAAAGAACATTATGTGAAAAATAAACAAACTGTCACAATGGACGCCCACAGGTGGAAGAAATTAAAAACTAGTGGATCGTTCAAGCGGAAATTCAATAAAAACCTATCCAATATATTGCACACTCCTTCATCTCAGCCACCAATGAAAATTTTTTTTTTTACCATTCCATTGGATTCGCTGCCTACTGTGACTAACTTATCAAAAGGGTCTATGCGTTATGCGTCCTATTTTTTGTAACAAATCAAATTAAAATGTGCAAGTTAAACCTATCGTCTCAGGTAGTGCGTTATATGGCGCTCCACCGTGGAAATACAGTGCAGTACTTTTGACGTAAGGTTTAATGTGTACTACAATTGAGAAATGTTATGTTAATGTTGAATTCTCCCGAGTCGTGCATTTCAGTTCCCAATAGGCTACACAATATTTATACTCGTTGCGAGTAAAAATTAGTATATCATCTGAGCGAAAATCGATTTTTCCCATGATCCGCACGTTTAATCCAAAGTCGGAAGTAGTGCGCTGGAATCACTCAGTGATCCACTACACAGTGCACTTCTTCCAACGCTAGGTTCAGCGTACAGATCAAGAGAAAAATCATCTTTCGCTCAACTGATGTTTCAGCCATCGACGCAATATTATTATCTGTTCTTCTTCCCAAATCCATGGTTAGCATATTCAAGTTAGAGTTTTTTTTATGTTTTAATCGACTTACGCTGGTGATTCAAAACAATAAATTACAAGCTGTAATTATGAACAACAATTATGCATAGGCACTTTTGATTTGAACGTTCACATTTTCTTTGTTTATGATTTGCCTTCTCCACACATTTCTATGGCTATCTTACGAAAAACTTGTTTACCTTGATCAATTCAAACAAGTTTTATCCAAGCGTTACTCCTCTTTTTCAAGAATAGAACAAGTAAAGATGAACTTATCGCGCTCCTCAAAAAATCTTGTTAGTCTCGTGTAAGAAATATTAGTTTTATATGCGTTTTATGGTAGTTTTAGATAAAACCATTGAAAAAATGGCGAGCGTGGCTATTCTGGATTCCCTCGGGATGGTATCCATTTACACATGTATGCAAAAAAAACTCTCGTTTTTCCAATGCTACGAACAATTTCTGCTGTTTAAAATACATTTTGAAAATTAAAATGGATTGTAGACACAATTTATTCAAGATCTAACAATTTATCAGCCTTGTCACCTAATTGTTGAATTTTCAAGTATTTTTTTATTTTTCAAATAAATCAATGTTCTAGCAATGATTCCGTGGCGCATTAAAATTTTCGAACTTTTATGTTATAAAACACCAATAAACTGAACGTCGCATGAAAAAATTATCAATTGCAGGCAAAAAACTCATGCATTTATGGTCAATTTTACAATTAATTTACATACGTATCCACTTTGGAAAAGAAACATCATATGTATATCGATGTTTTTTTTTCTATTATAAAAGTCCCCATTCAGCAGAACGAATCCAAAAATGGAATCTTCGAAACATATTTGTGACGGACTGGAAGTGTTCTTAAAGGGAAAATCATAAAACTACCAAAACTTGTGGTAGTTTTATCATAGTTTTAAGCATGTCCTGCATGTCATTACAAGTATGTACCGAGTATCAAGTTTTAAGCGAATCTTGGGAAATAGTCTTGAGAACCTCCTGTAGTATGGGCCTTTTTGAACTTATGCGGGTTTTATGGCTGTTTTATCGATGTTATGAAGAATATCTAGTTTTATGCGTGGTTTTTATCAAATGAGTGTTGAGAACTTCTTCAAGTGTACCTTAAAATTGAACTTGTTACTTGGGTAGGGGCTATTCATAAACCACGTAGTCTTTTCTGGGTGGAGGTTTGACCAAAGTCTACGCTCCATACAAAATTTAAAAAAAATGTATGGAGAAAAGTCTACGAGGGGGAGGAGGGGTCTGAGATTTTCAAAAATGAGTCTACGTGGTTTATGAACCGGCCCCCACGGGAATACAGAGTAGCTTGATAAAAGATTGTGTGCTTGATCGGATACTGCGATATTACCTCCCGAAAAAAAGATACCAATCGGACAATCTATGCGAAATTTGGACCAATTAACCGAATGATGTCTCTCTATAATCTGCATTGTGAATCAATTGACTTAACAATGTCACGTAGTAACCTAAGACATTATTTTTCTCCTAGGCGATCTTTAAGAAAATAGAACTAAGTATAAATATGTAGCCTACGCTCGGTTGACGAAACTAAATCCACGTAAATGAATGAAAATGTAATAGACCTGGCGCGTTTATGGTTGTTTTTCGGAATGAGATTTGTTATATTATTATCGTTTGCTCATGTGTCACTTCGATTATAGAGTTTTATTTCTTTATTTTGTTTTTGTTTACATTTTGATTACGTTGCTGCGTTGCATAAAATTATCGAATTGCATCGTTGCATAAAATATCGAATGTCGTTCTTCATTCTTAACTTTTTTTTCAATAGTACCTATACGGAAAGAAACAGTGCGGTAATTCATACTATTTTGGCTGACTACGCCAGTTTGTAAAACTACTATGGCAATCTACCATAACTTCCGCATAAATAACTGCATTTTTGAGAAAACTATCATAAATTTTGACAGGTCACAGGTCTTGCAATGTTTACATATCAGTGTATTATCATAGTAGAACTAATCTAAATTATTTGCTGCAAAAAAATGTAGGTGTGTTTTTAATTCAACCCTCAGATAGGTAGTTTCTAGCATTATTTTTCTTTTGTGTAGAAGCATTTCATGGACAAAAATTTATTTTCAAACTACGCCGTATCCTGTCAGTTTGAATGTAATTTTCTCTTGCATAACTTTAGATTAACTTCTTGTGCATATTGCAGCACTGAGAGTAGCTCATGCATTCCCCATTCTTGATTAAGAAGGGGATCAAACTTCTATCAGAACATGCTTCTTACCCGAGAAATACACATTTTGTTGCCTTAGTTTTAGTTGCCTGGATAATTTTCATAGGGTATGTGTCCCTTAACTCAGCCTAATATGCAACGATCGATTAATTTTTTTATCATAACTCATGCATGATGGTGGCTGTAAGCAATATTGAACTAGATTTACACTTTCTTAGGTACGTTTAATAAGACGTTTGGTAGTATGTATCACAAAAAGTTACACAATTCATTTTATTTAGTCAGAAACATTCGAGGGATATGGATGTAATGTCGGTCCATAGACACCACATTGGGTCTATTCATGGTTGCAACTTCGTCCCATTCAAGAAATTTACTATTAAATGCAGTCTTCGTATGATTTTTTTTCCTGAATTTCTGATTAAAGGCATTGCCAGCTGTATTCAATCTATCCAACACATAATTTCACAAACTAACTGAACTAAAATTACTTTGAAACATTTCAGTGATTTTCACATATGATTTACCGGCAATTCGATAACGAAAACATTATAATTTACTCTAAACAGATTTTGTTCTTTCGGTTGAGCCACTTGAAAAATATATTAACGCAAACTCATACATTACCATTGAAAATTTTACCGATAATATCATTTTTACTACGTATTAAACAACAGGCCATAGTTGGGTACACAGAAAAAATATGTCCCTAACATTGGGTCTAAGGTTTTCTTGTTAAATTATTGCTATTTATTGATGTGAACAGTTAGTTAATAACGTGTGACTATTTTTTGTACATCTAGGCTGCATTACTCGGTTAATCGGTTCAATTTAGCCAAATTCAGATCATTCAAAGATCATACAAATAATTTGTTCAGCTTAACCAGCGAAGTCAAGGTATTTAAAAAGTTAAGGAAATCGAACATTGCACGGATGTGAATAACTATAAATTCATTAATAATGTCTCAATTGCTTTGGAAATAATCGGTAATCCCGATAGCAACATGATTTTGTTGATTATGGCTGAATTATAAGCATATTTGGTACATAGGCCGAATGAAGGAGCTAGGCTAACATTACATCCCGTTACCCTATTTAAAAAAAAAATGGTTTTAATTTTGTTTGAAGGCCCCCACTCTTTCCAGATAGAGGTCTCAAATCACCATAGAAACATTTCTTGCCTTCAAAAACCTCCACATGCCAAATTTGGTTCCATTTGCTTGATTAGTTCTGGAGTTATGCCGAAATTTCTGTTTCAGTTGTATAAGCGCCCGCCTTTCCAGAGAGAGGAGGGGTCTCGAACCACCATAGAAAAAAATTCTGCCTCCAAAAACCCCCACATGCCAAATTTTATTCCATTTGCTTGATTAGTTTTCGTGTTGAGATGATGTGATCCGAAAAGAACCCACCATCAATGCAAGGATTACGTATGTCTGCAGGACTATCCTCCACCGGTTGCCTCGAGAGAATAGCCAACGTCATGGGTTTTTGTAGCAAGGCCAGTCAATCTCAATGAGGAGCTTCGTAAGACCACGGCCGGAAGGCTGCGTGTCTTCACATGACAAGGGACTGGCGACTCCACGAACCCTTGTCCAGTCACCAAATCTTTCGACTGAATTAGGCTATCCCCCCAATCCAAGTTATATATTTGTTTTAGGAACAGTGGAAATTTTTAGCATAAATGATGATTTATCTAAGATGCTCATTTTAGTAAATTTAAGATGCTCATTTTAGTAAATTTCAAGCTTAGATTCAATCAACAAATTTATTATAGTTTATATTTGTCCTAGTGAATGTGCTGGGATAATGCGAATTTCTAATGTTCCAAAGAGAGTACTGTTTTTTTTAAACAATTTCCTTTATTTGTAAAGGTCAATCGAATCAACTTTACGGATCTAAATTTTTTTTTCAAAATACATTAATGATCTTAAAAATGAAGTTAAAAATGGAAGAACCAATAACTCACGGTAGTCTCGAGGTTAGCGGGAATAACAATTTTATGGATGGGAAGAAGGGGTTGAAGTTTATACTATCATTTACAAAACACATATATTCTTAGTTCTAATTGCTTTCCTCTAACAGAACTTTTTTCTTTTATCTGAACAATTTCAAAGAAAAATAACATGGGCTGCAAAATGGTGAGTAGACAACTGGGATGGAGCGTGCGTCCCCGCAACATAGCACTGGTCCTCACAAGTTCCTACCTCATGCTTCCACGGGTCAAGAGATGACAAAGACCCCCAGCTAAGGGTTGCGTACTTAGCTGGTAGTGCAGCCTGGGCACTGTTGTCCTTCTGACTTCAGCTAGATTGAGGAGGTGCGTTCCGAGCGTTGTTCACCAAGGAGATGCAGCTCAAACAGCGTCTGTTCTGGCATCCAGCGGTTGAGCAATAAAAGTTGTATCGCGTCAGCTATACCTTAGGAAGCAGTCCCACCAACGCGATGTAGGAAGGTAGCATGCTGAAATCTTACCCTACCACAAAAAATGGAAGTATTCTTTATACGGTGTATAATTTCAGATCATCTATGGAATTATGTTGTTTAATAATTTTAATTTTTTTGTTTCCTTCGTGGCAATGATAATGCAAGAGCGTCTACAATTGCAGCTGGACATCAGTCTACAGACATGCAGATAGTACTAAAATAATTGTTACTATCATTTTATATTATAACATCCCTTCACAATAATTTTTAAAGCTATTTTCAGGTTCGCATCTATGCATCGTCGTAAGTTTTAGCCCACCTAATCCACGATATGTATTTGAAAAGGTAGGATGGTTTTAGACGTTTTTTAGAAAGAAACATACGACAAATTCTACTAACTAAAATTTTCTAAGAAATTTAATAATTCAAAAACTAAAATTGTTGATGATCTCTCATTTTCTATTGCACAGATATAAAGAATTATTTATGGGCCCAGTAGAAAGCAAGAGTTATCGGAGAATTCAAATTTCATTTTTCATTTTCTCTTTCTGTTTTTTTTTCTTTTTTTGTGGATTTATTAAGCTTCCGTTTTTGGGCAGTAATCATAGTCATATGAAATTTATTTCGGCTAATTGTTTGCTTGAATTTTGTTTGCTATTCTGCTTGGCTACCCGGTGATCAACTTTCTTTCGTTATATCACTTTGGAAATTTTCGCCATTTCAGAGTTTCAATCATCTAACATCACAGCAGAAGAGACAAATAGTTGCATTTAATTTTTATGTGTATACTATTACAACATCGTATTATTTTCATCATATCATCATTATATATATATATATAAGTATAATCACATTAAAAATATTTACTAAAAGATTAATAATAATAATTAAATTTCATTTGCTTCAAGGTTAAAAAGAAATAGATTCCAAATAGTACAGATATTTTATTTCATTGTATCTAAAGGTGTTTTTCAATGAATTTAAATCATTGAATTTTATTAAAATTAATAAATGCTCTGCAATTCTGCTGATTATGTATATCTATATGTCATGAATACATAAATTTTTTTTATTTGTGTATAATTAAATGGTTTATGTTTTATTTAATTGCAGTAAGACCTTCACATTCCAGAGTTATATTCATCTGCCACTGATTGAGCTGTAAAAATGCACCATCATATGATTATCATGTGCCTATTATTACTATTTAAACTATTTCATCATATTATTTTATTTAGAACCATATTTAAATTACAGGGTGACGAATTCCAACCATGGCATATTTAATTAAATATTATAGTATATTTCATTGCTCTATTACATACTGCATATATTGCATATTATGACATATTATGTACATTATATATAATAAATACCGGGTTGGGAGGGAGCATCAGGGTATCATTCAAGCTGAAACTGGACGATGGTTTGATTGACTGCCTGAGTCTAGGAGGGAACGGGCATTATCATTATCTCTATCCTACCGATTCGATTGTGATGCTACGAATTCTACTCCAACAGTTCCAGTGAGAGTGACGCGCCCTTCTTAACAAGCCATCCTGTAGAAAGCTTAATAAGTATTGCGAATTGGGTTATTCGAATTGTTGGATCGTATCGTTGGAAGGAGATTCTTAATTTCCCGTGGATTTCGCGTGAGTGTCTCTGCTTACGGGTCCACCCCGTTTTTGGCCCTTCATACAGCGATATTGTGAATTCAGATTGGTGGCTCAATTTGATCTTAAGTGGAGCTGCATCCAAGCCAAGGGCATGAAGGGATGGTGGCTACCATACATACATACATACATACATACAATGTATGATATGTACTACCACCCATTGTAGCACGGAAACTAAGTCCGACAGCAATGGGCTCTCCCCTCTGTTAGACTTGATCAAGCTTTAATAACCACTGATTATCCTAATCATGCCGTTGTATGAAGGGCCAAAAAGGGGTTGGGTGGATCGATATGCAACATCACTTATACGTATCCACAGGGATATAAAGAATCTCCTTCCAACAACAAGACTGAACAATTGGTCAAAAGAGCAAGCTATCTAACAAGAGGATGCCCCAATGGGCGGGGAGAAGAGCCCGCCCTCTATTCACAAACTGTTAGCAATGGGGAGTTGGCATTCCCACTCTCCCCATCCAGAGTGCTTTAATCGGGTGCCCTGATGGTCCCTCCCATTCCCATGAAATATGTATATAATGGCTTTCGTATCTATAATATATGATCTTCATTAGGTTGATCCTGAAATGCAAGAAATGTTGTAAAATGTTAAAGTGTAGAGTTCTGTGGTTCGCGCTTAAGCACGTTCTCGTTCGTTTTCAGCGATAGCAGCATTTCACCAAAATCTTGATTTGAGGTATCCTGAAAAAGTTAATTAAATCTATTGAAATTTTACAAAACTAACATTTATACATTTTAATTTACTGTTGCCCTGTTCACAATTTTCTACTTGATGCTGATTTTATAACAGCAATCTGCTTTTCTTTTTGCTGACCTAATAGTTATTGCTACCGAGTTAGAAATGGGAAGATTTAACTGGAAGGGAGTTAAAGATAAATGGGCAAAAAAACAATAAGTAATATTTAAATCATCTATAAAGTAAAATCAATAAAACAATACATATTGCCAAATATAATGATGGTGTAAGTTATGATGAAAGTAATGACAAGAAGTAATGACAAAGAATGTAAAATCAAACACTAGCCAAATGGCACATAGCGAATCAGATCAGCTCAGAATTGGTAAAAAGTTCATTTGCAAACCGGAAATGAAAAATACATTCAGCAATAAGTGCAAAAGCCTACCACAGATTCCTTAATTTTCAAAAGCCTACCACAGCAGTAATTTTCTGTATTTTATACTGGACATATATGCAACGCTAGATGTCATAAATTGAAGCTATGTTTCGTGTTTAAGCCAGATACCGCCTAAATCAGGTTTGTTGTATGAAAATGTGAAGGTCATGCTTTGATGGAAATAATACGATGTTGTAAAGAAATACTGCATAATGTAGATATAATAATTAAATGCCGCTATTTGCCTCTTCTGATGCGATGTTAGATGATTGAAACTCTAAAATAGCGAAAATTCCAACGTGATATAATGAAATAAAGTTGATCACCTGGCATCCTAGCAAAATAGCAAAGAAAATTTAGGCAAATAAATTTCATACGAGTATGATTGCTGCCCAAAAACGGAAACTCAATAAATACAAAACAACAACAAAATTAAAAATGAATGACAGGAAATTCTTCGATAACTCTTTTTTCCTACTGGGCCCATAAATGAATCTTTATGTCTGTAAAATAGAAAATGTAGGATCATAAACAATGTTAGTTTTTGAATTAACTATTTTGGACGAAGAATTATTTTTTTTTTGTAGAATTTCTCGTATATAATCCACTCTCTAAAAGAAAATGTAAAAACCATCCCATCTTTTCAAATACATAACGTGAGTTAGGTGGGCCAAAACTAACAACGATGCAAATGCGAAGCAGAAAATAGCATTGAATAATATTGTGAAGGGATGTTATAATATAAAATGATAATAACAATTATATTTGTAATGTCTGCATGTCTGCTGATCCTGCTGCAATTGTAGAAGGACTTGCATTATCATAGCCACGGGGAAAGAAAAAAATTCAAAATTATTATACAACACTTGTGAATTCCATGGTTGATCTGAAATTATATACCGTATAAAGAATACTTCCATTTTTCGTGGTAGGGTAAGATTTCAGCATGTTATATTACCGGGATCACGCGGCCTACATCGCCTTGGTGCGGCTGCCACCTAATGTATAGTTGACGCGATACAGCGTTTCTTACTCAACCGCTTGATGCCAGGACAGACGCTGTTTGAGCCGCACCTCCTTGGTGGACAGACGCTCGGCACGCACCTCCTCAATCTAGCTGAAGTCAGAAGGACAACAGTGCCCAGGCTGCACTACCAGCTAAGTACGCAACCCTTAGCTGGCGGTCTTTGTCATCTCTTGACCCGTGGAAGCATGAGGTAGGAACTTGTGAGGACCATAGCTATGTTGCGGGGACGCACGCTCCATCCCAGGTGTCTACTCACCAGTTTGCAGCCCTTACTTACACACCACCTCCTTTAATATATAACAATACTTATTAATTTTTTTTTTTCAATTGAGAGATTCTCTCCGGGCTCGCTCTCTTTCATTCATTACAGCGCCATTATAAAACTTTCGAGGGACTCTTTAGTACAGATCGAAACACAACAGTGCTGGCAAGCATACTCTACAAATAGTAGAATGAAAAACATAAAGGTGATTGGTTTATGAATGAAAGAGAGCGAGCCCGAAGAGAGTCTCTCAATTGCAGATTCGCCCTACTGAATAAAAACCCTAGATTTCTGGTGAATTGAAGTTCAACTTCTGAAACAAATCATACTGCATGATAGAAGTACAACATTGTGGTGTTATTAGTATTCAAGATTGGTTGAAAGAAACATGGTTAAAAGCCATTAAGCTGGTACAATGCAATTTTTTTTTAATTAATCCTTTCAGGCCTAATTTATACAACCAATTTGGTGAATTCTGATTGATTTGGTGCTCAATAACATGGAAACGATTGAAAAATTAGGACATATTATTTTTTTGAGAGCAGTCCAAAGTGCCCAAGAGTTCAGAATTTAAGATCTACAGTTGTAACAGTAGCTTTATCCACTATACAATGTTATGATATGTATTCAAACATATTCAATGAATGTCCTGGAAGACCAACTGTCATTATGAGATAATCTTGGGATATTCTATCCCAAACAAACTAACAAAACTTTGTACAGCTCATAAAGCTATTGTTACAAAAGTAGACCTTAAGTTTTGAAGGACAGTTTGGAGGACCTAAAACTAACAAGGTTATCCTTTGATGTCTGTGGACGTTTCAGAATATTCATTGAATATATTCGAATATTTATCGTAGCTTTGTATAGCCCAGGAAGCTACGGTTACTACCGTATATCTTAAGTTCTGAACTCAAAGTCAGTTTTTATGAACCTGAACATCCCGAGATAGTCTGATGATGACTGATGAGCTTACAGAAGCTCCACTGAATGTGTTTGAATGCATAACGTCACCTTTCATAGATTATATAGCTAACTTTACGACTATAGATCCTCAATTCTGAACTCAAGGGCAGGTTTGATGACCTAGAACATCCCAAATCCCTTTTTTCCTTTTTTCCTTTCCACCCTCTTTTTTTTTTTTTTGGTCGAATACATATTGTTACTTTCACCCTTATTCTTGTTTACGGCCGTATCCATCATTCGTTCGAACGACTCGATTCGAACGAGTTTAAAAGAGGTATTCTTGCTTTCGTTCGAGTCGGTTCGAACGAATCCTTTTTCGAACATAAACAGTGTTGGTGTTACCTGATGCACTTTGACGTTTCGGAACCATTCGAAGCATTGAGCTGTGTTGTATTTGACATTACCCGGTCACTCGAGTTGTCAGATAAATGTAAACATTCATAATTTTAGATTAGTTTTACGCCTGCAAACAGAAGGCGCTGGTGAAAAACGTTAACGGCGATTTTTTTTTTGGTACAGGAAAACGGGACGTTATTAATTAATTAAAAATATATGAACTCTCCCGGAAAGTAATTGGGATTATGCCGATTTTTACCGTTTTTATATTTATAATCGACATTATTGTAAATGTATTCCTGTGCATTGATTTTCCGGTAAACTTTTCAGTTCTAGAACTCATGGACCATAAATTAGTATCCTAATTCATCATAAGGTTTTCTTTTCGGCTTTCTGATCAGGCATATCACTGAATAAACTTTAAACTCGAAAAAGTTCGATGCAAAAAGACATGGTCGAGAACATTTCTATGCTATATTGAGGTGCACGCATGCTTAACAACGAAGTTGAAAATTTTCTCCTAACAGATTAGCAATGTAAATTGGGTGAAGGGCCAAATCACAAACCGATTACTATCCCTGAAGTTGTCCAGATGTGTGCCATTTGGTATCGAGTAATTGAAATTAACTCGATTAAACTTCTCGTTGAATTTAAGGTTCGAATTACTTCGAAGCGTTTTCAATAATTTTCGACTACAAAAGGCTCACTTCATTTTTCGTGTCATTGGAACACAATGACGCTAACTTTACGAGATCTGAGTTTGGCCAAAGCTTTCTTTTAAATTTATGAAAATACTTGTCGAAAATAGATGTCGCATTACGGATTCTGGTTGAGGTCCAACTAACCACTTGAGGTAAAGCCCAGTACCTACATGAAAGTGGCCAATCAGGTCCTGTTCACTCATTAGTATTCTCAACAACTGTTCTTATCCTCGGAATAAATCATTGGGTTAGAAAATCTGGAAACGTTTTATAAAGGTTATAATAACTCAATATTTTCAGCATGCTCACTGAGATAATCAACTCCAGTGCAAATGCGGCAAATAAAACTATTAAAAGACGGAGAAATGTATGAATTTCCACGATTGCAACAAAAAAAAAACATTCTCGAATACCATCTAAATGTGAATTTATTCTAATCATGCATGACGGTTTGGTTTTTCATTTTGCTTGCCCACAATGGATTCGGATGGAAATTCGCAAAGATGTTTTTGAAAGGTTTTATTGAAATTCAACAAAACATTTATTTTTGTCCATACACAATTTTTAACGATGTGTTGGAAGACGGTTTGCAAATGGACATTTTTTGCGTGACATACTTAATGGACGTTCCCTTAGGAAAAAAAATAACGGAATGACGTGTTCAATCTGCATGACAACAATCTATCTATTTTGTTAGTCAGATCAGTGGACCAACATTACAATTCTTCTTTTGAATCAGCTTCTATTTCCCTAGATTCTCTCATTTACAAATGTTAACAATTTTTTTATCTAACCAAAGTTAATTCAGCTTTTCTAACTTTTTTAACTTGACGTTTAGAAGAAACAAATTAATCGATTTCAAAACGCTTAGGTCAAAACCCTTGCGATGAACTGGCCGGCTTGTCATGCCACAAGAGCTCAGTAGGGATTCTTGGTCAAGACCCGAAGTTAAGAGTCAGTTCCATTGTGGAAATATCACATCAAGTAGTTTTTTCACCTGCTACAGATGTGTGCCTGGAGGTCACATTGAGAATTTTACTATTCAAATTAGGTTCGTAGTTTTTTTTTATCTAGTTCATTTATTGAAGGTTCGTAGTTGCAGCCCGCTTTGGGATCATCCTTGCCTTAGATCCATCCTAATAACATGGAAGGACATTACGGGAAATAGAGGCAAGATACATTTTTTATCTTTTTTTGTTGTTATTATATGATAGTATATTATTGCATATAAATTGGGATGTACTGCCTTTGCATGATGTATTATAGGTCTTCCAGGTCATCAGGTACTGAAAAATAACTTAAAATTTTAAATTCCTTTTTTTTCTCATGACTGTCATACAATGTCTAAATTATTTCATAATGGATGCGCAAGTTTGTCTACAATTGCAACAAAACAGCAGTCGGCACAGATGTAATTTTCAGTTCATATTATAATATCCCTTCACTATATATTAGTTATCTTATGTGACATTTATTCATTACCATTACCATTCATCTTTATCATCATCATTAACATTTTTATCATTACTTGTGTTTTCATGATTTATAATTTTACAATTTTTACCTTATAGGTTATATCTATTTTAAATTATTATGTCTTATATGTCCAATTATCATTTTGATGCTTTCTTCTCCAGAAGTATCTAGTGCCTTGAATACAAGAAGCTGCCACGGAATCTGTGGTAGACTTTTGCACTTATTACTGAATGTATTTTTCATTTCCGGTTTGCAAATGGACATTTTACCAAATCTGAGCTGATCTGATTCATGCAGCGCTGTGTGCCATTTGGCTAGTGTTTGATTTTACAGTTCAATCTTTGTCATTACTTCATCATAACTCACAATATCATTATATTTGATAATATTGTTTTATTGATTTTACATCATAGATGATTTAAACATTACTCATTGTTTTTATGCCCATTTGTCTTTAAATCTCTTTCAAATAAATCTTTCCTGTTTTTCTAACTCAGGAGCAATAACTATTAGGCCAGCAAAAATAATTGCTAACAGTTTGTGAATAGAGGGTGGGCTCTTTTCTCCGCCCATTGAGGTATCCTCATGTTAGATAGCTCGCTCTTATGACCAATTGTTCAATCTTGTTGTTGGAAGGAGATTCTTATATCCCTGTGGAAACGTATAAGTGATGTTGCCTGTCGATCCACCCAACACGTTTTTGGCCCTTCATACAATGGCAGAATTAGAATAATCAGTGGTTATTAAAGCTTGATCAAGTCTTACAGAGAGGAGAGCCCATTGCTGTTTCTAACTTTTCTAACTTACCATTCATAAGATACAAATTAATCGATTTCAAAACGCTTAGGTCAAAAGTTTATTCTCAACTATTAACTCCTTTGCGGAATAAGTAAGACCAGCAGATATGCATTAATTATCTGGTTTTCCTGGATCAAAATTCCAAGTGATAAATACATACATACATAAACATTTCAACACAGGTATTCTCCTACAGGTGACTATCGACCGGGCAGAATCGACTGCCATCATTAAGTTAACTGTAATGTAAGCTTGGTTAACTTTGTTCGTTTCAATTATGGATTTTCTTAAGTCTTCCCGGTTGAGTGGCCTACTCTGATAGTTTAATTCAAATCCTAAATTCTGATGTAACTTTGTGTCAAATCCACATAAATAGGGAAATCCACACTTCATTCCAATAAAACAATTCATTTCGTTTACGAGATCCGCAACTAACGAGTGACGTTTGTGAGACAGACCAAAAAACGGATACAAACGAAAACGGGAATCGCGCAATTCGTTCGAACGAACGATGTTCGAAAGTTCGAATGGTTAGAAACGGTTCGAACGAAAACGGGAATACGAATGTGACATTCTTTCGAACGTTTCCTCTACGAACGTAAACAAGAATAAGGGTGTTCCCCCCAATTTTCAAAACCAATTTTAATCACATCCATTCAGCCTAAAGCTTTTTTACAACTCTGTCGTTTTTCATTTCAAGATAGTTCAGATGACCTATAACATGTCATATCCTTAGTTCTGAATGCCAAAACAGTTTGAATGACCTAGATCATCTCAAAATTATTTACTTGTGTATTTTTACGTTCGAAAACATTCACTAAATTTACTTGATTACGTGACTTAACATTGTATAGCCCAAAAAACTACTGCTACTACCGTAGATTCCAAGTTCTGAACTCCAGGACATTTTGGATTACCTAAAATAATAAGTATTGGAAGGTTGGATTCATTGAATATATTTGAATACATATGGTACCCATATATAGCTTATATTTTGATTTTTAGGACATTTTGGAGTACCTATAATATCCCACGATTGTTGCATTATGTATGTTAGCCTTCCACACTATTCAATCAATATTTTTTAATATTTTGTCCCTTTGCACACTTCAAACACCTACTGTTACCACTGTTGATCTTATGTTCTAAACTCAAGGACAGTTTGGATGACCTAGATTATTCCCGTTTATGTCATAATGTTATTTTTCCGTATGAAAATATTCACTAAATATGCTTGAATACATAGCGTAACTTTGTATAGCCCAAAGAGCTATAGATACTACTGAAGATCTTATGTTCTGAACTCAAGGACAGTTTGGATGACCTATAACCTCCCAGTTAGATACAAAAATGTTAAACGTT
Source organism: Aedes koreicus (assembly GCA_024533555.2). Classification (NCBI taxonomy): domain Eukaryota; kingdom Metazoa; phylum Arthropoda; class Insecta; order Diptera; family Culicidae; genus Aedes; species Aedes koreicus. The sequence continues at coordinate 150,482 of JAHHFK020001963.1, read as the reverse complement.
TATCAACGAGAATTTAGAGAATACGTATACATATGTACAATATTCTAAAACAACGCTGTACACTATTAATAATGCATTTATTTTTTTCTCTCTGAACTTATTCATATTCAGGATGTTCTAGGTCGTCAACTCGGCCTTAAACTCATTTTTTTTTATATTTTCCAGATAGAAAAAGTGACGGAAAACAAATTTGCCGAAGACAGTGTACACTATTATTCAGTCTTTTATACAGCCATTATCCTTTTGTGGTCATATATGACCCTTTAGGCCTGAAGGAGTTAATATACTTTTTCAGGCAAGGTTTAACATTTATGAATCCCGAAATCAACAATGTTCTGTATTGAAATTGATGCGTAGAAATACTTTCGATCGATCGGTACAAACATTTTGAAAATCTTTTGAGAAATGACTGAGATATTAATTCTCAGAACCTGACCACTTTTCGTGACGGTCGCAATGCGATTTTTTTTAATTGTACCCCAGTATTGTAAACAAAAACGTAGTACTACGTCAAAAGCAATGCAAATTGACAATCCAAAAAGATCATCTGCACGTTATGTTATTTTTAAGTGAATTTAAAAAAAATCCTCAAGACATACTACTAATCCTTAGTCCTTAAGAATCTGTAGGAACTATTATTTCTAGAATTTTAGGATCAACCGAATCAAGATAATAGATAATACACACGACTGCTTGTAGTATCTCTATCCTACCGATTCGATTGTGATGCTACGAATTCTACTCCAACAGTTTCAGTGAGAGTGACGCGCCCTTCTTAACAAGCCATCCTGTAGAAAGCTTAATAAGTATTGCGAATTGGGTTATTCGAATTGTTGGATCGTATCGTTGGAAGGAGATTCTTAATTTCCCGTGGATTTCGCGTGAGTGTCTCTGCTTACGGGTCCACCCCGTTTTTGGCCCTTCATACAGCGATATTGTGAATTCAGATTGGTGGCTCAATTTGATCTTAAGTGGAGCTGCATCCAAGCCAAGGGCATGAAGGGATGGTGGCTACCATACATACATACATACATACACAATTTCAAAGAAAAATAACACAAACACAAACACTAAAATCAAAAACTAAAACTAAACATATAAGTTAAACAAACTACAATCTATTATTATTGCCTATTGAGGTGGCGGATTCGTCCGTGCCTTGATCTACCCCGCAGTGGGATGTAAGGGCAATGATAACGTCCATGGTTCGAGTACTACTTTACCCATGCCCTTTTGCTAAATTTTCAATACTTCTATTCTATTTCCAACCTACCGTACACTGACGGAACTTTCAACACTTTCTCTTCATATCTTTCATTCTAGCAAACATAACTATCCACTCTTGGTGCCTCATAGAGATGAGCGAAACATCTCTTTCTACATTACAATCTAAGGCTAATGTTAGTCAAAAACACATAAATGAGTTTCATACACCCTTATTCTTGTTTACGGCCGTATTCATACTTCGTTCGAACGACTCTATACGAACGAGTTCGAAAAAGGTATTCTTGTTTTCGTTCGACCCCGTTCGTACGAATCCTTTTTCGAAATTAAATAGTGTTAGTGTTACCCGATGCACATTGACTTTTCTAAACATTTCGAATCATAGAGCAGCAATGAGGTCTATACAGGCGGAGCAGAAGTGGTTAAGTTGTATTAGTGTAATGCAAAATACTGCCATTGTGATCATTAGATGATGCACAGCCTATTTTTTGTAAACAAGCGTGACGTAGATCTCCAAAAACAACAATTTACAAGAGCAGCAAATCACATGGTGGAATGTTTATTTTCGGTAATTGGTGTAGTTTTTAAAGGTTTCGGCTGAAAAATACCTTCTTGTGCACTAAAAGGATGCGGACAAAAACTAAACTTGCTTTGTTATCACTCGCTTGTTTTTGGAGATCTACGTCACTACCCGAAATCATGGATTGTTTACTCATTTTTCGTTACTAATACCGACAAACACCATGCTCTTCGACACCTGTAAAGACCTCATTGATAGAGCAGTGCTAGATTTGACGTTTCTCGGATACTCGAGTTGTCATATCAATGTAAATAATCAAGTTTTCACTGACATATCTGGTGGTACTTGAGATTTGAGCGAAAATTGTTTTAAATGAGAACATTTCTAGGGTTTTTTTTTTCATTAGGGCGAATCTACAATTGAGAGATTCTCTCCGGGCTCGCTCTCTTTCATTCATTACAGCGCCATTATAAAACTTTCGAGGGACTCTTTAGTACAGATCGAAACACAACAGTGCTGGCAAGCATACTCTACAAATAGTAGAATGAAAAACATAAAGGTGATTGGTTTATGAATGAAAGAGAGCGAGCCCGAAGAGAGTCTCTCAATTGCAGATTCGCCCTACTGAATAAAAACCCTAGATTTCTGGTGAATTGAAGTTCAACTTCTGAAACAAATCATACTGCATGATAGAAGTACAACATTGTGGTGTTATTAGTATTCAAGATTGGTTGAAAGAAACATGGTTAAAAGCCATTAAGCTGGTACAATGCAATTTTTTTTTAATTAATCCTTTCAGGCCTAATTTATACAACCAATTTGGTGAATTCTGATTGATTTGGTGCTCAATAACATGGAAACGATTGAAAAATTAGGACATATTATTTTTTTGAGAGCAGTCCAAAGTGCCCAAGAGTTCAGAATTTAAGATCTACAGTTGTAACAGTAGCTTTATCCACTATACAATGTTATGATATGTATTCAAACATATTCAATGAATGTCCTGGAAGACCAACTGTCATTATGAGATAATCTTGGGATATTCTATCCCAAACAAACTAACAAAACTTTGTACAGCTCATAAAGCTATTGTTACCACACAATTACCGTTTTCTCCTAAATATAATTACATATATTTATATTTTCACTCCACCCCCACCCCTTACCCTAAATCCAACTCAACCATTTATCTCCCACCCCCCCATATCACTAACCACCCCCTCCCTTATCAACCTCCCCCCCCCACATATAACCTTACCCTAACCTAACACCCCCACCCCCCAACCAAGGTGTCTACACACCCACCCATCATATTTTATCTTTCCCTTCACCCACTTTTTTTTTTTTTGGTCGAATACATATTGTTACTTTCACCCTTATTCTTGTTTACGGCCGTATCCATCATTCGTTCGAACGACTCGATTCGAACGAGTTTAAAAGAGGTATTCTTGTTTTCGTTCGAGTCGGTTCGAACGAATCCTTTTTCGAACATAAACAGTGTTGGTGTTACCTGATGCACTTTGACGTTTCGGAACCATTCGAAGCATTGAGCTGTGTTGTATTTGACATTACCCGGTCACTCGAGTTGTCAGATAAATGTAAACATTCATAATTTTAGATTAGTTTTACGCCTGCAAACAGAAGGCGCTGGTGAAAAACGTTAACGGCGATTTTTTTTTTGGTACAGGAAAACGGGACGTTATTAATTAATTAAAAATATATGAACTCTCCCGGAAAGTAATTGGGATTATGCCGATTTTTACCGTTTTTATATTCATAATCGACATTATTGTAAATGTATTCCTGTGCATTGATTTTCCGGTAAACTTTTCAGTTCTAGAACTCATGGACCATAACTTAGTATCCTAATTCATCATAAGGTTTTCTTTTCGGCTTTCTGATCAGGCATATCACTGAATAAACTTTAAACTCGAAAAAAGTTCGATGCAAAAAGACATGGTCGAGAACATTTCTATGCTATATTGAGGTGCACGCATGCTTAACAACGAAGTTGAAAATTTTCTCCTAACAGATTAGCAATGTAAATTGGGTGAAGGGCCAAATCACAAACCGATTACTATCCCTGAAGTTGTCCAGATGTGTGCCATTTGGTATCGAGTAATTGAAATTAACTCGATTAAACTTCTCGTTGAATTTAAGGTTCGAATTACTTCGAAGCGTTTTCAATAATTTTCGACTACAAAAGGCTCACTTCATTTTTCGTGTCATTGGAACACAATGACGCTAACTTTACGAGATCTGAGTTTGGCCAAAGCTTTCTTTTAAATTTATGAAAATACTTGTCGAAAATAGATGTCGCATTACGGATTCTGGTTGAGGTCCAACTAACCACTTGAGGTAAAGCCCAGTACCTACATGAAAGTGGCCAATCAGGTCCTGTTCACTCATTATTATTCTCAACAACTGTTCTTATCCTCGGAATAAATCATTGGGTTAGAAAATCTGGAAACGTTTTATAAAGGTTATAATAACTCAATATTTTCAGCATGCTCACTGAGATAATCAACTCCAGTGCAAATGCGGCAAATAAAACTATTAAAAGACGGAGAAATGTATGAATTTCCACGATTGCAACAAAAAAAAAAAACATTCTCGAATACCATCTAAATGTGAATTTATTCTAATCATGCATGACGGTTTGGTTTTTCATTTTGCTTGCCCACAATGGATTCGGATGGAAATTCGCAAAGATGTTTTTGAAAGGTTTTATTGAAATTCAACAAAACATTTATTTTTGTCCATACACAATTTTTAACGATGTGTTGGAAGACGGTTTGCAAATGGACATTTTTTGCGTGACATACTTAATGGACGTTCCCTTAGGAAAAAAAATAACGGAATGACGTGTTCAATCTGCATGACAACAATCTATCTATTTTGTTAGTCAGATCAGTGGACCAACATTACAATTCTTCTTTTGAATCAGCTTCTATTTCCCTAGATTCTCTCATTTACAAATGTTAACAATTTTTTTATCTAACCAAAGTTAATTCAGCTTTTCTAACTTTTTTTTAACTTGACGTTTAGAAGAAACAAATTAATCGATTTCAAAACGCTTAGGTCAAAACCCTTGCGATGAACTGGCCGGCTTGTCATGCCACAAGAGCTCAGTAGGGATTCTTGGTCAAGACCCGAAGTTAAGAGTCAGTTCCATTGTGGAAATATCACATCAAGTAGTTTTTTCACCTGCTACAGATGTGTGCCTGGAGGTCACATTGAGAATTTTACTATTCAAATTAGGTTCGTAGTTTTTTTTTATCTAGTTCATTTATTGAAGGTTCGTAGTTGCAGCCCGCTTTGGGATCATCCTTGCCTTAGATCCATCCTAATAACATGGAAGGACATTACGGGAAATAGAGGCAAGATACATTTTTTATCTTTTTTTGTTGTTATTATATGATAGTATATTATTGCATATAAATTGGGATGTACTGCCTTTGCATGATGTATTATAGGTCTTCCAGGTCATCAGGTATTGAAAAATAACTTAAAATTTTAAATTCCTTTTTTTCTCATGACTGTCATAGAATGTCTAAATTATTTCATAATGGATGCGCAAGTTTGTCTACAATTGCAACAAAACAGCAGTCGGCACAGATGTAATTTTCAGTTCATATTATAATATCCCTTCACTATATATTAGTTATCTTATGTGACATTTATTCATTACCATTACCATTCATCTTTATCATCATCATTAACATTTTTATCATTACTTGTGTTTTCATGATTTATAATTTTACAATTTTTACCTTATAGGTTATATCTATTTTAAATTATTATGTCTTATATGTCCAATTATCATTTTGATGCTTTCTTCTCCAGAAGTATCTAGTGCCTTGAATACAAGAAGCTGCCACGGAATCTGTGGTAGACTTTTGCACTTATTACTGAATGTATTTTTCATTTCCGGTTTGCAAATGGACATTTTACCAAATCTGAGCTGATCTGATTCATGCAGCGCTGTGTGCCATTTGGCTAGTGTTTGATTTTACAGTTCAATCTTTGTCATTACTTCATCATAACTCACAATATCATTATATTTGATAATATTGTTTTATTGATTTTACATCATAGATGATTTAAACATTACTCATTGTTTTTATGCCCATTTGTCTTTAAATCTCTTTCAAATAAATCTTTCCTGTTTTTCTAACTCAGGAGCAATAACTATTAGGCCAGCAAAAATAATTGCTAACAGTTTGTGAATAGAGGGTGGGCTCTTTTCTCCGCCCATTGAGGTATCCTCATGTTAGATAGCTCGCTCTTATGACCAATTGTTCAATCTTGTTGTTGGAAGGAGATTCTTATATCCCTGTGGAAACGTATAAGTGATGTTGCCTGTCGATCCACCCAACACGTTTTTGGCCCTTCATACAATGGCAGAATTAGAATAATCAGTGGTTATTAAAGCTTGATCAAGTCTTACAGAGAGGAGAGCCCATTGCTGTTTCTAACTTTTCTAACTTACCATTCATAAGATACAAATTAATCGATTTCAAAACGCTTAGGTCAAAAGTTTATTCTCAACTATTAACTCCTTTGCGGAATAAGTAAGACCAGCAGATATGCATTAATTATCTGGTTTTCCTGGATCAAAATTCCAAGTGATAAATACATACATACATAAACATTTCAACACAGGTATTCTCCTACAGGTGACTATCGACCGGGCAGAATCGACTGCCATCATTAAGTTAACTGTAATGTAAGCTTGGTTAACTTTGTTCGTTTCAATTATGGATTTTCTTAAGTCTTCCCGGTTGAGTGGCCTACTCTGATAGTTTAATTCAAATCCTAAATTCTGATGTAACTTTGTGTCAAATCCACATAAATAGGGAAATCCACACTTCATTCCAATAAAACAATTCATTTCGTTTACGAGATCCGCAACTAACGAGTGACGTTTGTGAGACAGACCAAAAAACGGATACAAACGAAAACGGGAATCGCGCAATTCGTTCGAACGAACGATGTTCGAAAGTTCGAATGGTTAGAAACGGTTCGAACGAAAACGGGAATACGAATGTGACATTCTTTCGAACGTTTCCTCTACGAACGTAAACAAGAATAAGGGTGTGGACTACGGCATCGGCTTCGTGATGTTCGAATATCAGCAGAATTTTGGCTAGTTTGTGCATTCGTAGCACACAAAGGGCTGTTGTCTGAGCGAGAGCATGAATTGCTTGTTCGAAAATTGTTTGTGATGTTCTCACAGACGACGCAATCCAGTCAACATTTTCTTGCCAACCTTTGAAGAGATACTGGAAATCTACCTTCACATCGTCCAGATCGGTAACTTCTTCATTGAGTATAAGTTTCTTTTTGCCAACTCCTTCTAGCGAATCTAATCCTCCACGCCATAAACAATATGGTTAAACCCAAAACGGTCCGTTGATGCACTTGGAGCCACCCGTGATTGTTCCTTTTCCAGAACGTAACCATTTGTTTAAAATTCCTCGCTTCTTGGCATGACGATTAGTAAGCTCTTCCGGAGTAGGGACACATTACGGATTCAAACACCTGCAATTTATTTACACCGTTAAATAATGGTTGTTCTTTTCATACTTCAAATCTAAATCATACCTTAGAAATATTGCTCGTAATCGAAGCGACACTCTTCGACTATGAGGAAAGGAACAAAACCGAACTGAATTGAATCCACATCGGCTTCAGCTCAGCACCAGCAGTAACATTTATCAACCAATACTTGTAAATAAAATCAGCTGACATAATAACTTCCATGAACACTAAAACACACCTACGCAATATCGAAAATAATCAAGTATACACGGCACTTTGATGGTACTAGAAGCCGGTTCTCTAGTACGATTGTGATCCATGATTTTTTAAAGGTTTCTTCGGCACAACTACGTCCTTTCCTTTTGGGTCCATGATAAAACGGTTCGAAGAACGTCTGACTGTTGATCGGAAGCGAAGATCCGGAAAAAAATTTGTCGTCTGTTCAACGAGAACGATCACAAACGCGTGGTTGGGGCCTTTAAATGGAAACCGAACGCCGCAGTTCGAGATGTGGCTAAAAAGTTGCATATGAGCAAGACTTTCGTGCAGAATACCAAAACTCGAGCTGGACTACGTACGTTTAAGGTTCAGAAGCGCCCAAACCGTGACGAGAAATAGAATACGGTCGCAAAAAGCCGTGCCCGGAATTTGTACGACCAGAAGTTAACGAAACCACGCTGCTGCTTAATGGATGACGAGACATATGTGAAGGCGGACTTCAACCAGATTCCAGGAAATCTGTATGTGACTGCCAAGGATAAGTGTGATGTTCCCGAGAACCTCCGGACACAGAAGATGTCGAAGTTCGCCAAGAAGTTCTCAATTTGGCAAGCGATTTGTACTTGCGGAATGCGGAGTACACCTTTCGTTACCGCAAGCATTATTAAGGGACAGGTGTATTTGGAAGAGTGCCTCTCGCTCTCATGAAGGCTCACGAGGGTCCGACGATCTTCTGGCCGGATTTTACATCATGTCACTTCATGGAGGACGTGTTAGAGTGGTATAAGGCTGTCGATAGAAATATGTCGATTTAGACTTGAATATCTAGCTACACCACTGAGACATATTTCTTCATGAACATAAGTTTGCGTTATTGATATTTATTTCATTCAAAGTTCATATTTATTTATTTATTTATTTATTCATTTATTTCGTTAAACAATCAATCGTAGACTACATTAATGTTCTTATATCCTATAATTACTTAATGTATTGAAATATTTTTTCAGTTTTGTACGAGGCATACTTAGGTCAATCATTTCACTATGTTGATTATAAGCATTTATCATCTGATTTAATGGTCCTAATTTAGTACACGCAAAAAAACCGCGGTAGAAACTACCATTTCGAGGGTTAAATTAAGCGCAAACACCAACAATTTTCAGCTGACTATAATGCGTTTGATTTTACCATGCCTGCGATTAGATCGACCATGTTGCGGTTGATTTCAATATGAGTTCTGTCAAATATATCACAAATGTTGAAGGTTTTACCATAAACGTAGTCAATTTGACTGAACTTTCATGGTAGTTTTAAAGATAGGCATAGTCGGGTAAAATGGTAGTTTTTACTACAAGAATTTTTTTCTGTGTATAATTTGTACGATGATGATCTTAAGTGAGCAAATTTAAATTACGTAGTTGTCGTGTAGGAACATAAAAGTTTAATTTTGACAATAATTCAGTTGAATCTATTCATTGCGAAACGATGTTGTTGACAAATGAGACCATAGTATAATCTCGACGCTCCCCACTGGAACCAATCTGAAAAAAGATGGTCAAAAGTGTTTTAACACTTTTCCTGACATTTTAGCGCTTTGGTGTCTATGCAAATGTTTCTAGAAATGTTATTTCACATTTTTTTTAAATACTTATCGAAAATTTTACGTAAATGATACTTTACTTAAAAAACCTAACTTTGTGTGGGTAAAGATAGGATGTTAATGTCTTCAGCAAAATTTTAGAACTATTCATTTAACGAAACTTTGCTCAAAAAAGTTAGTACTTATATCAAAAGCATTCTGATATATAATTGATTTAGTATATATACTAACTTAAAACTTGTTTTTTATTTTTGTGTGGCTAAAACCTCACCAGATCGATTTAAAATGTTTAACAAAGTTATAAATATTATCAAAACGCACAACTTTGCTGTCTAAATGGCTTTATTCGAGTTTTGAACCGGTTTTAATTTAAAAAAAAAAACATTTTTTCAACAACAATAACTCAGACACCGGCAAACTTTTGCCGGGCTAAATGTACGAAAAATCTGGGCCGGGTATCATCGGGTACATAAAGTTTTCAGTTCGTCTTTTCGGGTGTACCTCTCTTTTAAATTTCGTATTCGTTAAATAAATAGTTTTAAAACTTTGCTGAAGACACTAACCTTCTATCTTGTACCCACACAAAGTTAGTTTTATTAAGTAAAGTATCACTTAAGTAAAACTTTTGATAAGTATTTAAATAAATGTGAAATAACATTTCTAGAAACATTTGCATAGACGCCAAAGCGCTAAAATGTCAGGAAAAGTGTTAAAATACTTTAGACCGTCTTTTTTCAGATTGGTCCCAGTGTGCGCTATTTTAATGATTAAATGTTGATCAACAAGCAACGTGCTTCATATGAAGGGAGGGGAAATTCTGTCCACCCTAACCTACGTAGTGCGTATAATAAAAACTGCTTTTGAATTGACTCTATACACACTTAGAAAATTTTACAGTATTCGGTAATTTTTTACCGAACTTTCAACAGCTGAACGTTCGGTTATCCGATCTACCGGATTTCAGTGAAATTTTACAGTATTCCGGTAAATAAAAAATAACCGGAACTTGTCAACTTGTCAACTGCCTTGTATAACAAATATTCGATGGCCTTAAGGAACTTGAATAACAAATTTGAGCAAGCCTATGAAGCGAAAATAATTTTCAGAATTGCTGAATTGTTTTCAGAGCAGCTGATCGTCCTCGCGTCAGATGAGCCATACAACTTCCCCACCATTGGAGCCAAAACAGGCATCTCAGGAGCCAAAGATCCTGCATCAGATTCCCCAACATCAATCGGCAAATACCCCACCATCACTGATCCTTCCTTTGCTTCTATGTTGACATACCTAAATTAGTACTTAGCATCCACCATAGCCATTAGAATGATGCTGAACTGCTTTTTATAATTTAAATAGTTACTGACGCTCTTTGCAGGGGCTTTTATACTAACATGCTTTCCGTCTAACGCTCCTACACAATTGAAAAATTTCCATTTTTTCAAAATTACGTGATATTGATAGCCACTCTTCTTCTAAATAATATACGAGTTTTAAATAAACCTGTGATTTCAATTTCATTTAATCTTTGCTGCCGGTACATACGAACAATTTGAAACCTCAAAGCAATGAATTTAACCGATTTCCCTGAACTTCTCTGAAGAACTTCCCCGAAATTTTCCGCAGAATTCCACCGAAGTTTTCTGAAGAACTTCTCCGAAGTTCTCTGAAGAACTTCCCTGAACTTCTATAAAGAACTACGCTGAATTTCTGTGAAGAACTTCCCTGGAGTTCCTCTGAAGAACTTCCTTGTAGTTCCTCTGAAGAATTTCGCTGAAATTCCATGGAAGAACTTCCCTGAAATTATCTGAAGAAATTTTCCTAACTTCTCTGTTGAATTATCTGAAGTTCTCGGTAGAACCGCAAAACCGTTTCTCGAATCTCATAGAACTTTGAAATAGATCTCTATAACGGCTATATCATAGTGAACTATAGCATAGATTTCAAGCGCCGTGTGGCGGCACCTTAAACGTCTATATAAGCTCAATGTGATATATTGAATAGTAGCAGAAGTGATGCTTTAATTGAGCTAAAGACTGTATTCGATGAAATTTGGACACACGCAATTGTTCGTAACTTTTTAGCGTGAGGGTAAAAATTATTGAAATTTTAACTGAATGTATTTCATTGTGTTGTGTCAATTGTGTAATGAGTTGCGTGAAAATCGGTCGAGTGATTTCAGTGATGGCTTCGAATGAAGAAATAGTGCGCCAACAAATTTTGGGCACTCACTTCGAAAACCCAAACGCTTCTCATCGATGGATCGGAAAACAGCTCGGAATCGCACATTCAACCGTATCTCATGTGATCAAAACGTTCAAGGACCGTAAGACAACCAAGCGGAAAAATGGTAATGGCAAAAAACGTGGCACATCAAATCCGGAGAAGGCCAGGATGGTATTGAACCAATTTAAGCATTATCCCAACATTTCGATCAGGGATGTTGCGAAAAAGGCGAAAGTTTCAGTTTGTTTTGTGCAGAAAACAATGAAACGTTCTGGATTACATGTGTACAAGGTCCAGAAGGCCCCGAACCGGAGCAATAAACAGAACTCGGTGGCCAAAACTCGTGCAAGAAAACTGTACAGGGAGTGGCTCACAAAACCGTTCTGCATTGTGATGGACGATGAGACCTACATTAAAGCCGACACCAAACAAATGTCAGGACAGGAACACTACGTCGCCACCTCTAAGTTGGCCGTTCCGGAGAGTGTACGGAAAAAGAAACTGTCGAAATTCGCCAAAAAATTCCTTGTCTGGCAAGCGATCTGCGGATGTGGCAAAATGAGTCAGCCCTTCATCACCTCTGGGAGCGTCAACGGACAAATCTACAAGGACGAATGCCTCCAAAAACGACTTCTGCCCTTCTTGAGATCTCACGATGGCCCGACACTGTTTTGGCCGGATTTGGCATCTTGCCACTATGCCCGGCCCGTCTTAGACTGGTACAAAGATAATAATGTAGTTTTTGTACCAAAAGACGTCAACCCTCCAAACACTCCGGAACTTCGCCCAATTGAAAATTTTTGGGCAATCATGAAGGCAAAGCTCGTTAAAACTCCAAAACTGATAGAAAATGAACTTGAACTAAAGAAAGTGTGGTTAAAAGTAAGTAAGCAAGTCGGTCATTGCCCAAAATTTGATGAAAGGGGTCAAGGCAAAGGTGCGGGCATTTGGGTTGGGAGAAGAGGTTCAATAAACCAATGATGTCAAAACTTAACCATTTAGTAGTACTTTATTTCCAGAAAGTTTGAAAAGAATCGGGCTCAAGGAAAATTTTTGGTGACCTATTTCGTGTGTCCAAATTTCATCGCATACAGTCTTTACATTGATATTCTATTTATAGCATTGTCTGTGAATAAGCAACATCAGTGATTAATTAAACCTTCTAAATGTTGTTATGAAACGTCTGAATTAGCAAGCTGTACACAAGCTTTGATATTGGATGTTCGGTTTTACTACGTGCATTACTGACTAAGGCATGTTGAACAAGAGACGATTAAAAGATATGACAATGTTCTCTGAATTTATTTGTTAACACTGCGCTGTTTTCTATTCGGATGGGCAATGTAAAGAGTAGCCTGTGAGCTATTTGCTTCATGCAGTTGACGATAATTTCAACTGTTGAAAACTGGTCAATACTTTATAACCGGCACCAAAAATGAACAACTCATAAACGAAAACATAGGAATTAACTGAATTCGATGAATATTTATATCATTTATCTAGCATAACTTGAAGATGAAGAAGAAATATTGATCAAACAAAATTACGAACACTTCGAAGGCTTTACTACGGCATTTAAACGACTTTTATTTTAATTGTAGTTTATGTTGCTGACAATTGGTTTAAACCACAGCTATTATTCAACTTAGTATAAGGTTTAATTGGCAAAGCAAGTTAAAAGGTGTTACATTATAGGCATAAACTGTAATTCAACTAATTGTTCAGTGGTTGAATAAAAGTCAATTAAGACACCTGTGTAAAGCTTTTGTATTATTTTTCTTCAGCTTATAATTGGATCAGTTGAATAGTGATGTACATTACAGCTATTATTCAATTCAATATCAGGTTTTATTAGCTAGGCTCGTTTAAACGATGTTCTAAACGATGTTTAAACGAATTTACAAACTGTTATTCATCTCTTTGTTGCACTGTGTTAATTAGTTACATACAAATACTAAAATAGCTTTTACTAAGCATGTTATTCAAACAAAATGAAACACTTGAATTAATGTTAATATTTCAATTGAGAACATGGTTATTCAGCTTATATTTCAGCCAGATTTTTTATTCAGCTACGAAAGTCGTAAAAATAATTTAATAAAGCATGTATGTTTATTTACTGCTTTCGTTTGTTTGTTGGGAAGATTACATTTTTTTTTATTTAATTCTAATACGCTTTTATAACACCATATATAAAAGACCTAAATTTCATTTTGAAATACATATGATATAAATGTATCATCGTTTCTTATTTCTAAAAACAGTTTCATATCGTCAGCATATATAAGAACTCTTAGATTTAAAAAAAGATATATCGTTAACATATAAGATAAAAAGAAGTAGACCTAAGTGTGAACCTTGAGGAACACCAGATGCGACTTTAATAGGATTTGATTTTTTATCATTGAATCTAACTATTTGTTGGCGATCAGTAAAATACGACTTAATCCAATTGAGGAGTCCTAACTCAATTCCTTTTTGTTTTTCAAGGTTGAAAATCAATATAGAAATGTCAAGTCTATCAAACGCTTTGCTGAAATCTGTATAAAGAGCATCTATGTAATTATCTTTATCCATTGTATTGCTTTCAATGAGTAATCAACAAATTCGAGCAGGTTTGTAGTGATGGAGCGTCCCTTGAAAAGGCCATGTTGAACATTCGTTATTTTATGTTTGACTTGATTAAAAATATTTTTGTTTATAAATGATTCGAAAAGTTTTGGGATGCACGATAATATTGCAATTCAACGATAATTTCAAAAATCGGATCTTCTGCCAGATTTTTATATTGGGATTAAAAAAGATTTTTTCTATTCCGCTGGGAATTTACCGGCTGCAAGTGACTTATTGAGCAGCCTGTAAGGCCTGTAAGCTCAACTGCCAAATTTTTCATAAATATTGGCGGAATTCCATTTGGCCCGGGACCTTTAGAGGTATCCAAATTTTGAAGGCCTGACAGAATGTCATTGTCATGTATATGACTAACAACTACATTATTTGAACAGTCAGGAAAGTATGAAAGTTTATTCAAAATCACGATCATTATCCAAGAACTTAGAATAAGTTTCTTGGATAAATGTTGCGAAAAGATTAAAAATATCTTCTGAATTGTCGCCTTCGCTTTCATCCAAAGTCATTTTTGATGGGATTTACTAATTTTAGTTTAGTTTTTACATAGTTGAAACAATGTTCTGGACATGACTTGATTTCATTTTCCTTTTTCGTGTTGTACGCATTAAGTGCAGCAGAAATAGCGCGATAAAGTACAAATGTTCATATATGTATCTAAATTAGCTTGATTATTGTATTTTCTATACGTTTTATGAGCCTTCTGTTTCCGATTTGTTAGATTGATAATTTGTTTATTGAACCAGGCTGGATTTTTGGAGTAATAATTACGTCGCCTTCTCGTGCGTGGAACATCCTCCTGAATGATCTCTAACAAGATTTTATAAAAAAAACCTCCACTGCGTATTCAAAATTTTATCCATTCTTCAGAAATGATTGCCAAATTACATTATTCAATTTGTGTCTAATATTGTCAGCCTGTTTAAAGTCCAAGGTATTCTCGTAATAGCAATCGTTGGGATTAACGTTATTATGTACGAAAATTGAAAACTCTATAGAAGTGTGAAATGCTTAATTTTTCCATAAGGGAGAAAGAGATTTACCAAGACAGAAGTCTTCATGTATGTTCGTTCATAAGAAATCTAACTAACAATTGTTGATTTCTTACATGATTTATTTGGTTGAAGCCTAAAACCGCAATTTTCTCAAAAATATATTGTAATGTTTCGTTATCATGTTTCGTTATGAACTTTGAATTCAGGAGGGAAATGAGATACGATTGCTTCAGCTGTTTGAAAAAATATTTCATATGATGACTTGCAAGCTTTATCAGGCGGAAAGCACACTGTGGAAAAAACATGGGTCTCATCCGCAGTATGGGTTTTAACCCATACATGATTAAATTTCTTACGTTTGGATGAAACAATAAGTTCAGAATTGAACTTTGAGGATATCGCAACGAGAACTCCTCTTTGAGTTAAGAGTAAGTAACGGTCATCTCTGAACTAATTATAATTACTACCAAAAATTTCTTCACTTATAATGCTCTCATTCCAACTAGTTTCGGTACCCAAAATTAGAGAAAATGAGGAACTTAATACGTTTTTATGAATTAGACTCATCTTTAATGCACCGCTCATACGATTCAAATTCTGGCAATATACCAGAATCTCAGTAGCACGTGATTCTGAAGAATTTAGTGGTAGTTCTTCAGCCCTACTTACTATTGAGCCATTTCAAGCACCTCCGTGTCAGTTGTGTCGTGACCTGACCGAGGATTTCAGCCTCGGTTATGTCGCTTCACTGTTGCTGCTGTTTTTGATCCGTTGCTGGCAAAGTAACGGCACACAATTCTCTTGTACGACCGTGTTTTGGCGAAACGTAAGAGCTGCACTTTGATCGATGACTAAACATAAGTCAAACTCGATTTTAAGCAGCTTCCCGCCAAAAGTTTTACATCCCGACTGGACGTGAGGATGTGCCGAGATGATTCAATTTCGTGTTTGCCGACAAGTTAGCGATTTGGCAAGCGATTTGCAGTTGTTGCCTGAAAACGGAACCATTCGTCACATCCTCGACCATGACATCCCAAGTTTACATCTTAACATGTCATTCACACATACTCTGTATACTACAAGTTGGAAAACTAATATTATTATTATTAAAACTAATTACCTCTCCCTGAAGACGTCAAGTCCTGGGTTGGATCGTCGAGCGCGTTAAAAATAATACCAGCATTACCAATTATGTTCCCCTTTTGCTCAGAAATGTCATTCCAGAACTGCTTCTGTTCCTCTTCGATGACCGGCAAAATAACATTCAGAAGCGCCTGTTTATGGTCGGCACCAATACTGACCTGCTGATGTCCATACCGTTTTTTTATTATTTTGAAACAATCTTCATGATATTCTCGATATATTGACGTGGTTTGCAGTGGTTCAGCGTGTACTGCCAAAAAATTCATTCGCAGTCATGGCAGCCACAACAACATTCTGTTTGGCTTTTTTGACCAACTGCTTAAATTCAGTGAACGTTGTTGGGGTACACCATGTTGCAGAGCAGCTAAATTAAAAAACCGACTGATTTGGTTGAACGATGGGAAATGACTCTGACTCTGATTGCGTTCCGATGTCGTTCCAGTATCACCCGCTCCACTGGTTTCGTCATCAGATCGGCTTCCATCTGGTCGGTCGGCAGGTATCGTAGGCCGATGATTCCTTGCTGCTGCAGATCTCGAGTGAAAACATGCTTCGTGTCGATTGCTTGGGCCGTCTCTGTAAGCAATCGGATACGACCATCTTGATGCAGGATTGGTTATCCTCCGTTGATCCTCGTTGAGCTCCGATATAAGCTTCCGTATCCAGAGCAACTAATGACATCCCTTCGCCAGGGCCACGAATTCGGCCTCTGTGGAATATAAGGCAATGCACGATTGCTTACGGGTGCCCTAACTTACCAGTCCGCCGAAAAACTTGATTAATTGTCCGGAGTTGGACTTTTGATCTCCTTCATCTCCAGCCCAGTCAGCGTCGACGAAGCACTTCAGGCCTTCCCGAGCAGAAGCGAATAACTTGATAACTGGCCTTGGTATTTATGAGCTCAGATTAAGAGGTAAAATACCTGGGGATAATACCATCAAATTGTTCCCACAATGTCATGCCAATACCGAATTGAGGTAAGACAATACCATAATAATACCTCTAAGGTGACCAGATACTTACCCAGGTATCCGGAATATCAAGTTTAGTTATTCTAGAGACATTTTGCGTGCAATTCTTAGGTATTTTGCTTAGGTATTTTACCTCTTAATCTGAGCTCTTTAATACCAAGGCCAGTTATCAAGATCAAAATTAGGTATTCATATGCTTTTGTGTTCTGCTCGGGTTGGTTTCCGGATACCAGATAGAGACACAGATTCTTCGTCGAATTAAGGTACCGCAATACCCGCTTCGCTTTTATCCCGATTGCAACTTTTTTTTTCTGTGAGGAAAATTTTCATACGATCGTCCTATGAACTTCTTTCCATTAGAGAATCGTATGAAATTTGCAATAATATCTAGTGACAAATTTCCATCGATGCGTTCGCTCAGTGTAGGTATTTTGCTTAGGTATTTTACCTTTTATGTTGTGCTCTTAAATACCAAGGCCAGTTATCAAGATCAAAATTAGGTATTCATATGTAATTTTGTCCTGCTCGGGTACTAAGCTGATGTAACCATCAAAAAGCGTTGTATTGTTACCTTTGCAAAGTCTGTCCAGAATTGATGACAAGGTTTCTGCTTGACATAAGGCGAGGCGCCCACAGATGTGGCGGAAGTGTGGCATCACATAACATGTCAAAATATCGAGTTAAAGTCTTGTGACGTGAGGCGAACGTCGACAAGATATTTTGGCTAGCAGATGTCACACCTCCGCCACTTCAGTGGGCGCCTGGCCTAAGAAGTCCGCATTTTTAAAATCACTGTATTTTTCTTGTTCTTGTGCCATACCCATCAGGCGTTTTATCTTATTGGGACAAACACGGCGCATTTTGCAGAAATATTGCAAAAAAGGAATATTAGAAACACGAAACATCCAGCACGTCCACTGAAGAACCTTGATTTGCTCGTTATAGGGTTACATCTATTTATGAGCGTTACGCAAGCGGCGGCTAGATAAATTATTATTGAGATTATTACACACTTAGATTTTTCTACAGAAATCTGTAAAATTTTCAATAGTGTGGGTTTCGAAATAAACAATGTTTGAAACCAAGTATACTTGGTTTCAAACATTGTTTATTTCGAAACCTACACTATTGATCTACTCACTGTTAGTGAGAAGCCGTACTTCCGATTTTGTCATTTTAGTGTAATGGATAAACATACGTCACAACTGTTTGTTAACTCATTTTGAATTCCATAAAATATTTGAAAAAATTCAAATCAGTGAAATTATTTCGTAATAAAAAAAATTTGTTTGAATTTACAGATAAAATATATAAAGCAAAGACATATCTTCAATTATAAAATATTGATTATGGGTGCAACAGATCTTTTTAGTTTCAAAGAAATTAATTGTTGGCAGCAACTGTTTTTATTTTGTTTTAAGATTCAACAAAATATATTTTTCTTTGTCTTTTTGACAGATTTTGATAACAAGAATATTTTATGTTCAATCAATAAAGATTTACTGTTACATTCAACAGGAAAAAATATAAGCCTGGGAATGATCATTTATATTGTTGTTTTTAATACAGAATATAATTGACATTAAAAAACTTTTCGCTGCGTGAAGGATCTGGTTAGTAGTTTTACCGAAATTTTCTGTATTCTTTTATAAATATTCTGTAAATAAAAGTTCTGATTATATTTGTCTAATTTAATCTACGCATCGAGATATTTTTCGGAATATATGTTTGTCAAAATTCGGATTTCAGATTTTTTTTTGGACTTTTGCGCATATATTTCAATAACAAATTCAATAAAAAAAAAACATCAATCAAAATTATTGAACGCTGTGTATGAACTTGGTTCCAGTCGTGCTTAGCTTTTTCATCCCCATTACCAGTTTAAAAATCTGCTTGTCGCTGAGGGTAGCAGCAGTGTTGAAAACGTAAAACGACTGCACGAACACGCCAAAAGAATATGTAATATCCTTTTGAATAGGAACTAGGATATTATTGGCAAAGGGTAAATGCACCCTTCTTTTTGGGGAAATGCTCCTTAAACTTTGGAAAAATGCTGGTTAGATGCGTTTGCCCGGTATCATGCAATCGGAGGTATTAACCTTCTGGTTAGCGCTTGCCGGGTGTTTTGACAGGTCTTAACTTTCTTCAAGATTGTATAGTTTTGACGGGTTTTAAGTTTCTGAATTTAAGAGTCGTCAAAACGAAATTAAGACCCGTCAAAACGAAATTAAGACTCTTCAAAATGAAATAAGAACTCGTCAAAATGAAATTTAAATCCGTCAAAACTACCTTGAAGATTGCGCTATACAATCTTGAAGAAACTTAAGACCCGTCAAAACAACCGGCAAGCGCTAAACAGAAGGTAAATACCTCCGATTAAATTATACCGGGCAAACGCATCTAAGCAGCATTTTTCCAAAGTTTAAGGAGCATTTCCCCAAAAAGAAGGGTGCATTTACCCTGCTGCCGATATTATTCCACACAACAGCACAATCATTCGAATCCTCAAAATTCGCACCGCGAACGAATAATGTAACATGGCGGTGTAAGCCGTCAACGTAACCGGGCACTTTGGCATGGCAAAAAAGCAGGTTATTTCAGGCTGCAACAAAAATTCATGATAATAAAGTGATTTATTTAACTAACGGAAGATACTGACGATCCTTTCATCGTGTTCATTAAATTTATTTAGGAAACTGTCAATTTTAGCACTATTTTTTTCCACTTTCCTTCCTGTGCGTGAACTACTTCCGAACTTTTTTGCTTCTGATTTGACAAGATGGCTGCTCAAGGTGTTTACAGAAGTTCGGTGAAAAATCACCGATTTATGGTAATTTGACTTCAGTTACAGATTTTCGGTATTTTTTTTTACAAATTTTCGGTATTTTTTGTCAAAACTCTTACAGTTTTTCCGTAGTTTTACGATGTGTCAACAAAAGAATTTTTACTCTTTTACCTAAAATTCTGTGATTTTCATTTTACAGATCGATTTCGGTGTTTTTTTTTTACAGAATTCTGTAAAAAATCTAAGTGTGTATCTTATATTGGGCAATTTTTAAAATGAGCAAGATAAGGCTTACCTTGTTCAAGTTCGTGCAGGATTATTATTTAAAAAGATAACGAACATCATGATCGTTGATGTTTCCTAATGGCGACCTTGTTATTATTTCACAACGTTGCTTTATGATATTTCCCTGCAAAAGACAATTGTGAAAATCATAAGGTCTGTATCCAAATTAATCCGGACACCTTCAAATCATTGTAACTTTTGAAATATTGCACGTAGGAGTGAAAAATTTCACTGTGGTATAGCTGAGAGTCTATGATGAAAAAGACTATGATTGATGTTCAGTTTCATGTTTAGTACTCAAGATGGCGACGAAAGAAAAACAAGTGCGCGAGCGAACTTTGTACGGGCGTATGGCAAATCCTGACTTGTCAATACAGGATCTTGCAAAAACATTGGATTTGCCTAAATCCACTGTTCACGATGTGCTCAAATCATTTTCGGAACGTTTGACGGTGGAGAGGAAACCGAGAAGTGACAAAAACATTGGACACGCTGATCCTGTCATGGACCGAAAGGTGAAAAAGATATTAACGAAAAACCCAAATCTCTCCATTCGAACGGTGGCTCGTCAAATAGGGATGTCACCTGGTTTTGTCCAAAAATCAAAACAACGTTTGGGACTTAAGTCGTATAAAGTAAAAACAGTTCCAAATCGCAACGACAAACAGAACTTGGCAGCAAAATCACGTGCTCGACGTTTATACTGCGAATATTTGACGAAGTTTTCATGAGTTGTTATGGACGATGAAACTTATGTCCTAGAGGATTTCAAGCAGCTTCCAGGGCTGGCTTTTTACTCTGCTATGGCCAGAAATTCTACAGATGAGCATTTCAGAAAGAAAAAGGCATCGAAATATCCCAAAAAATACCTTGTCTGGCAAGCAATTTGCACGTGTGGCAAAAAGAGTAAATCTTTCGTCACTACAGGCACAATCAACAAGGAGATCTATCAGAAAGAGTGTCTGCAGAAGCGATTGCTACCCTTCATCAAAAGTCACAAAGAAAAACCTTTGTTCTGGCCCGATTTGGCATCATGCCACTATGCTAAAACTGTGATGGAGTGGTACCAAGCAAATCAAGTGAACATTGTACCAAAAACCTCAAACCCGCCAAATTGCCCAGAGCTACGACCAATCGAGAGATATTGGGCTCTGATGAAGCGGAAGCTTTATGGAAAGAAGCAAGCGATCAAAGACATCAAACACTTCCAGCAAATTTGGACAAAGACGGCTTCTACGATTTCTGAAGGGTCTGTACAAACCCTAATTGACGGAGTTAAGGGCAAAGTTCGAACATTTTATGCAAATACCGAATAACTATGTTTTGTCTTCACGAATTATTAAAACACATCCCATGAATCTGAAATAAACCCCTACGACGGAAATATAATGCGAAATTTATGTTTTATTCATGTTTTGAGGTGTCCGGATTATTGCGGATACAGACCTTAAGGGAAACTGAGGTGAAAATAAAAAGAATCAATATGCGTTGGTGAAGGATTCATACGAAACCTTTGAAAAGTCAAAATAACCTTATGATGATACAAATGTTTGCGTTTGAGATGCTCCATAAGGTAAATTTATGAATTTCAAAACGTTTTTTCCTACCAGTGGACGCTAAGATCGAACAAAGTCCGCCGAACTACAAAGTTGACCATACATGTACAATGCTAGCAACAATCAATAGGAAACTAGCGACTAAAAATTGGCTACTTAAGAACCACATTGCTCCCAAGTACACCATAGAGTACCTCATTCTATCAGGGGCTGGATAGTCTATGGATATTGTCTTTTATGTCGGCTTCTTGTTAGAACTAGTGAAGGGGAACTGAATATTGCAAATAGGCTGCTTGAGATAAGATTATTGCGTAACATGACACTTGTCAAATGGAATCCAATAGAAAGGGGTCGTTCGGATAACTTATTCTAAACTGATTGATTTGATTTCATCTCGTTTATTTTCCGGTTGTCTTTCTTATGGTTTAATCACCTCCTTTTCCGAAGTAGGACATCAGATTTTTACAGTACAGTTACACGTATTACAGAATAACCAACAGTGGATTTTGTGTTGTCTTTTATTTTTCCTGCTTAGCTTAGATTAGTATTTGTTTCTTTTAAGAAGTAGCTACTTTTACGATTATATTCTCTATGTATAGTCAGCATTTTGTTTTGCTTTAAGAGTAAGTCTAGCAGTAGTTACGGGAATGCTGTTTGTTTCTTCAAAGTTCAAATTTCGTACATAGGGTTTTTCTATATATGTGTTATATTCTTTCAACAACGCTTAATTTTGATGTTTTTTAACGTTTTGTTTGGGCAACTTTTTTTTTCAGCGGAATGAATTTAGCTAAATGTTTGTTTTGCTTTTACAATTTCGAAAATTCAACGCCAAATAGGTTATATTTTGTGTAACATTGAAACATTAGTATCTGATTCTAGCTTTTCGGAATGTCATTTCTATTAATAAGTACTGGTTTGGTTTTTCTCCTGGTTTATAATTCTTCTAAGAAGCTACACTGTATGCTTGCAATCAAAAGTTGCAACCGAAAAAATACTGTTCCAAAAATAGTCTTTAATGTTTTTTTCCTCAATTTTTTTTTATATAAAAGCTAGCATGCAGTTTGTTTGTTTTTAACTTTGTAGAAGTTTCAAAGAAAAGAATAATCAGAGCAAGTCCAATAGATTGTTACTATGTTATTGGGTGTTGTTTCATATCAACATCTAAGCAGGTACCAATTCCGATTTCCAACGATGATTCGTGCGATTGAGTGTTCAACTGGTAAGGCGATGACATCTTGAGTAATTATTTTCTTTGCCAACTATCAAAATTGTTTCGATAAAAAAAAACTTCTTTCAATTCATTTTTTTTTTCACATAAATGAGGGGCAACGGAAATCTCGCTTAAATTACAGTATTGGACGAAATTGTGTTGAATAGTAATAGTAGGGTTTGCCTTGGCATTTATTTATTTCTACATCTCACATCGATTTCCACTTATGCGTATCTAGACTCGTACACAAAAAAAAAAAACAAAATCACGGTTTGTATCACTTTCATGAACTCAAAGTTGTAAAAAAAATAATAATTTACACATTTTGGGAAACATAACTTCTCATGGAGGTATTTTTACATTAAGGTAGCTTACCGTTAAATACGCTAATGCAGCCCTCTATTGCGTCGGCTAGAAACTTCAATACATTACGCACTAAACATAATTCCTGCTGGTTTTGTTTTCGACTCTTATCAGTAGGTTATCTTCTACTCACATGCTACATATCTCGATTAATATATAATAAAGTTAATATTATTTCGTGTAATATCGATTATTATATATTAAAGTCTTTTCTCACAATGCTGAAACGGAATAAACAGAGAAAGAGGGATTCGCTCCTTTGGACCGAAACCCGGAATGGACACACTAACTTACAGAACGAACAAAAAATAAACAATCCTTAACATAGTATTGCTCCACAGAGTACAGAAAGTGAAAATAAACAACTAATCTCAACACAGTTTCCCATAAAGAATAAGATCTCTCATAAATCACACTCTCTTTCCTTTCAGCCATTTATGTCCTACTTGCTTTCGCCTATACAGTCTAATAACTATTGCCATTCTCCTTATCCTTGGTGGCGCGGCGGCATTTTTTCTGCCCAACTGTTGCGTTGTCCTCGTCCGAGCTGGATTCACTGGAGTCGTTGGTCGAGTCGATTTCGATGTCGTCATCATCGTCGTCGTCGGTATCCTTGGCCGAAGTCGTACTCTTGTGCATTGCCTGTTTGATCCGATGATGATGATCCTGATGCCTTTTGATGACCGACGGCAGCTCCGGATTGCTTTCTAGGGTAGACCGTTGACTGGACGGAGCATGACTGTACTCGGAGGTGTTGTCCTCGTCCGATATGGTCACGTTCGAAGCGTGCTTGATGTGTATGATGGAGGGCGTTGCGATTACGGCACCACAAGCCTCCGGAGAACATGGCGATGGGGACGATGCCCCCAGGAAAGCGACGCCAGTCGAAGCACTGGATGATGGAGAAGTTGGATGATGATAGCTGAGAGCAGATGCGGAATTGACGGCGTGTATCGAGTTTGGAGACAGCTTACGGCGGCCACGTTTGATCGGGAGACGGGCAATGCTGAAATGGAAGGTGGGAATGGAATACATGAAATTCAAGGTCAAGGTATAACTTTTCTGGTGTAACCAAGTTTAATTTACATTTAAACCAACAGTATAAATGGTTTTGGGGGGCACTCACAAAGCGTGATGGTGTTTTTTTTTATTTAGGAAACAAGATAAATTTAAAATAACGCTTGAGAGCCGATTTGGACCGACTTAAACCAGCAGTAAGGATGCTGTTGGAGCCACTCACGAAGTGTTATGGTGGTTTTTGACGTAGGACTACGTCTGTGTTTTCAAAATATTCTAAATATTTGACTCAGTTTGTATGGCATTACGACTCAATTTCGTGCAATTTAACAATTTTTCACTTCTCCACGAACCTTATATGCCTTTTCATGCCCCTGGCTGATTTTGACAACAAAATGTCAAATGCTGATTTTTGAAGTTTATTTGCTTTTTAACTGGACTATTTAGAGAACGCCCAGTTAAAAAGCAGCCCAGTTAACGAACAGTTGCTGTATATAAACTTCTCTAAGGCATTCGACAAGGTCCCTCACGAACTTGCTGTCACAAAGCTGAGCTGCTTTGGTCTTCCATCATGGATCGTTTGCTGGATAAAATCATATTTATCTTAAAGGAAAGCCTTCGTCGAGGAGCGTGATATCGAATTAGATCTGTTCGATATTCCGTCGGGTGTTCCTCAAGGGAATCACCTCAAATTTTCATTTTATTCATCAACGACCAGTGTGACCAGTTATCTTCCTGATAGCTGCTATACGCAGATGATTTGAACATTAACTGTGTTCTGTTCTTGTCTGTTTTAGATTGTTGTGCACATCAAACCGATACTGACCGGTTAACATCGTAGTGTCAGATAAACGGATTGTTAGCCAACGCTGCCAAATACTAAATCGTCACCTTCACTCGTGGTCACTCACCGGTCAGATTTGATTACTCGATGAGCAATTCGCCGTTTCTAAGGCTCGACTCCATCACGGATCTTGGATTCATCTTGGACAGCAAACTAAGATTTAAGGAGCACATCTGTGACCATTGCTAAAGCAAATTCCATGGTAGGTTTCATGCGTCGCAACACTACGCAATTTGACGACGTGTATGCTTTGAAAACGCTACTGCTCTCTGATTCAAAGTGGTCAATATGAAGTGCATATCTGGGTTTCATACCATGCTCTCCATGTATCACGCATGGAAAGCATCCAGAAACGCTTTATGGGATTTGCCTTACGACAACTGCCTTGGACCAATCCCGTTAACCTGCCACCATACAAACACAGATGCACAATTATCGGACTGGAAACTTTATCAAATTGGCGAGTTTTTCTGCGAAGACTGTTTATTTTTGACATGATAAGTAATCGCATTGACTGCAGTAGTGTGCTACTAGTACACTCCAGCCCGCCGTCTCCTCAACTCGAACCTCCTCGACACCGTACTGCTTATGGCTATAACAGCCCACTTGACGGATGCAGGCTTTTTAAAGATGTTTGTGATGTTTTTGATTAGACTGTTATCAAATTAGTTTTTAAGAATAGAATTAAGTGTCGGTAGTCTGTGTGGTCTCGAAGCTAAAGATGTGTGTTGAATAAATAAAAAAAAGAATAATGGTATTCCTAGGTGACGCTATTAATTTATTGATCATCGCAGGACAGGTGCAAAAATTCCTTCTGCTATGAGTCATACCCGCAGATTTTATCAAATAAAACGAACGAAATGTCTGAAAGCAATCTAATTTCTATCTCAAGTAGGTAGCTTGTTATCAGTTATATACACGTATATTAAAGTCACAAGTTTATGACGCCCACGCTTCATGCGAATGATTGCACAGGTAGCTAAATTTTTACTTGCAGTATTTTTAGCCAACTCCTGTTGTGAGACTTACCTCTTTCGTCGCAGGGCGTAGTTGTACAGTTCAATTGGTTCCTCGCCCTCTTCGTCAGTCCAGCTGTCGTTGCACTGCTCGTCGCTTTGCCTCACCAAATGGTCGTCCCTCACTCCATTTCCACTGTATACATACGCGCCGACAGCGCTGCCTCCGGCATTCAAATTGCTTCCAGCCGTGGGATGCTTCATCAGTATTGCACCATCCGTCCGTTTACCGCCCTTTCCGAAACTTCCGTTGAGCATTTTATTGGCCCTATACACAATCACATTGTTATCGTTCAAGATGTTGCTGTAATCCGTCAGTTGTTGCACGTGTCCACCGACTCCACTCACGCTCTGCTGCTGGAGTTTCTCCGAGATGAAGCTCACTTTACGGTCCAAGGTGTCAATTTTATCATCATCGCTGCAATCCCGATCCAATCGTTCATTGCTATTCATCGCATCCATGATCGGATCCGGACTGGAGCAGGCACGATCGTCTTCATCTTCGTCTTCCAGTTCACGAAGCTGGTGGTGCTGATGGTTACTACTTGTCAACATATCGCTACTTCGGCTATTCGTCATAGGAGTGGAGATCGAGTTTCCATTCTCCTCATCTTCAGGCACTTCTCCGTCGTCCTCCGACTGGGGTTTGCCACACTGGAATCCTTGTGGCACTTGCGGCTGGGCTTGGCTCAAATCAGGAATTGATTCCCGTTTTTGGCGTTCTTCTTCTTCTTCATCCTCACGCAGGCTAGTCGACATCCGCTTCGAAGCCAGGTTAGGACTAGGGCTTGCATCAGTCTCGCTAATATCCATAGCATCGGTTTGTGTTTCGGTGTCCACCAGCTTCACGTGGCGAGTTTCCGGTTCACTTTGGACCCGCCGATCCCGGCTAGGACTTGATTTAGGTGAATTGAACGTACCGGAACCGACCCGTCTGTGACGGAATTTTTTCGTCCGACCAGAGGAATTGGATCCGGAAGGTACCACTCCCGGAGGGATGATGACCACCGATTTCGGACTATGATTCGTACCATCTAATTGAGCATATAGGGTAGCCTTCATTGGGCTGTTTGTTGGACTAGGCGTTGTAGATTCACCGGGCACGACCTGCGCACCTCCTGGCGAGAGCGGTGTTGTTTGTGGCGGTTGGACTGACATTAAGCTGGTTACCGCCGCTGTTTGGAAGTTGAGAGTCGCTCGTTTCCTATTAGCTTTATCTCCGTTGCGCTTGAGTAGATTGCCACATTTACGAGGTTTGTAGCCTGGGAGCTGCTTCTCACGTCTGTTTGGAAAATATGGAAAGATTAGGTTACAGTAAATTTAGAAAGAATATGACATTTTCAATCATCAACTTACTCCGCAATTTCCCTTTCCTTCTGTTCCAGCTGCACGTAGATTGCACTCAGCTGCAGGTACATGGTATTCGTTCGTTCCAACTTCCGCTCGTAGATCATCCGGATGTCTTGAGCGTGTTTCCACTCGTCTTTTCGCTTCTTAATCAGCTCCTGTTCATACTTTTGGATGTTCATCCCATTGCTCGTCAGTTTCTGCATATGGCTCCGGATTTCCTCCCTCCAGGATTTTTGCGTCTCGTAGTAACCTTGATCTTCGGTGCATTGACGCAGCAGTTCATGACCCGCAATCTCCAGGTGCGTCATGATAATCTTAAACGAAGGCCTGTTTCGTGGCTTCGGGCTCCAACACTGTTTGATAAGCAGTTTGAATCCTTCAGGACAACTCGAAGGAATCGGCAGGTAGAGCGAATTGTTTCCAACGCCAAAGATGACCTGCGACGAGTCCACGTTCTTGTATGGCACTTCACCAGTCAACAGTTCCCACAGGACCACCCCGTACGACCAAATGTCGACCTTTTCGTTGCAGGGCTCGTTACGTATCACCTCGGGTGCCATCCAGGCCACCGTGCCGGCAAAACTCATCTTTGTACTAATCTCATTCCATTCGCGCGATGTTCCGAAATCGCTGATCTTGATCACTTCACCTTCACCAATCAGAATGCTGCAATGATGAGAAAATGTGGGAAACAAGTCGTTAATAGCTATTAACAGCATGGGGTGGTTTTTTTTTTTACATAAGTAGGGATCTGTTTAAACTCTATTGCAATAAATATATATCATCGATTACGTCACTCATGTAGCAGCATCATCAATCGGTGAGGAAAATTTGCCTTATACTGGAGAATTTTGTATAACACATAGCGATACATAGGCCAATGAGGACAGTGACGTCATGTTGTATCAATGCTAGCGGTTGGAAAACATACCCGGAAGATTCACGCATGTGCGTGCTTTTCCAACGCCACAGTCAAAAGCTTCACAATCCGCTCGCCAAGGTGAGGAGGGGAAACGATTAATTTTACGATGAGAGTCACTCAAGTGGAAAGTTTTTGACATTGTTATTGTTCCCCGAGTCTGAAGCTGTTTAGTTTGTAGTGTTGTGCGTGGACGGTAGTTCTTGTACAAACGTCCTAATGAATAAAATGGTAGAGACTGGGGTTTTTTTCCCTCGATTTTTGTTTTTAAATTTACTTTTGTTTGAAGAACACACGAACTAGCAATAAGATTTGTTGTTGTATACTACTTTAATACAACAGAAAAAGATGATGAATTTTAACAGACGCGTAAAATTTCCGCTCGTTCAATTGCGAGTCAAAGTAAGCGTAAACAACGAAATTGTTTGCAATCTGCCATACAACAGACCAGATTCCAGCGATATCTGGCTTAAATTTACATAACATATCCCATGAATTTATACCATATTCAGCATTCCATATATGTGCATTAGATAACGCAATACAATAACGGGTTTCTTTCAAACTGTATCGTACCCTTAGTAACTGCAATGATCGATTTCTCTTCATCGATTTTCTATTCGCATTGATACGGTAAATTGATTCAGTTTTCGGATCTTTTAACGATGCACAGGGCCAGCCATTTTAACTCAGTTTTGAGTCGTTTCTGACTCACTTTCGTCAAAAATGTAGTCACTCAAATTTGAGTGGGATTGACAACTCGACAAATCAAAAATATCCATCTGATTTTAGTCGAAGTTTTTGATTTGTCGGCTTGTCAATCCTACTCTGAGAAAAATTTCATCGTTGTACCGACAATTAAATCATGGTCAGGATGACTATCGCATATAATGGTTTCAATAACCATGAAAATGGTCGAATTTACCACGTTCATGGCATTTTTGACTATGATCATGGTAACAAGGACTATTCCGACATTATGGAAAATGTTGCATCAACTATTTTTAATGGTAGTTTTGACCATGATCATAGTCGGTTCAAAATCACTATACTGCAATAGTCATCCTAACCCCCAATAATGGTAAAATTGACTATCAAATTCCTCTCTGTGTAGTTACATTTACTCAAATTTGAGTGACTACACTTTTGATGAAAGTAAGTAAAAAACGAGTCAAAACTGAGTTAAAATGGCTGGCAGTGCAGTATGATTGAATATTCCAAGGATGATTGAATTTTGCAGAATAAATAATAAAGAGAGAAATCTACCATTGTAGTTAAAGCCTGTCCACGTTAAATTTCGGACACCAACATAATAGCAGCAAAAAAATTTACACATAGTTCAACAAAACCGATTGTTTTTTTTTCACAATAATAGAGTTATAGCTACATTGCATCGAAGACTAAGTATTTGCTGGCAAGAGGAACCAAACACGATAGAGCTCGCATAGGCAGAAGTGTGACGGAGATAAGTTCGAGGTGGTAGATAAGCTAGTGTACCTTGGATCATTAGTGACGTCGCATAACAACTGCAGTAGAAAAATTCGGATATGCATATTAGCTGGAAGTACTAGGTGGGGTGAAAAGTAACCTCCTTGACGGCGAAAATGCGATGCTACTGCAAGAACGGTTATAGTGCCTTGTAGTCCGTTCATATTTAGGCATACACGCCAAATCTCAGTGCGATACTGCCCTTTGTTTTGTTTTGACAGCTGATTGTTTTTGACGTGTTTGGCATCATGTTGAATATGGATAAAAACGATTTTCGTTTTCCCATAAAACATTATTTTTTGAAAGGCAAAACGGCGAAGGAAACAAAAGAAAAGTTGGATATTATGGGGCAAATGCTCCGTCAGATTACACCGTTAAATATTGGTTTCGAGAGTTTCGTGGTGGCCGCAACTTCACTACCGATCAAGTCCGCAGCGGCAGGCCCTCCGATGCGTTTACAGAGGACAATGTCAAAAAAGTTCATGAAATGGTGTTGTCTGACCAGAAAGTGAAGGTGCGTGAGCTGGCGAATGCCACAAAGACTAGTACTGAGCGCACACGCCATATTTTGGGCGAGATTTTGCATATGAAAAAGTTATCCTGCCGATGGGTGCCGCGCATGTTCACTCCGGATAAAAAAACACTACGCGAGAGCACTTCGAAACAGTATTTAGACTTGCTGATTGGTCGATTCGTAGCTGTTGATGAATCTTGGATCCACTATTACACACCAGCGAACAGAATGAGTGCCCGGCAATGGACTGAAGCCGGCACGAGTGCTCCGAAGGAGGCTCAATGGGTCGGATAGATTTTGGCGTCGGTTTTCTGGGATTGTCATGGCATACTCTTCGTGGACTACCTCGAAAAGAATAAAACCATCTACCGCGAGTATTACCATAGACTAACTCTAAGACCAGTAGGTCCCGAACAAATGCGATTTTTTTCTTGGCTCAGTCAGTACTAGCACATCGGTCCCAAGCTCGGTCCGAAGCTTAAAAATACGCCCCTCATAATGAACTCACACGAACACACTCTCAAATATTCTGTCAAAATAACACAGCAAATCAAAACAAAAGCGCACATATGTATAATTAGGTACTGGCTTCAAGGTGTACTTCGGACCAAGGGGTTCTACAACAGTGAACCAATTTCAAATCGCTAGTTGCATATTGATTGTTGGTATTACTGTGCATTGTGGGAGCGATTGAGGGTCGAAACAATTTTGTTTTTGCAAGACAATGCGTCGGCGCACAAGAGCATCGAAACCACGGCTAAAATAAAGGACTTACGGCTTCAATTGCTTCCGCATCCACCGTATTCACCCGATTTGGCTCCCTCGGACTATTATCTGTTCCCAAACACGCTCACGCGAGGAAATCATCGACGCCGCGGAGGAGTATTTTGCAGACCTTCCGGAAAATTACTTTTCGGACGGGATCAAGAAGTTGGAAAATCGCTGGAATAAGTGTATCGAGCTTCAAGGGGACTACATTGAATAAAATAAAAAAACATTAAATTTTTATTTTATTTTCATTCCCAAGGATGTTACTTTTTACCCCACCTAGTAGTGCTTACTATGGAGTCCACCAGAGGTCTAGTAAACTTTGCCCCCTTACTAAGTGACCATGTAAAAGACGCTGTTAAGACCGGTAGTTCCCTAGAAAGGCATGAAACGTGGACTATGCTCGAGTAGGACCTGCAAGCACTTGGGTTTTTCGAACGCCGTATGCTTAGGACCATCTTTGGCGGAGTATGTGAAAACGAGCTGGCGAAACTCTAACCCAGTATCATGAAAGTCCCTAATGCTGGAAGGGTAGAAAAAGAGGGACACGTTGTAAGGATGCCAGACAACAATCCCGCAAAAAATGTGTTTGGCTCGAACCTGGCCGGTACAATACCAAAGGGAGCGCAACGAGTTAAGTGGTTAGACCAAGTGGAGCAAGACCTAAGAAGTGTAGGACGCTCGTGAAACTGGATACACGCAACCTAAACCGAGTTTCTTGGCGAAACTGAAGGGACATTGCACCGGCAAAAGTAAAGTAAGTTATTTCAAGTAAGAGTGTAAAAAATCGTGTTATTTCTAGAAAATGAGCGTGAGCATAAGCATAACTAACAGTTCAAGGTCTCTACTCCGTCAGTGCCAGATCAGAGAACCAACAGATGATATTTGGGGCTAACATACATCCTCAATGTGTAAAAACTGGTGAGCCTAAATTAAAGCAATATCGGTGCCGCCCGTATGCAGGTCAAATAAGAAAGAGTTAGAATGTGTTGACATGATATTCGTTTTGGAAACTGAAAAATTCTCTGGACTTCCACGAGAAATCATTGGGATTTTAAATAAAAGGGTTTGTTTTGGTAAACGATACGCTGAATTCTTGTTATATATTTTTTTACATTATTCTTCATTTAGCTCGTTGTAAGGAAATGCTCAAACATTTATTTGAATTTTAATACCGATTTAAAAAAAAACTGTAAAGATTGGTTTTATGAACGCTTGAAAACCTATTTATACCAACGGGAAGGATGTTGATGGGGCCATTCTCAAGGTGTGATGTGGTTTTTAATAGGAAAGACTAGGTATTTTTTTTAATGACGCTTGAGAGTAGATTTGGACCAATTCATGTCAAAAGTAAGGGGACTGCTTGGGACCCTCACAAAAATCGTTTTATTGCAGATTTGGATCAATTTAAGGGAACAGAAAGAAAGATGTTGGGGCCACTTACAAAGTGTGATGGTATTTTTTTTTTCGTTGGAAAGACAAGGTCATGCCGATTTAGACCGATTTATATTAACAGTAAGGATGCTGCAGCTACTCACAAGATGTGATGGGGGTTTTCATTGAAACTGATTCATACCAACAGTAAAGATGCTATTGGAGGTTTTCACAAAGTATGTTGAAGTTGTAACAGTAGCTTTTAGGGCTATATTAGGTTACGATATGCATTCAAACATATTGAATGAACCTTTCGGAAGGTCAAAAGTCATTATTTGATAACTTTATGATGTTCTAGGTCATCCAAACTGTCCTTGAGTTCAGAACTTACGATCTACAGTAGTAACTATAGCTCTTTGGGCTATACAAAGTTACGCTACGTATTCAACCATATTCAGTGAATATTTTCGAACGTAAAAATACACAAGAAGATAATCTTGGGATGGTCTAGATCTTCCAAACTGTCTTGGCGTTCAGAACTTAAGATTTACAGTGTAACAGTACATTTTAGTCAATAAAAAATTACAATAAATATTCAAACATATTGAATTAACTTTGTTAATGTCAAAAAACATTATAATGCAATATTACATGTTCTAGATCATCCAAACTATCCTTGAGATCAGAACATAGGACCTACAGTTGTAACAAAAGCTTTCTGAGCTATACAAAGCAAGCTAATCTTCGAATGTTCTAGGTTATCCCAATTTTACTGCAATTAAAAACTTAAAATCTACAGCTGTAGATTTTAAGTTTTGAATTGTAGCTGAAAATCTACAGCTTTTTGGACTAAACAAAGTAACAATATGTATTTGACCAAATTAAGTGAGTCTTTTGGAAGGTCAACCGATATAATGAGATATCTTGGGATTTTTTAGGTAATCAAAACTGCCCTTGAGTTCAGAATTTAGAATCAATAATCGTTAAGTTAGCTTTATAATCTATGAAAGGTGACTATATGCATTCAATCACATTCAGTGAAGCTTCTGTAAGCTCACCAGTCATTATCAGATTATATCGGGATGTTCAGGCTCAAAACTGACCTTGAGATATACGGTAGTGATCGTAGCCTTTTTGGGCTATACAAAGCTACGATAAATATTCAAACATATTTAATGAATATTCTGAAACGTCTACAGACATCATAGGATAACCTTGTTAGTTTCAGGTCTTTCAAACTGTCCTTCAAAACTTAAGGTCAACAATTGTAACAATAGCTTTATGGGCTATACAAAGTTAAGTTAGTTTGTTTGGCATAGAATATCCCAAGATTATCTCATAATGTCAGTTGGTCTTCCAGGGCATTCATTGAATATGTTTTAATACATATCATAACACTGTATAGCGAATAAAGCTACTGTTAAAACTGTAGATCTTAAGTTCTGAACTCTTGGGCAGTTTGGACGACCAAGCACATCTCAAAAAAATATTTCCTACTTTTTTCAATCATTTCTTTGTTATTGAGCATCAAATCAATCAGAATTCTCCAAATTGCTTGTATAAATTAGGCCTGTAGGGTTAATTCAAAGAACATTGCATTGTACCATCTAAATGGCTTACATTTAGTATCGTAGTCCTACGTCATCATTTCATTAGGAATCCAAGGTAATTTTAAGCATCGCTTGAGAGTTGATTCGGACTAGATTATATTAACAGTCAGGGTGATGTTGGGGCCTGTCACAAAATGTGAATTCGTGTTATTACGAGCAACTATTTAAAAAAAAATCGCCCAAAAGAATTTGGTGTAAATGCAGTTATTTGACGCGTAAAAGTAGTGTTATTACAAATCTTGCTCACATGTTTATTTTCAACTTAAGATTAATGACAAACTTACTTGGGACTCTTGAGATCTCGGTGGATGATCTTGTGCGAGTGGAGGTACTGCATGCCCAGAGCGATTTGCTGCGACCAGGATACCAACCGATGCGGCGAAATGATGTCCATACCGTCCGCCAGAATTTGGTGCAATGGCCCGAATGGGCAGAATTCCATGATTATGCAAAACACTGGCTCCTTAGTACACACACCCCTACACGGCATAATAAATGTTGATTGATTGAGAAAGTAATCGCGAAAAGGCGCCCGGCAATGTTGTTATTGTTGTTGTTGTCGTCGTCGGCGGCGGTGCCATTGTCGGCGACAGGGTAGGAATTGGCGTCAAACGATGCAGTTCCATAAGAACCATGAGCGTTGGCGTGTGGAGCCATTCAATCCAGGTGTAAGGCGCCAGACAGAGTTTATGGTGTGGCGTCGGAAACGGAATGAAAGTAGACATAAAGAAAGAACGATTTGTTAGATTTGTGGACGGTTTTCGGTTGCCTCAAATTGTATTTTTCGTGCCCGATAAGAACGATGGTGACAAATGGACGCAGTATTATTTAAAAAAAAAAACTGCTCAACGATCGCAATCACACGGGAAATTTGCAAATCATTTTATATACAACAAATAAATACACATTAACCATGTGCATCGTACGAATAACGTTCCGCCACGAATTAGGAGGATAAGTTAAATAGAAAGTCGTGTCACCTTGGCAGACATTTGCCGCCAGTTGAGAACGAGGTAAAAAGCAAAACACACTTCACACGCGATCAGAGAAGTGTGTTATTGATGGGATAGAAACACCACCCACTGCTGGTCAACATTAAGGGTGCGGTCAGTGGTTACGGGGAAAACGTGCTCCACTCTAAAAATAACGGTGCAGCCAGAATGCCTGGAGTCACACGCGCTATCGCCATCAGGAATCACGTCGTCCTCCAATGTAGGTTACTCACTTGAATTTTACAATGTTCTCGTGGTCCAACTTCCGCAGGTGCTTGATGTCGGTCTCCTTGACTTCGCGGACCTTTTTGACGGCGACCAATTCATTGCGCAGTTTACCCCGAAAGACGGCACCCTGGGCGCCACTGCCGAGCCACATCAGGTCGGTAATAGTTTCGAAAGGGATTTCCCAGTCTTCAGTCTGTTTGCTCTTCATCTCCATAATGTGGCTTTTGCCTATCAGCGACAACACGGGCCGCATGCAACCGAACAGGCCATCCATCCAGCCGGCTGGTTTGTAGGCCATCCCCGGTACTGCTCCCGGCATGTTGGGCCACCCACTCTGGCACACATTGTCATTGTCGACGCTACTGTCGGTAATGTTGGCGTCGTCTCCGGCAATGGCTTGCGAATAGGCCGGCGGTTGGTCATTTTTTATGCCCATTTGGTCGAGCTCCTCCTGGATGGACATCATGCTGTAAGAGGGAGGGAGAAAAAATGGAATCGATTAGCATGGAATGTACGCAATTAATGTAATTGTATGAATGAAGGACTGCTTCTTGCAGAGAAGGAACAAAGCTCTTGAATTAGGAGTTAACTAACAACGGTTTGACAAAAAAAAAAAAAAAAAGTAATAACACATAACAAATAATTTAAGTAAATTAAATTTTCTCAATTGTTTGGTTCTTGAAGAACAAGTTTCTAATTAATTCAATTTGTTCAAAACATTCAATTATGTTTATAAAAAGTAACGTAATTAATTGAAACGCATATAAGCCCTGATAATCAGTCAAGGACATGAGTTTTACTTACTATTACCGGCAGAACGTACCAAGAGGGGAACAAGTCGGTTCTTGCACTGTATTACCAAGTCGGAGGTGGTGAGCTCGGTTGACGAGCTGGTAGAGAGTTTAAAATGTTCTTTACTTCCTTGCGCATAGAGTATCTTTGTGGTTGGCATCTCTGGCATGAGAAGATCTGAATCAATAAATAACTGTGGGACGGTGCAGCGGCGATTATTTGTAAGTGATACAGCACGAACATATCCTAACACTGCACTTGACCTAGTTGATGAGTAGATATCGAAAAAACGACGAAGTCTCTCTAGCTCTAAATGATGTTTTGTCAACTCGCTTCCGCACTTCGCCGAAAGATACATCGAGTTGATAATAAATTCATTTCGTTATTGTTATTATATATTTTCTTCTTCTCTTTCGGTGCGATAAAAATGCCGCCGTTCCAACAGAAAGTCAGACGAAAAAACACGCACACAATAGGAAAGATGGGCAAGAGACCAGAGTGCAAATTTTCCAAAAGTTTCCACCATCAACTTTCACCCTGATTCAAATCGTGGAAAGGTGCACCTGCGTTTGACGGCACTGAATATCAATTTACGATGTAGTTTTTTTTTACGTTTACAATAAAGAGGCTGTCAACGCTTCGCTTGTAAAAAGTTTGATTTAGAAGGTGAGAGAAACAAACATTTAACTTTTAGTGAAATGTTAGTTTCTCACACCTTCGAAATCAAATGTCAAACTTCCTTCTGAATTAATGTTTTCAATTTTCCAGTGCAGCAATTTTTTAAGGTTTAATTTTCATTGATTTGTTTTCGAAAAAAAAAGCATAAGCAGTTAGCATAGCCGGTTCATTTTTATAGAAACAACGTGAAATCAAATCATGCTGCGAAAACAATTGCCCTTCAGTTTTTCGAAATATCATCAAAACAAATTTGCCCTAAAAGCAACATCTGTCATGAATCAAGTACCTGTAGGAAATTTAGACAGTCTCCACCACCTTAATCCACCTACTGTCTATCCACGTTAAATTTCGGACATTGATTAAAATTAAATCAAATTAAAATTAAAATTAAAATTGTCATCAAAAAAATCTAGACATAATTCAACAAAACCGATTGTTTATTTCAGTATAATATAGTTATATATATGCAGTAAAAACAGTTCATTGAGATGTTAATCCTTCTTTCTGTAACATTCTAGAACTCTCTGTGGTACATCCACCATCAGATTCCGTATAGTATCCTCAGATACGCTAGCGGTGGCCGTCTCTCCATCTTCTCTTGAAATCGTCGATCCCATTTGCTTTCTTCTTAGTTTCGAAAAGTTTCCGCTTAACCAGAGCCTAGTATTTTTCTATCGGGCGAAGTTTTGGCCTCTTGTGCCTAATATCATTCCAGGGCGGATTTCACATAGTGACATAGAGGACAAAACAGAGCTTGAGAGTCGTGGCTTCTTATAAGCGGTGGAAACTGCTTTTGCAGACATACCTTGTTGATAGTGCCGATAGAGACGAAACTTTTGGATTTTGGACCAAACCTTCATATGGTCTGCCAAACCAAATACTTCTTGAGGAATTCAGACACCTTCTTAGTCAGAAAACCCACGGCAACGGCGTTTCTTTGTATTGCGGTATTAAAAGCCAGACCAGGATTTTGCTTGGTGAGAGACCATCACGCTTACCACTACACCACTGGCACCTTCAAAGTTAGTTAAAGTTGTAGAATTATGTACAAATTTAGTATACAGTTGGTTTAAGGTGATACGGGCCAAATTCGTATAATGACCGCCAAAATGGCTGACTTGAGTCATGTCTTCAAAGCCAGAATATCGAAAGCTCTTGGTCCGTAGCTTCTTATTGCATATTTCGAGGTTACAATGCATAACATTACATTATGACCCGTTTGTGGTGAATCATATCGGGTGTTTCGGAAAATATAAGCACAAGTTGGCAACACTGTCTTTTATAACTGAATGACGTTTCCCGTCTGTTCATCATATAGTATTTTTATACATATTGTTTACATTCTTAAGAATAAGTCACCGTCTTTCTTTTGACACTTTTTTCAGATGTTTCAACTTCGAGAGAGTGTAACACCTGTTTAATGAAATTCAGTAATTTTCATATATGTCTAACGTGGATATTTAGGAAATATTTGTACCAAATATGACCGCAATTGATTGAAAAACAAAAATGTGTTTCTTATAGTGAGTAAAAATGAGTTGTTGGACTTTATGGGGGCTACTTATGAAATATATTGAATTTAGGCATTTAATGAGTAATTATTGGCAAGTTTATAATTTAATTCACTTTATTCCCAATTTTGGGCTGTGTCTCGGTAACGATTCAGAATACCTTGAGATTTACGTGATTTATATGAATGAAAATTCGACGAACACGATGAAATAGATATTTTTCAAATCATATTACACTTGTTTAGATATTTAAATTGAAAAATAACATATTTGACAACACTGAAAGCAACGAATGCTATTTTTTTTTTATTTCTTACAAAAAATCCTTTACGACGTATCCAATGTATTGTTTGCAATATACTAGTTTCAAAAATATAGGCAATAGAAAATATTTGGCCGTAACAGCAATCAAACTGTTGGTTTAAATCGGTACTAAAGTTTTAATATTTTTTTGCGCAATTTCCTAAAGTCTAATAAATGGAGAATAATATGCAAATAGGAATAAATAATTTCACACGCTACTGTCCCATCTACCAAGATGTAACATACACAAAAGAAAAACTCCCGCTAACAATTTTCTTTCCTGAGATACTCGTGGGGGTGCAGTAGTAACGGGGTATAACTAAAAAATAGGAATGACCAAACAACAAACGTGCACAGAGAAAAAAAAAAGATTTTGTGAATCAATGCTCTCTGTCTCCCCAACATAATCGCTTGTTTTGTTTTGTTCCAACTTGTTCAATTGTGTTTAAAATGCCATCGAAGCAAGAAGCATTACGCGAACAGTTGTACAGTTCTGTCAAACGAACATAAATCACTGGGAAAAGTTCACTATGAACCATTTTAAAACCGAGAATGTTCCGGTTTCAACCATCTATCGTATCCTGGCATCCTCAGGAACAGATCGTAGGAGTGGTAGTGGGAGACCAGCTCAAATAGTGGACAAGAAAGGACTTATATTGCTCCTTAGTACTTTTAATAACAAGGATTCGCTTGGTTAATCTGAAGTACAAGACTACGCAACCTTACATCTGCAAGACATTAGGTTATGATGATAGATAGGAATAGTCTGCCACAAGAAATCAAGAGCACCAGAATACACAGAGCAACAGATATCAACCGTAAAATGACTCGAAACTCCGCCGGGAAATGTTTCGTTTTGGATGATGAAAGCTACTTCCGTCTCCCAAAAACCCACATCCCAGGAAACGATCGATATTATTCTGATAATATTTCTACTGCATCTCCGAACGTGAAATATAAGTTTAAGCAAAAGTTTGAGTAGAAGGTGATGCTGTATATTGCTATATCTGAGAGAGGAATTTCCAAACCATGGTTCAAGCCCAGTGAGCCCAGATTGAAGATTTCTTTCGATATTTGAGTTCACTGGTGTACAAAAACAACTGGAGAGCCAAAGACTGTAAACAACTGATTAATAGAATCAAAAGA
Source organism: Aedes koreicus (assembly GCA_024533555.2). Classification (NCBI taxonomy): domain Eukaryota; kingdom Metazoa; phylum Arthropoda; class Insecta; order Diptera; family Culicidae; genus Aedes; species Aedes koreicus. Next base: position 110,663 of record JAHHFK020001963.1, on the reverse strand, counting down.
AGCATTCACCAAATCGATAAAGAAGCTGTACAATGCTCCGGTTCAAACATCAGGACAAAGCTTCGTCGAACAGCTGATGACGGACCGTATTCAAATGTTTATTAAATTTTTTTAAGTAAAAAGACGTACCTTCCAATTAAATCAATCAGTTTTGCTTACTATAAACAAGTCTTTTTGTTATGGCCCTTAAAGAAAATTCTCATCTTTTAGTTATACCCCGTTATATACGGCCTTTTGTAGCAACGAGTGTCGAACTAACATTGCATCCCTGGCCTAATTGGCCTATGTGGTCGGCGCCTTTATTTATCCTATGAATGAGGACACCAGGAGTTGCACCCCCGATTTATATTCTGTTGGAACTTAAATTGACTTCGACCGATCAAGGAGCAGCTAACCACGGGTGGTCAATAAGCTCAAGCTCATGCTCATACGAATTTTGAAACTATATTAATACTTTACACGTACACTCTTCTGCATTTTCAACAATGTCGTTTTCTCCAAATATGGAGATTTGTATCTCCAAAATCTCGATGTCCTTTTCTCTAGATATGGAGATTTTTATCTCCGAAATCTTGATGTGAAACAGTTATTAGGAGGCAAAAGAAAGCAAAAACTACACAGCGTGCTGATTCACCTCAAAGCTATTTTCTGATCCACCAAATACTCATGGAATAATTATGATAAGTTTGATTTAACATAATAAGAAGTATTCCTAGGTTTAGTTTGCGAAACCATCAATATGCTGGGCATCTGTTATACATAAACAATGCGCAATTATTGCGTTTTCCATTCAGTGTTGATAAATCCATCCACGTCTGCCCATTATCCGTCGCCCTTGCGCGTGTCGGAATACGGTCGAATTCCGAGAAATTCCTACGAACAAACACTTCAACAGCCTCGAGAGACGCGAATATAAATACAGCACCGGTCACAAGTTTGTCGACTAGTGAACTTTGATTTACTCAAAAAATGTATTAGAGAAGCGTTTGTTTACAAATGTTGATAAGCCCTTTTCTATTGTTGATCGAGAAATATACTGTGATCCCTTTTGCTACCCTAAGGCAAATATGATCATCCGGAAAGGTAACAGCAGTTCGGACTTTATGGTCGAGGATAAGGTTATTTTGACCGGCACTGTATCTAGGTAGGGAAATCACCGATTCCCCAGCAAGTCACGAGTGCCAATGCGGCCATCCAAGCGATTGTTTGAACTTATCTTATCAGTTTACCAAAACGACCGTCCATATGCAATGGTGAATATGTGTCTTTATTTTCTTTGCCAAACAAGAAGCAATATGAACAGGTTCGCGCGGTATTTTGCAACGTAAGCATTATTATTCCGACACATTCCTCAGGTGTGTCGGAGCAGAACTATAATGGTTGAGATTAGCTCCCAAAATTGGCCTTAGAATTAGGGCATGAAAAATGGCACAATACTGTTTCCTTTTCAAGTTTTCATCCTTTTGATAAGGTGCAGTGAGATCTTTCCAATACATGAGGACAATCATTCATTGTACCTACCGACTTGGCTTCCGTACATAGGGTAAGGTGGTTCATTGACATGGAGCGATGTGTGATGGTGAAACAAGATTCAATGTAAACTTGCTGATAAGCGGGCCAATGTCAACATGAGGCCGGTGTAACGGAACGAAAAATATTAACACATGCGGAATAGTTTATTGGGTTTGAAAAGAAGACCTTCACTTTCGATAGTTTGTACATTGATTAATGGCTGACGCAATTCACAACAATGAAGGTAGCCATCCAACCAGTTCTATAAAAGTGTCTATATCTAGTTGTATGTATCTTGCGAAATGATTATTCGAGCAGTTCTTCCCATATTATTCTCGATGATATACTCTCAAACAGGATTGACATCGAAATCAAAATACGTCTGTTGTATTTCTAACTACCACAGTGATGAACCAACCTTAGGCAGAAATTCCCACCAAAAAGGCAATTAGAAATGATGTTGTTCTAGCCATCTTTTGCTCTGAGTTGAACCACTGTTGTATTTTTGGTTCGAAAATCGAAATCGATATACCGTCCATCAAAGGGGGACGCGACACGAGCGCACTTAAATGTTTACAAACTTCCAGTCAGTCCAATGATGTTACAAACCCCTCCATATCCAAAAAAAAAACGGCCCAACCCACCCATTTCCAAAAAAATTATTAAAAAAATTATAAACAAACTTGGCCCCTCATTATATATTTACATTACAAACATTTTTTTTACCCCTGTGGGATTTGTAAACTATGACATCCTATGTGTTCCCTACACGCTCATTTGGATTTACCCAAAATTGAGTAACTTTTACCCACTTTCATAAAACAGGCTGAAAAGTCAAACCATGGGTAAGGCGATTTATGAAAGTGGGTAAACGTTACTCAGTTCTTCTTTAATCTGGTTCAATCCTGAAGCTGTTAGTCTACTGTTTGTACAATGGACAAATATTTGTCCTTACCTGAGAGACGGGTTTATAAACTATAGTCTGTCGGATCATGCCAACTATTTGTCCATTGTACAAACAGTATACTAATAGGGACGTTTTTTTTCCACCCCGGTGTCGATGCGGTGATTTCGATCCAAAAAAAAACTTGAGTTTTACGTCGTCGGTAAGTACCCGGGAGTGCGTGCTGGCCACGGCCGTCATCCTGGATCTATCAGTTTACAAGTGAGCGTATTTGTATTCGTAAATGTAGTCCAAACTTTGTCAAAGTTTTACCTACATTCCGAACCACAGGACAAATCCACCAGCCCAGGGTAAGTTATTGATCAATAAATTTAATTGTATTTAATTTAATTGTAATTTTATAAGGTGCGTTTTCTTCATATATTTTAGCCACTACAAAGATGAACCAAGAACGCCTCGAAGCGATCATTGAATGGACACTTTTGAATGGGAGGACGATGATGATAGACAAGCTTCGAGCTCGCGAAAATCATCGTGGGACTATCCGTGGGACTAAGATACCGAAAGGGTCAGAATCTGTACGCAGTAGTCGACCACCATCTTCCCGGAGAGGTAGAGAAGAGGACACACCTCGGCCGACACCGGCACATAAGTACAACAAATGGGCGCCAGATTGAAAAGAATCTGGTGCCACCTCACACGTTAGTAAAAAGAATGTCCCTTGGGATTCGGAAGAAGATAAGGATCTATGGGAAAAAGAGCAAGTTCGATTAGATCGTGAATGGTACAGTATTGGCGAGGGATAACACGAAGAAAATAATCCATTTTCGGGATTATCAATAAAATATAAAAGAAAAAGCTGAGCTATAGCAGCCAAGGGTTTTCAATATTTTACCCAATTTCCATAAAATCCACATTTTATAATAATGAGTAGACCTAACCCAAACTCTAATAAATCGTGGGTTTACCCAAATTTGGGTTTAGACTCGGTTACCCAATTTTGAGTAGTTCCAATTTTTATGATTTTGAGTCAACGTTACACAATTTTGGGTAAATCCAAATGAGCGTGTACAAAAAAAAAACCATTACCCACCAAAAACTCCCCCAACTTTTTCTTTAAACGGCTGAATATCGTACTCGTGTCAGCGTGGGCTTCTATACAGTTCTGTGCACGATGGTAGTCCAGTGAGACAAGAGGTAGGGGAAGGCTCAACAAGTCGCCATTAAAAATTAAAACTTCAAATAATACAGAAGTAAACACGGACCGCAACATTCGACAAATAACTAGAAGACAAAATAAGGACCACGATTGGAAACTCGAAATATGGAACTGCAAATCGCCTTCTTTCCGGGGTTGCGGTAGGATAGATCTTCCGGCACGGAATCGTGCCTGCTACCGCCGGAGAGTAGCGTCCATTTTTTCCAGTATCCGACTCAGAATAACTTTGCACAGAACTTTGAGAACAATACACAATAACATGATGCCACGCCAATTGTCGCACACACATCCCCCTTCTTAGGGACCTTGACACAGACGCCCTTCATCCAGTCGACCGGAAGAATCGCGGTGTCCCAGATATTACAGAATAGTTGATGCAACATTTGTGCGGATAGCATGGGTTCAGCTTTGAGCATCTCTGCTGATAAGCGATCGACGCTGGGAGCCTTATTGGATTTTATGCTTCGGATAGCTGATCTCCTGCAGTGATGGGCCCTAGGAGTTGACGCGAGTGGTGCGCCGTACTCTTGGCTGATGGTTGGTTTGACTAACCAACGTTTCAGCTGGCCAGTGAGGTTGGTTAGTTTCTGCCGTATTTCACTGTCATCTTCGGGTTTATCCTTGCGCCAGGTGGATATCGCCAGTTGCTGACAGGTTTTCTGCCCATTGTCCCCTTCACCCACGCCCGCTTGTACTGTAGGCAGCAGCGTTTTACCTTTTTCACTATCGCCGAAATCGCTGATGGGACTCGTATTTTTGCTGCTGTGGTTCTCGCCCGCTCTATCGTGTCTTTTGCTTCTCTATCGCTCCTCAATCTTCCTCCAGGTTTCATAAGTGATCCACCCTTTTCGCTGTATGCGCGGCTCATCCAGCTTCTTTTCGATTGTCTTGGTAAAGGCATTTTCGATGGCCGTTCACCGCTCTTTCACGCTGACACCTTCTGGAACACCCGATGCTCGATTTTTACGTTCTTCAACCAACGATATTTTCACAGCTGGAGCTTCTAGTCGGTGTTTTAAACCATCGTCCGAGCCTCTCTTCCAACCGCTGGATCTGTGCAACAATGGTGGTAGTCGGATGCGATGTGACACTGCTTTTATTCTTCACATCAAGGAGGCTCCATCTCCATTTTCGGCTGATGCAGATGTAGTTGAATTGCTCTTTTCTGCATGGCCATCACGAGAGACCCACGTGATCCGAGCACTGGTCGATGGGGAAAGAGCGAACCCCCGATCACCATGTCGTAGTTGCCACGAAATTCTGCAAACAGGTCACCGTTATCGTTCATTTTGCAGTGATCATGACGTCCCATAACACGCTCATAGTCCGTGTTGTCGGAGCAGATCTTCGCATTGAAGTCACCAGTGTAGATCTTGATATCACTCCTTGGAACCACGGCGGCATTCAGTTGAACTGTATAAGTTCTTCTTGTCCTGCACCTCGGCAGCATCGGTCGGCGCATAATTTTGGATTATTGTTAGGTTTCGAGCCCGTGTGTTCTGAATGTTGCTATGATTATTCTTTCTTTAATTGGCTCTCACTTGATGAGCGCCGTTTTTTCCTGGGCGGTAAGTAGAAAACCAGCTTCACGATACCAGGGAGCGTTGTCACCTCGAATACCGGAATATAACAGTACCTGTCCCGCCGATAATTCGTTTTCTCCAAAGTTTTGCCAGCGGACTCCACTTAGCCCAAGGATTTCGAACCCGACGCGTCGCGCATCGTTGGAGAGATGTGCCAACTTACCTTGCTGAGCTAACGTTAAAACAGTTCATGTTTCAATTCGCGTCCTTTGTTTTGCGCTAAAAGTCGTTGCCGTTAAATCAGTTCGTACTTAATCTTTCTCGGTTGGTTTCTGTAATAATTTCCATGATTGGGAGACAGTAGGTGGTTGGCTACAGGTCTCCTATCCCCGTGATGGGCTGCCAGCTTAGGTGTAGCTTCCGGTGAAGAGCATTTTTTATTCAACCACTGGATGCCAGTCAACCGCTGTTTGCGCCGCACCTCCTTCGGGGACAGACGCTCGGGTTGGCGAAGCATTTCCTCTACCGCCGTGCTATGATTAACGCGTCAGTGTCCACCGTGTTTGTGTCGGGGGTAGTAATTTTAAAACAGAAGTAATTTCTGAGTGAAGTTTACAATGTTAAAAGTGAAGCTATTTTTAGCAAACAATTCCTTAAAACTGAAGCAATTTTCAGGATAGCGTTACAACATTCAAAACATTGTCCACTGTCTAGTTATGCAAATAGCATTATAACGTCCAAAGTAGGGTGCCCTAACCGGTAGTACCGAAACCGGTAATACTGGTATTACCGGTCAGTTTTGAGTACCTATAATACCGGTATTAGAGACGTAAAATACCGGTATTTTCGGTATTTCAAATTTTGTTGTCAGTATAAACAATCTCGAGTAGTTTTTCACCTACATATATCAGCTAAAGACTCACCGTGCAACAAACACTTACAACAATTGAATGCGCGCATGAATGAACCTTTGCACAAGTAAGCATCATTGACGACGATCACGCTACAGCAAAAATCAATTATCATCGTCATTAATCAAACGTGTTGCTTCATTCGCTTAGCCATCTGTCAAATTTCCAATGACTTTTGTTGAACATTGTTTACATCTTTGAGAATTTTTGTTCAAGTGACTGCGTCTGCAAATTAACGGAGAAAGAATTAACATGGAATTTGAAGAGAAAATTAAACCTGGTATTCCGCTGCTTCTGTGTGGTTCTATTTTCTACGCGGAAAGCAAAACCGTGACGTAGCCAAGTGCGTGGAGTGTTCAAAAGTAATTAACTGTGAACGCTCCAGTACAAACGGAATGAAAACACATTGCACAACATTATCCTGAAACGTGCTGCTTTTCCAGATAGGGCTGGTGATCAGCCGTGAACATCAACTTCAACCACAACAATCACGCAATATTTTCCATCGACGGTCTCCCCTCTTGAAACTGCTCTAGGAGGCGATTTATGAACGTGAATGTTCATGACTGTAAGAAAACGTGGAACCTTGGACTGCCAAGAATAATAGGATCAATGGATGTGGAGCACTGTGTTACATTACTTCCCAAGTAAAATTTTTAGTTTTATTCCAGCCGTATAGCGCTCCTCCCGGCTTTGTTGATAAAACTACATTCAAAACTGTTTTGTCTACCAACACCTCCTCTATGCTTCTTTAAAGCCGAAATTTGTACAAAATGGCCCACTCTATAGACGGTTGTGAAAACAAGTTAATAAAACCTTTATATGAACCTAAACATTTTGAAAATGTTCTAGTGAATGATGTTATGACCACTTGAGAACCTTCATAAAACCTTTTGGCTGCCATGAAAATCAGAATGTGGCCAAATGGCCACAGCTGTCAAACTTCATAGTGAAATCGAGGTTGTTTTTTTGTTGTTCTGCTTTGTTCGATTCTCTGCTCTTCTGATTCATTTAGCAGTAAAAAAAGGTCTTGAGTTGCGGAAAATTTTGTTTGGTAACAAAATATCCAAAACAAATTGTGTTTTCTATAGCGTATTATGCTCCAAATTATATGAGCATTTATTTTTATGGTGAATATTGGCACGATAAGAGCCGAAAATTAATGCGCCTCGGAAATTATGCGAATTTACAACAACATAAATCAAATTAAAACAAATATATACGATAAATTAATCATGTATTTCCTGAAAAGTGCTTGGAATCGGATGAGATTATCTGAAAGAATACCGAAATTAGTCTCCGATCTACAGTTTATTTGCATACCATTGAAAATTTGATGCATTTATTTTTCCACATTTCAATTATTTCTTATACTTCAATATGGCGATTGGAAAAAAATCGCAGTTTTGCCATACAGCCAATTTTTCTTCGTAATGACTATTATAAAACTATTTCGTCTTATGGTGACTTCGTTCAATGCCAATTTGCCGTTTAATGCATTTACTGGTGGCAAAATGGTTTTAAAATGCTTTTTCAACTGACCATAATAAGATAATATCAATGAGTCCTAAAACGGCATTTCAATACAGCATTTTACGAGTTCATGAAGTCGAAATAAAACCTTCGATAGGAGTAGAAGGAATTTAAGAAACAAGGTTTTAAGAGCGTTGTAAACAAGCTGTGTAGGTTCTCATAAAGCTGACTAAAATGTGAAACCTATTGGCACCTCTTGGTGCCATAATAAAACCAAATTGATTTCAAGTGGCTTTCATAAAACTTTAATAAAACTTAATAAAGCAAGATGGTGTTAGCAATGTTACTTGGGTTGGTGGGGGTTTTTTTTTTTCTCCCGACGACCGGATGGCAGTTACCCCCCCCGGACCCCCACCAATGATGAAAGGGGGAAGGATGTTGAAGGGTTTACCCCAGGTTTGCCAGGCGCATGGCATACACTAGGCAGTTGTGAGTGTATTGTATCAGCAGCGCCCTCCGATGGATACACATGACTTGAATAATAATGGTAACTATTTTTTTTTTGTTCAATTAAAATTTGTTGAACTGTTTTCTAATTTTTTTTCTTCCAGACTCCGATGTAGAGTCAGACGATAATGATGAAGAAGCAGATTTCTTTTCGCTCTAGATGGAGGAATCGGGGCCACTCAACTTCAAGCCCGCAATATATGAAATTGTGAAAAAGGTACGCGCCGTAGTAGTTCTTTCCGGAGATCACCTGTGAAAAATGAGTTGCTGCAAAAATATGTCCGTTCTGAATTCGGAAAAGTTCTTATACTGGTGGCTGATACCAAGACACACTGGAATAGCATGTTATCCATGCTCAAACGGTTCTGTGAGTTGAAGGGCCCCGTTCAAAAAACTCTGATCGATTTGAAGCTTCAATCCAAATTCAACTTCAGTGATGATTTTTGGCGGTAGGTGAAATAATTCAAGCCTTTGAACCTGTTCAAGCTGCTGTGGAATTCGGGCAAGTACTTGAAAATGATTTTCGACGCTCTTGGAACCATTCGTCAAACTTCGGTTGAACCAGAGAGGGCATTCTCAGCAGCTGGCAACATTGCTAACAAAATCCGATGTGGATTGGGAGATGAATCGCTCAGTATGTTATGTCTACTTAAGTTTCACTTTGCCCAGCTCAACAAGCAATGATTTTAAAATTGGAAGTTTGTCAATAAATATTGTTTTTCACTCAAAAGTCCAAATCAAAAGTTTTTTCTATCTCTGAAATTTTCACAAATACCGGTATTACCGGTATTGACTCCACCACATACCGAATACCGGTATTTTTCAAAAATGGCCAATATCGACTACCCTAGTCCAACGCAACCTCTCTGTAATCGTAAACATTTCCAGCCTAAAACTGTGAATACTATCAGTGAATATTTATCACCAATATCTCCATTTTGCCAAGCCTTAACCCATAAAAGCTCAAAGTGTCGTGCTGTGAACCTTCGAATGGTCTAAGCCTCAACAAACAAGGTTCTGTCTGTTACGCCTTGTGCACCCCGTAGCTTGAAGACCGGTGCAGCAAAGCGTAGATAAAAATCTGCTCGTGTCGAATAATAACGTCGAAAAAATAGACATAAAACCCGTTTTCCATCGTCTCTGTCCGTCGTTTCCCAACAGCAACGGTGTCCCAGCGCACTGGCAGATATTGTTTTCGACTGAACTAGGTAGGACAACTGGGGTTAATATAAATATATGGAGCGAAATAAACCACTACCGGTTTGATCAGCAATGAATTTATCAAAATCCATTGAATTTTTATAAATAAGCAGTTAACATCAAACATTTGTTTCGCCCCGTCTTCTCCTGTATCTTTCTCTAGCTCGTAAATTTGATTTGCAAATTATAAAACAGGAGAAAACTGTGGCGGGCTTTGTTCGGAGCACCTATATCGGAGTCGTGTTCCAGTGAGAAGGTTTGCTTGTTTTCATTATAATTTATCTCCGTTCCCGACATTATATAGCAGGCTTAAGCCAGCCGTTAGCTATGAAAGGTGGCACATAACATAGTGAGCGTTGTGTTTTTGCGTCAGCTAATGAACACGTGGGACTTTTACAAAAACACAACATTCAGGCCTGTCTCCTCTCATGGATGGAATTTGTTCGTATACGCTCGTTTGCCCGTGAAGTACATATTCAGCCAGGCGATAAAGAGTGTACGTACGTGATTATTTCTCGTGATTCTCTTCAACAACCTGACGTCGTCGGTTTCATTGTAGTGGCATTGAATTGTGTATCTGCTGGCTCACAGGAAATCGATTGACGGCGGTTGTTGCCAGTCGCCTACTCAAGAATACACTAGATAATCAGCTCGACGATGAGCTACAAAGAAGTGTAGAGAGGTTGCGACGATACGGCAGCTCAGGGAAGCATTTACTAAAGGATAGGGCTTTCAGTACCGGTATGATTTCGGTAATAATAAGGGCTATTACTTTCTTTTTACATTGAAAAAATAAATAAAGGTGAAAGTACTCCAATTTGCCTGATAATGAGAGCAGTTCAACCACGACAAAAACGTAAATGTCTCAAAAAGAAAAAAAAAAACTACGAATAAATGCACAATTCTCGCATAATTCGAGAATAGGCTATATCCTTGTTGATTGATTGTGTTTATCGACTATCTCTTTTGTAAATAACACGGTCACAAAAATATTTTTCAGTTTGTTGTTTTAAGTGCAGTCTTAAGCAGTCGACCTTAACAGCAAACAGATCCAAAACTTCATTTGTTTTATCACGGTAAACCAATCGATCAAAGCCTTTTCTAATTATACGTGAGAATTTAGATCAATTTAATTTACCTGTGATGTTCCTATCTCCGTACTTTCTAGTATATTGCTATGACTGTGTTGCAAACATTGTTTACCTTGGGCGCAGTTTTCGTAAATATTATTGGGGCCACTAAACAGATGCTTCAGTTTCAATTGCACGGATTTTAGAGACAATCAAAACATCAGTCGCCATTGGATAGTTTCTCCTCGGCTGAATTAAATCCGATAAACGGGATAAACCCCCTTTTCCTCGACCTGAACATAACCCGGCGCATCCAAATGACGTGCGTCTATGTATATTGTAACCAAGTTATTTACCCCTTTTTTACGATGATATTCTCCATAGTTGGCTTATCCGGAGGTTCCTCGCTCTTGTCACTCGTCGACACTGCTTTCGTTATGAAAAACACCATTTCTGACTGTTGTTGTTGTTGTTGGTGAAGTTATCGTTTCTGTTAACGTTTCAGACACTTGGTACAATTTTGCGCTCATACACCTGTTGTTTATTCTCCTTCTCGTTAATTTATTATATTTTCATAAATTATTTACGCTTCCGACCCAAATTCAATTCACGTTCACTTATCTCAGTAGTATAGGGATTATTTTTCTGCGCCTTCTCAAAATTTCAAGAAACAGATTTTTCCACATTTACACAAAAAAAAACAACATCCGCAGTAAACAGAGACACCGTGTATTTCGAGGTCAAGTCACTTATTTGTTTCCTTTTCGCTCGATTGACTGATCGCAGTCTTTACTTCGGAACTTTTCTTCTCAAGCGATGCGATTTTAATATTCACTCATGTAACACCATAAGGCAATCGGAAATCACGCTAAATCACCGCGAAAAAGGAAAATCGCGCGATCAGGAAACTACACCGCACACCTCGGCTACTTTGACGATGATGAAATTCCAAGCAAGTAGGCGACGAACGCGAAAAAGCTCTTTCGCCCGTTTCCGTCTGCGGCTATTTGTTGCGGATCGCACATATACACGCGGCAGAAACTACGTAGCCGTGCCAGGCCAATACTCTCGATGCTTCGTCGCGGTGGCAGAGCTCGGCTCGATTTGGCTGGAGTGGAATGGCAATCTCGCGCAGATCCCGTTTCGCAGCGGCGGGTCGTGTGTACAGAAATGTGCGAACAGACGCAGTTCTCACGTCGAACGATACCTCCCAACTGAACTTGAACGTGCAGAGTGCGAGTGTAATTTCAACGTTATTTTGGTAGTGTGATGGTTATTGATGTGATGAGCACAACTACAAGCGGAAGCACCCTCTAGGCGAAGTGGTATTCGTGTTCCGGACTAGGGTGGTGCGATAATCGGAGCAGTGTGATGTGGAAGCTTTTCTTGATGAATGGAAGCACGATTGTCACCTGTTGTTGTCAGTGCTAAGATTTTTTATTGGTACAAAATTTCTCGACAACTTGTTCAAAACGACGTGGGTGATCGTTGTAAACAAAGTGGGGAAGAAATATTCAAACGTTAAATTCTTACAAATCGTTCATGACTAACTCTCCCTACTGTGGATGACAATTTCCGTTCTTGTTACTAATAATCTCCTGTATATTTTTGACAATATGTCAGATGGAAAAATGCCAAATAACCATTTGCTGAATAGGCGGTTTTCAGTAAAAAAAAGGGTAATTTTTGGGGACATTTTCGCTCTGTCTCTTGCCAAAAGGCTGGTATGTAATCCATGTAATAATTAACTTTTCAATGACAATATAACATATTTTAACAGTATGTCATAATATAGAGTTTAAATGGTCGAACCGAGATGAAAGCATTAAGTAAACAATAACATGAATTATGAACATATAACATATAGGGTAACGGGATGTAATGTCAGCCTAGCTCCTTGATTCGGCCTATGTACCAAAAATGTCATAAATTTGCCGATAATCAACAAAATTATATTCCTATCAGGATGACCGATTTATTTCAAAGCAATTGAGACATAATTGATCAATAAATAGTTGCTCACTTCCGCGTAATTTTCGATTTCCTCAACTTTTTAGACAATATGACTTTACTGGTTAAGCGGAACAGATTATCTACACGATCTTCGAATGATCTTAATTTGCAGAAATTGAACCTATAAACCGAATAATACAGCCAAGATGTACAGCAAATAGTCACACGTTATGAACTTACAGGTCACATAGGTAAAATAACGATGATTTAACAAGAAAACCATAGACCCAATGTTAGGAACATATTTTTTACCACGTTCCCAACTATTACCTGTTATTTGGAAAGTGTAGTAAAAATGTTGTTATTGGTAAAATTTACAATAAAAATGTCTGAGTTTCGGTTGAAAGTTTTCCATATGGGTCATCTTAACACAAACTAAAGGAACAAAATCTGTGTAGAGTGAATTATAATGTTTTGATTATCAAATGGTCGCTAAATCATATGTAAAAATCACTTAAGTGTTTCTTAGCAGTTTTAGTATAGTTTGATTTATGAAATTGTTTGGTGGGTAGAGCGAATACAGCTGGAAACGCATTTAATCATAAAATCAGAAAAAAATCGTGCGAAGACAACATTTAATAACAAATCTGTCGAATGGGACGAACTTGCATCCATGAATAGACCCAATTTGGCGCTTATAGACCGACATTACATCCATATCCCTCGAAAGTTTCTGACTTTATAAAATGAGTTGTGTAACTTTTCGTGATACATACTACCAAATGTCATATTGAACATATCTAAGCAAGTGTATAACTAGTTAAATATCGCTTCCAGCTCAAATATTTTATGAGTTATAGTAAAAAATGTAATCGATTGTTGCATATTAGGCTGAGTCAAGGGACACATACCCAATCAGAAATATAGTTTGTACTATATTTCGAATCGTTTTTCATTATGCGGGAAGTCACTCGAAGAGGTGATCCCAAGGGGTCGATCTGGTCAATATAAAATCTTAAAAAAAATCAAATCTTTTCAAAAGATCGAGCGAGATTGGGTTACTGATCGGGTGATCTTAATAAAACAACATAAACATGTTTTTCAGTCTAACAAAATGTTCGAAGGAAATTTATGTTTAATGTCATGCTTAAGCTGAACTCGTGATTAAACCAATTAATATTAATTAGGCGTAGTATGAGAACTAAATAAAATTAGCAAAACAAGCATGTTGTTATTGTGAAACACTGCAATAAAATTGTCGCTTTTGTCAATCTGTCATAAAAGATTTTAAATCATCTGATCTTTTCAAAGATTGGAATGAAAAATGAAGATATCTAGTCAATTGATCAGGAATCTGACCCCTTGGTTGATCCTCAAAAATACTTTGTCAAAAAATCATTCTTTATTTCTTATTCTTATCTGGAATGAGAAATGCCACAGCAGTATTTCGTGAAGATAACTTGTAGTTCGAAATCTCGCGCCCAGTATCATAAGGATTTCTGTTTCGACGATTTTCTCTTTGCATCGTTGAGGCATATAGATTTAGTTTACGGAGCATTTTAAAATATAATGCTACGCAAACGATTGTTCAGGCCACGATAGTCACAGACCAGAATATCGACTAAGTAAAATTGATCAATGCAGTTACACCTTATGATACAAAGCACGAAAAATGTTTTACCAATATCATCATGTCTGATAGAAATATGCAGAACTGATTGTTTTTTCTCAGGACCATCTTCTTATTTTTGTTTTAACTTATATTATTCTTGCAAGATTTTATCATGGTCTTTGGTTTTTTCAATTTAGCTATTGTTGACACAAATTTACGGAAAGTGAGATTATTAAACGGTAAATTAACGATTAAATGTTTTTCAAAGGAAATCTGAGTAATAAAATAAATTTTAAACATAGTGTGTAACAGCAAGTATATCCACCCCAAATTATTGCGTATTAATACAACTCACTACATATTTTATTTAATCAGTACTAATCAATCGTTTGCGAATAAAAAATACTTGCAATTATTATTTGTGTCAGATACCAAATTGGAAATAATATTATTATGAAGTATATCGGGAACAAAAACACAAATCTCTCTTAAACTTTTAATCTCTTAATCTTTAATAGTCTTACCGGACCATAGGGTCTTCAAATTTTGAGAAACATGAAATATCGTCAAAACATGGCCAAAATAAAACGTGGCCAATACTAGCGTGTTTCTCCTATTCGAAACAATATTTTTATGTAAAATATATTGTCACAATTCATGTTATTGTTACTAATTAGTTTTAGATCGATTTCACCACCAGTTTCACCGTAAATCAGCATTTGTATAGTAGCTGATCGTAATCGCCTATTCATAATATAGTTATTATTTCAAATATTGTTAAAACTATTCAGTAAATTTTTAGTTTTTAATTTTTAACTATAATGGTAATTGTCACAACAATTACGGAAATGGTCACCAACGATAAAAAAAATATCCATGCATTCCTTGCAGTTATGCGAGGTTTCAAAGGTCTTAGATTTTAAATTTTAGAGAAGATTGAGTGCTACTCCGTTGGTTACCTCTTCGCTTCGCTATGACTCTTACATAAAATAGGTCATGTTGCGAGTTGGTTTAAATATTTCCACATAAATTAAAAAATATCCCGTGAGAAAAGAAGATTTTGCCAAAAGATTAGTGAAGCGCTTCTTACTATCAGAAGTGCAGCTTATATGTGGAATATCGCTACATCTTCCAGATTGTTCCGCAGCTTTCATGTCCATTGCATTCTGAAGCAACTATATAATTCCAAAACATGTCTGAAAATCTGCAGCTTCAACAGCAGCTCAAAAAGACGTTCCCTACCACTGCTTGCTAGAGAAAAATCACTTGAAAAACAAGGTAGATAATAGAGTCTTATACTAAATAGGGGATTTATTGGTTTCGGCAATGTTGGATATATTCTGCTCGAAAACAAGAAAATTTAAATTAACACTTCCCTTGATCAATTAAAAAAAAAAAAAACCTTTTTCAAACTATAATTAGTAAACGCGAGCAAATTCCGTTAAATTCCACTAGTAAAAGCTTATCCTTTGACAGATAGGCCTATTTCATCTGTGACTTACAGTCTTCTTCAGTATCTGAAAAAGTCAACACTGAAGAAGTCTGTAAGTCGTAGACGAAATAAGCATACCTGTCAAAGGATAAGCTTTTAAAGGTTTAAATTTTCCTAGTTTAAGTGTTAGGCGTTTTTCATCAAACAAATCAAATGCACTGAAAAATGCTGCTGTTTTTGTATTGCCTAAAATAGAAACATTTCGTTTTACGCACAGCTCAAATAGAACGATAGCCGAATAAAACAGGGGATGCTGACAATAGTTACTATCACTTGTGAAGTTTGACGCTTTATAAAAAACACTTTCAAGAAGTTCTCGATGATTCTGTCGGTTGTAACAGATGGATAAGCAAAGAGCAAATCAATGTAAAGTGTTCACGACGCTGAGGCAGTGCTCATACAAGAGTGTACTGTTTAGCTTGCCGAAGAAAGGTAAATTTTCTATTATGTTTTATTTTCTTAGAATCCCTGGTAGAAGATTGTCCCAAATCATTAGTAATTGGATTAGATAGAAAATTCAATAACAACGGAGCAGCCTACTCAGAAAAGTGATGTGATCATGGAAATGTTATGAAGAAAAATGTCATGATTTTTTTCAGCCATACAATCCAGTATTTCTGCAGTAAGAAGAAACATCTTCCATCTTCGGACGTGAGTAAAGTCCACAAAACCGTAAATCAGAGTCGATGAATGTTAGATAGAGCGGGTAAGGGCAAATCAGTCGTCATTGACTTCCATTCATTTTAAATAGGGTGACAAAAATAAGGTTGGATTTCATTCGTTCATCACAAGACTAAATTTCTTATCACTAACAGGCATTCTAAAACATTTCTAAAAATTTATGGTAAGCTTAAAGTTATTTTTTTTTCAATCGGTGAAGCGAAACTTTTCGGGAATTTTCTTTAAGAGAAGGATAAATTGAACACACACTTTTAATTCGCTTCCATTCAGAGATAATTTCACCTATCGATGATGCTATACAACTCGTTGATTCAATAAAAAGGTTGATCAAATTTGACGCTTAACTTGTTCTAGGAAACTTTGGAATCGTAAATGTTGTAACTAAATGTTGTGGGTTGGACCAAGCCAAGTAGCTTCCAAGAAAAACAGTTCACTTTGAAAATATCTTCATAAATGCTAAATTCAAAATTTTTGCATTTAGGGGAATTTAAGTGTTCTTGGTGGTCTACCCTTCTATAAGTATTATCTCAGCACGCATGTGACATTTGTTTGCATTTATTTGTACCAGTGGCTGAATAGCCAGGAAGAAAATATATATAGTTTTGGTTCAGGAACTAACCATCGGTTCAAAGCTTAATGAATCCCTCCCCAAAACTTTGTTCCTACCTCAAAACAACACAGCGAATCAAAAGATAAACAAAGATTCTTTTACCAAAAAGCGATAGAATGAGGTACTGTAACGAGTGATTGGGACCAAAGAAGTGAGCCAATTCTGCATCACAACTTTCTTATTAATTGTTGTTTGTTACATGCTACTGAGCCTTCTTCAATCGATAGAATTTTCCACAACTAATTAAATGCTTTTATATTGAACTCCAATCTTTTCAAATGAATGTAACTATTGTCGACAACCTCTTTTTTAATTTTGTGTTTTGATGGAAAAATGTACGTTTCAAAATTGTTTGCAGAATATGACACAGTGCCGAACGCGAGGTTTCTCCTACAACAGGTATAATTCGACATAACGTAGATGTTGACATCAAAAATGTATGTTAAATGTATCTAATTGTATGTTCTATCGAAGTATAAAAATTATATTCATATATTTAGCTTTTAATACTTTAAATTGCTGTATTGCACGTATAATTGTTTTGAAAATATTGTTCAAATTATGTTAAAATATTTTGCGTTTCAACATAATTTGTTTCATCCTTTCGTCACTCTCAATTAGGTGAAAGTGAAGAAAAGGTGAAGCAAAAAATGTTCAAAAGAGAAGATATTTAACACTTTAACACCAAAGAGAGCCCTCTGATAGTAGACGTAACTATTTCAAAGTACACACGAACTACTCTCAAAACAATCTTGAAAACAAATAAAGTACTGATAACAGAAAAAAATAAACAAACATTACAAGCCTAGTACATTAAATTAGCCAGGAGTTTTATTCCTTCAAAATATCATGTATAATAAAATTTGATATTACAACTAAGGTTTGTTAAGTTATCCAAGCTTAATACGACGTTGTTCTTTTCGATTGTTTATTTCATGATTTTGATTTTGATTCTAGAGTATTAGTAATAATATGTTTTCCATCTCATTTCATGAAACCCAAAAATGAATGCATAAGTATAATGTACGAAGACATTACAATTCTTAATCATTTTATCAGGGGAGAGGAACATGAGCTTTCTGAAGTCTGTCTGCCTAGTATATTATCCAGGATGTTTTGCCTTATGTTTTTCAAAGAAAACAGCGCATTCTGAAGAATAACCACAGAGAACAGACATGTATGTCCATATACCTTTTCTTGAAAAACGTGTGTAAAAGTATAGGGGGGGCAGCCAGTATAAGAAGCAAGTGTAGACAAAAACAAACAAAATGTTCAGGTTATGTGCTTGGCTTTTTATTGACGATCATTGACATGACAGTTATCACACAACTGCAGCGCCGCCTACCAGGAGCATAACGACATACATTTGAAATGTCGGTTTAAAGTTTTACACAAGTAGCAGACCGAAGATGAACGTCTGTTCTCTGTGGAATAACTAACCAGAACATCAAAATCATTGAAAATACACTTATCTGCAATGATAACATATTTAATCGTAGTATTTAGTCATTCATGTTATCAAAAAACAAGGAAATATCGGCTCCTTAAAGCTAACGCAATTGAGCCTCCCAAATAAACGAACTAGATTACAATAGCAATAAAGTGTAAATAGGATCAAGTGAGGTAGAGTCTTCAAAACTTACTCTGATATCTTGGTTTTTTATACTATGGTATGTTGTCTTCATATTATGGTATGTCATCTTCATATGACAGGTTAAATATCTCAAGGATTTCAACGATTTTAATATCTCAACGATTCTCGAACTGTGCATAAATCACGTGTAAATTAGATTTGCTCTCAAACAGCAAGTTCTTAACCGATTTGAATGGTCTGTATTTAGACCCCAAAATTGCCGATCTATGTATCTAGTCTATTGGCCAGATCTGTACTTTGTTTTCCAAATGGTAGATAATATTTTGATTTCATAGTTACCGAAATGATAATAGTTTATGCAATAAGTTGCAAGAAGTTTTGCAACGAGTTTCACACGAGACTTTTTGCAACGAAAAAAAAATAGGATTTATTCTCTCTAGGGTATGAGTCTCTTGACTCAGCCTAATAGAGAGTGACCGATTACATTTTTTATTGTAATGCATACAGAATTTGAGCTAGAAACAGTATTTAACTAGTTATACTTTTGCAAATATGAGGTTATCATTATCGTTTGTTGAACAAATTACTTTTAATGATGGCTACTTTCGACGGATATTGATGTAATGTCGGTCTATAAGCACCATTCGGTCTATTCGTGGATGCAACTTAATCTCATCATTTAGGTTTAACTGTAGAAGCAATCTTGGTAAAGTTTATATCTATTATTAATTTCATCATTTTATTTTAATCTGTATTCGTTTTACTATGCACAAAATTTCATGGAACCAATTAATATAAAGTTACTGTAAAACCACTTAACGATTTCCATATACACGGTGTTCAATAAGTTCGGATACACTTTCAAAATTTGTTAAAAAAATGAAAACATGTTTTTTTATTTTTTGGATTTATGTTATTGAAAGCTATGTTTACAAGGAACGTTTACAACATTTCTCTTGGAATGACCCCCCCTTTGTACTCCTTAACGAGCTTCAAACGTTTCTCGAACGCGTCGCAGGCGGCACGCACGGACTGCATGGGCATTTCGTCCCAGATTTTGAGAATTACCGTCTTGAAATGATCCAAAGTGCTGACCTTGTATTCGTTCAGCTTCGCCATCATATAGGACCAAACAAAAAAGTCGAGAGGATTCAAGTCCGGGGAGCTGGGAGGCCACAAAGTTTTGTCCAGAAAGTCGGTTAAATTGTCCCGACACCAGGCTTGAACCACATTTGCCGTATGGGCTGGTGCACCGTCCTGCTGGAACACGTAGTGCTCATCGCCGTAGAGGCTTCGGAGACTGGGGGCAACAACCTTTTCCAAAACCTCAGTTTTGTAGTACGCCGCGTTGATTTTGACGTTTTTTTCAATAAACACCAAGGGTAGCTTACCACGTTTGCATACTGCCCCCCAAACCATCACCGACGCGGCACTTTGGAACCGAGGGATGTTTATATTGGATTCAGGAATGCTGTCCCTCGATGGCGCCCACACCCGGTCATTTTGCACATTGTGCGGCTGCTGCAGCACGAACAGTTTCTCGTCCGAAAAAACAAACTCCTGACCAGCGTGCCGAGAGAGGATCCTCTTAGCTCGATCCAACCGCTTTTTGCTGGTAGCCTCCGAAACGCCATGGACCTTACGTTTTTTGTAAGGCCTGAAACCAAGGTCCTTGGTGAGTATGGTGTGAGCGGTTCCAATGGAAACGTTGAGATCTGCAGCCGTTTTCCGGATTGAGCGGTTCTTTTTGCGCCGAATTCGCTCCCTCACGATCTTGATGACCCGTGGTGTCCTCGCTGAACGCGGCCGACCGGATCTCGCACGGTCATTGGTCGAGGACGTCTCCCGGTATCGCCTGATGGTCGTGTAGACAAAGTTCCGCTTGACCCCATGCGATTTCAGCAGCCGGAATATATCGCCGGGTCGCTCACCGTTCAAAAAACGCTTAATTACGAAGTCCCGATACTCTTTCATCGCGCGTAACAAACAAACAACAACTAACAGAATGTCAACACCACGCACATTCGGTAGCGTATGAATGAAGCTAAAGCTGACACCAATACCAATGCAGAATATGTACATGGCGCATACCTACGCAATGATGAAAACTTGTATTCGAACTTATTGAACACCGTGTATAAGACTAACCGAGCATTCCATATTCAAACATTACAATTCCTACTCGTACAATATTTTATTGCATAGGTTTTGGTTTACATAACTATTTGAAAAATATACAATTACATGCTCATACATTATCATTGAACATTTCACCATTATCAAAAATTTACTTTGAAATTAATACATTAGGCCATAATTAGGAACACAGCTAAAACGTATCCTAAAAATTGAGTCTAAAATACTCTTGTGAAATCAATGTTCTATGTGAACAGTCATAATATGACTGTGTGATTGTTATCTGTATATCTGTGAAGCATTACTAGGTAATCGGTTCAATTCAGCCTAATTTAAGATCATGAAGATAATCTATTCAGCTTAATCAGTTACTTCGTCATGTTAAACAAGTTAAGAAAATCAAAAATGTTAGTCAAATATAGAACTATAAATTAATGAATAAATAACTCTGTTGCTTCAGAATAAATCTATCATCATGATACCGTCATGAATTTGTCGATTATCGTTGAATTTATGACATATGCGATACATAGGCTAAATAAAGGAGGTTAGCTGACCAAACATCCCATTACACTATACATTCA
Source organism: Aedes koreicus (assembly GCA_024533555.2). NCBI lineage: Eukaryota > Metazoa > Arthropoda > Insecta > Diptera > Culicidae > Aedes > Aedes koreicus. The sequence continues at coordinate 89,682 of JAHHFK020001963.1, read as the reverse complement.
CATCTTTATAAAATATGCATATGGACGTTATTCGATGATTTATATGTTATCATTATATGCAAACATTTTTAGCCCTGGATATTGAAGGCAACAGCCAAGGGAAATTCACTTAGAACGGTGTGTCAGCCACGATGTATTACAAACTAGAAGAATATGTTTCATAACTGCGGCACTTCGATTTTCAATCCATACCACATGTGTGGCACACTGAGAAACACTTTTGCCAGTTGAGCTTATAGAAATAAAAAACCAGCAACCTTGCCAATATGCATTGCCTGGTTGCCAGACTCATCAGAAAATAACAAATTGGGCTGTCAACACTTCGGCGACTTTGGCACATTACGGGAACTCCCAGAACATTGCAACGCTTGTAAACACACTCAAAAAAATAGCACAGTAGAAAAGTGTGCAGAACGATCCACCCCTTGGCGACAGCCCTATTGGAAATCCAACGACCCATTTCAAGAATGCCTGTTCACACACGTACATTCTGAGGTCATCTTCATATACGATAAGCCCCGCATGAAAATCTTCACACAACAAACCGATATGTGAAGAATTTTCACACTTTCCAGAAAAAATGGATTAAGGTATATTTTCGATAGTTTAAAAAAATCACCAAGTTCCTTATCTGATGCAGAAAAGCTAGTAAAAAGCACTAAAAACCAAGAAACAAGAAAAAAAACTACCGACACACAATCCACCTGAAGAAACGCGACCATAACATCTATTGAGAGGGAATCGATTACATTGACTACATATTACGTTAAATACACGAAGATTTTGTTATTTCACTTTTAATTTATTTTGAATAATGAAATATTATTTGTTTTTTTTTTGGCATAACGACGCAGCAAAAGCTAAACACGTCTGTTTCAAAGCACGGCTTGCTGCGACCTCTCTTTCCAGTTCCTAAACTATTCATGCATTGAAAACTACAGGCTTGTAGGTTGGGAGTCATCTACTATTGCAGAAGGGTACTTTGAAAACTCGTTGCAGCACAACAAAATGATTGCGGAAACAATTGTTCTTCTTCCGGGGAGAAATTCGGAGCACTCAATAGGAGCACACAATATTTTTTCAGAAAAGCGTTGTAAGATTACTGATTCCGCAATTTCTTCGTGCTCAAAATACACTCGTTTATGAATATTGATTGCATTTTTGTATATTTTGAGTTGTATATATTTGTTTTTATATTTGTGTATTTTGATTTTGTTTCCACCACCTTGATACCAAAGGTATAATTACAACAACTATTAAATTTTCATAAATGTCTTTGCAGCACGCTAAATTATATTTCAGTCAATAAAAAAAATCGTTACACAATGTAGTAAGCAAAAGTAGGCCATTATTCTACACCACACTGTGATGCACAGTTGCTAAATCACAATCTTGTTTTTGTATAGCTGATTTCGTTAATCCGAAGCATCCGAAAAGAATGACCGTTTTAAGAACTCAGTACAATAGGTACCAACATTTTCAAGAGAAGCCGACAAAAAAAAACCGATGGCACAAACAGATGTGTTTTAAAATTTAAGGAAATTTGACATGCATTATGGGATAGTACTTTAGAGAAGATTATAGGTAACTCTTTGGTTGTTCCTTTTTTTGGTTGAAATGGATTCTTAGAGGCCTTCAAAAGTCCAATTCGTGTTTACTCTAAATTTTCGGATCTAGGCAAAATTATGGTGAATTTCATGAAAACTATAAAGTTTTCTCACAAATGAGCCTAGCAAAAATCAGATTTTCATGTAACCGTAATATTTCAGTGTTCATATAGTTTTCATTAGTTGTTAGAGGAATATAGTCAATCTGATCATATTCAACATAATAGACTTAGAACATTTTTTTAGCTGTGATCAACTAATTCCGGCCAAATCATTAAGGTTGAATAAACAGCCAGAATAACAACAGTGATAACAGATAAATACTCTTTGTATACCATGAATAAAGAATTATCATGAGCTTTCTTGTCATTATTCAACCATCATGCAGTCAAGAAATTTGTGCTCATAGGATTTTGACTACTAAATTTCTAATTACTCTTCATAAAACTAGCCATTCAATCATATGTAATCAGTAGAGTGAAAAAGGCATTTCAAGGATTGCGTCGAAAGTAACAAAGTTATCAATAAACGTGCTTGTAGTTGCTGTGACCACAGTCACGTTCTATCATGGCGAAAAAAGTCATGACATTTTAAAGAAATCTCAATCATCGTTTCCTCATCCAATGAGATGATCAGGTGTATTTCGGCTAACATCGTATGAGATTTTTCATTAAAAAAGACATCTGTCAACCCTGGACACGATATCTGTTTGTTATTTTGGTTTCCTGGGGTATCCACACTGCCCCTTCCCACTGCTTGTATTAGTGAGAGGTAGGGTTCATTTTAGGATGCACTGCGATAAGTGATGCAATCTAATGGAAGGGCAGAAGACTGCTTTCTATTTTAAATCTAATAAAGACAGAAAGAGGTAAAGTGCCAATTGGCAAGAAACGTCGGGCCTGGGATTGACCAGCAGCAGAACGAGTAGCCATTGAGCAAAATAGCTACGTCAAACTGATTATTTTGTAAGTAAAATTCCTTAATTTTTCATTACTACTACACTATTATTTTTTCATCAACGAAAAAAATCTCTTGGCATGAATTGAAACAAAAATTAATGTTTCACAGGTCCTCTCTAACTGCACTTCTACATCCCCATCGCCTGGGTCTTATCTCAGCTCAAAGCTTACTGCTGCTAAGCTTGCTGTGGTTTGTAGTGGTTCAATCTCGTATGAAGCATGGAAACGTCTGAAACTCAACACTGCATGCTTGTATGTATAACAACAGAACGGAAGATCGAAAAGTGTGCATAGTACATACTTCAAATACCTACAAACGCACTCTTACGAACGAAGCTAAGCGACAAACAACCCTGAAAAGGTGTAGAAAGATATGAATAAATAGAGTAATAATGTGGTAAATAAAAAAATACGCACGGAGGAGCATGGAAGTGGAAATGAACGAAACAAGTACATCCATAACTGCAGGCAGCAAATTTGTATTTAATTTTCATGATTATATTGATGGCCCATGGATGGACGGACGAACAGGCGAACGAACGCTGGTTGTGTTGTTTGGCTATTGTTGTTGTTAGTTTTGTTATTATTACTGCTTTACCGCTCTTGTTTCAGTTTCATTTTTTTTCTGGGGTTTTACCATTTTGGTTGTTTGTGAATGCAGCCAGCGCTGAAGGCTCCGCACTGGCAAATGTAATAACAACAGCAATAATATCGAATTATTTATTGCCATTTATTGCTGATGCGAGAGAAGATACTCAATCCACAGTGTCGGTCGAGCGCTGTTGAATACGCATAATTGGTAAAGGCTACCGGCTACCGGACCGGTGGTGTCCAAATTTTGGTATTTATAAGTAAACGATGTACGAAAAATATTATTATCGTCGGAAACTTCCTGTTGGAATTGATTGAATCTTCTGGAGATATTTCTAATGAGACCACTGTTATGGGTTAATATAAAATGACAAAGTTAACCATTGTACAATTAGTTTAATTCGCACATTGACCAATACTGCAATAAGTGGTGTCATTCAGTGAGTCAATTTTCAGCAAACATGTTCAGAACCAACTTTTACAGAGGAGCCCCGTGATGAACCTGTTCAACAAATGAAATGTTCAAAAGACTGATCTTACACGTAAAGAAAAATATTGAAAACAAAATAATGTTTGACGTAGAATCAATTATAATTTGATTTTTTTTTGGCAGCAGGTTGGATTGCCAAATAAAATTGAAAACTTTCTAGAATCTCCAATGAAAAATAATATTTTTGATTTAAAAATCCATTTCGTGTCGTCTCAATCCTGTTTATTTTTTGACACGTGAGAAACGCACTAGAAATAGAAATATTAAATTTGGATCAATTACACGTTTCTAATTGTTTTTAAGCAATATTTTTAATTCCAAAAATTGTTTGCAATTTAATTAGGAAACCTTTATTTCATAGCCATTTTTTTTCTATTAATATTCACATAAAACTCATTTGCCAGTAAGAGAAATGTAATTAGCCGATGGTAGTCGATTCAGCTGGCAGTCTCATGTAGGAGGCGACCGACATATGATAACAATCCCTGTAAACATCGCTATATTGCCCAGTCATATGAGTATTGGGATGTCACATAATGGGTTTAGCGTGCATAACGCATTCCTAGGCTCACCATCCGCATTCATCGGAAAATGTTCCGGCAATAACTTCGGAACCATTTTGCCGATACAAACAATTACAAATAGTGTTTTGTAGGACCTCAAATATCTTTCTTTTGCAAGTTTTTTTTGTACAATTTGGTCCAGTGATTAACTTTTTGAAAGGCAATGACAAAAGTTATCTTCTACGGCGTCAAATAGCCAAAAAGTGTAAAATATCTGTTTTTCCCATACATTTATTCCCATACAAATTTCAAACTCGTTGACAGATTTTGCTTAAAGCAGTGTAAGGGGCTATGAAATTTTAAGTTTGGCGCTTTGCAAAAAACATGAACAACCCTAGTGTGAATGGACATGACAATAGTTTTTTTTTCGCATTTTTTTCAATTTTTTAAGGAAAGAATACTCAATTTAGTACAAGCTGGCATTAAGTGAGAGCGAGAACTGATGTGCTCATCCGGAAATTTTTGCTTCTGTGATTAATAGGGATCGTAGTGTGCTGTGCTCAAAGTGAGATGCCAAAAAAATTTCTGCTGTCATTTTTGTACCGTTTTATTTTTTATGTGGAGTTTTACCAAGTGAAATTGTATTTTGTTCAATTCCTTTAACTCAGTTTTGTGTGCAGTAGCAGATAGCTGGCGATGATGGGTACTGCTCGTTGCTTGCTGCCTATTCGTACTTTTCGGAGTATAAGTGATCAAGTGGAATTCAGCTAAGCATCCTTTATATGTTTGAAACCCAATAAGTTTCATCTTCGTAGAGTAAATTTTGAAGGTGGATATACAGGATCTTAGCTTGGGGCGCGGACGTCATCTCCCACATAGTATGTTGTTGAGATTACTGCTCTCTGTTTGTTGTAATGTACCAACCGCTGAATGTCAGTTTCATAGCTGTATCTTGTGTGGGGGTCACCAAAGACAGTCAGAACGGGGGCAGTAGGACATCCCATTGATTCTCTTCGGTGAATTGGGGAGTGATCCTAGAATATTGCGGGGTTTGTAAGTGTGCTCTGTGAAACTTCTCGAAGAAATAACTGGTTTCCGAGGACAACTATGTAAGAGTGATTCAGTGCCGCTTTTGTCACTTTAATTCAAGCACCGCGGAAGTGCCAATCGACTACCATCACACCTTTTTAGTGGCCCCAACGACATTTTAGGCCTTGATTAAATTTGTGAGTTTGTTAGTACTCTTTTGTCACAAGAATATACTGTCTATAACGGTATTTTTTTTTTTTTTGTCTGGATTATCGAGATTTTCAGCCTCGGGCTGGTTCATCTCCCGTCGTAGTCACTCAAATACCTCTTTTGGGTATTTTCGTAACTTGTCCGGGGGTGAGATTCGAACTCGTGACTTTGGGGTGAGAGGTATGGATGTTAACCACTACGTCGGGGTCGCCCCCTCTATAACGGTATATCAGCCCCATATTGAAAACCATGAAATAGAAAAAATGACCATTGATGCTGAAAGTAGTTATGCCAATTTTGCTATCTATTGTGCAATCGATTTTACTATACTAACAATTTATTTTTTCTGCCAGGCTGGAATATAGCTGCATATCAGTCTCATTCTTTTTGGAAAACTAGGAAAGTTTAAACTAACACTTCACTTATCGAGTACTTTTTCAAACCGACGTATCTGATTTTGTAAAAAAAGAGGAGAAGTAAGATTCAAACGTGATATTCTTGAAACCCTTAGCGCTTTCATGAAAACCCGGGCCACCAACTCAAGGAATAACATTTTCTTAACATGATGGTGATACCACTTTCCGTGAGGGTGCTGAGAGTTTTGAGAAATTGACGTTTGAATCTTACTATCCCTCTTTGTTTACAAAATCAGATACTTCAGTTTACAAGTATTTACTCGAGACTTGTTCACTTAAAAAAAAAAACTACAATGGACAGCCCAATGGGGTTGTACGCAAAGGCGACGTAGGACTACGTAGCAATGTGAATGAATGTTATAATTTTTAAATAGCCTGTGTTAAAGGTTGTACGGAATCAAATTGCTCCACTTTTAAATGGCTGTAACTTTTTACCCGTTGAGTATTTTCTATTAAAATCTTGGGTGTTATTAGTTCAATGTGTATTTGTTCACTAGCAGATGTGTAATCGTTGCGAAGATGGAGTCGCAAGAACAGAAGTGGCGCAAAGAAATTTTGCGCACGTCCCATCAAACATCGATGCTGAATAACTGTTTGTTCAAACAAAATTGGAGAAGTTGTTCAGCTTTTTCTTCAAGAAAGCTGAATAACTTATCCAAATTTGTTTGAACAAGCGGTTATTCGACACTGATGTTTGTTGGGGTACCTCGAAAATCCGGATCTTTTTTATCGTGCCATCAGCAGGAAGCTGGGAATGGTACATTCTACGGTGTTTCGTGTTTTTAAACAAACGTTTGACCATCGATTGGAAAGAAAACAGCTGCAAAAATGGATCTCCTTTACTACTACTATACGTGTTAAAGATCACAAGCGGGTAGTTCATGCTTTCAAGAGAAATAATGACAGTTCAGTTCGAGATGTGGCGAAGAAACTGAATCCAACCAAAACTTGCAAGATGTAAAAAACGTGAAGGACTACACACGTACAAAGTCCAAAAGGCGCCTAATCGCGATGAACGGCAGAATACGGTAGGTAAAACACGTGCACTGAAGCTCTACACCCAGATGTTGACGAAACCACATTGCCTCGTAATGGATGATGAGACGTATGTCAAAGCAGACTTCCGGCAGCTTCCGGGGCTCCAGTTTTTCACTGCTCATCATAAATTCGATGTCCCTGAGGATGTTAGAAAGCAGAAGATGTCAAAGTTTGCCAAAAAATATATGATTTGGCAAGCAATTTGCTCGTGTGGAAAGTGGAGCACCCCATTCGTGACAACGGGAACGGTCAAGGGGCAGGTGTACCTAAAGGAATGCCTCCAAAAGCGTCTACTTCCTCTTCTGAGGTCACACGATGGTCTTACGATTTTCTGGCCGGATTTAGCCTCGTGCCATTACTCGAAAGAGGTTTTGGAGTGGTACAAGGCTAAGGAGGTCAATTTCGTGCCGAAGCATCTCAACCCCCCAAACGCACCGGAACTGCGGCCAATTGAAAAGCCATCATGAAGCAGGCACTTTGGAAGCATCCTAAAGAAGTGAAATCGGAGGATGATATGAAGAAAAAATGGATTGCCACGCAAAAAAAGTTGGTCCAAATGTTGTACAGGACCTTATGAGTAGTGTAAAGAAGAAGGTTCGTGCATTTGGATATGGAATTGAAATTGAATAAAATAAACATGGGAAAATATTTATAACATGTTTTATTTTACTCCCTGAAAGTTTGAAGATGATTGGTTGAACGGGTGTATTTTGCCGAATATTTGTGTGTGTCGCAATTTGATTCCGGACACCCTTTAAAAAAAGACTAGATGTATATAAATAAGTATGTTAGAAAGTTCTATGATTTGCACTTTAAAAGAAAATAAACAAAAAAAAAGTCCAGATCTAAATCTGGAAATAATTGACGCAATACTTATGGGAAGAGCTCTACAGACGTATACGAGCACAACACTCTAATTTGACGACATTTTTCAACGTTCTCCAGGAAGAATGGAACAAAATACCATCACATCGAATCACTCATCTCGTGTCATCGATGCCATGCCGTTTCCATTGAAATCTGGAGAATTACTTATATTTTTTTCTGTTGTCAAATTACTTTTGATCTCTATAAATTATGTTTTCTTTATTCAAAAAGCAAATAAAGCATAAATATGGTTAGAAATATACTTGTACGCCCCGGGAGTGACCTGTGACGTAGTGGTTAGCATCCATACCTCTCACACCAAAGTCACGATTTCAAATCTCATCCCCGGACAAGTTTAAGTGTTTACACTGAAAATTTATTTTCCTATATTAGCTTTCACTCGTTTCGTAAACATGGGTTTTGTAAATGACGAAACTTCATTGCTTGTTCTGGAAATTATCATTCACTTTTTGTACAATCCAAATAATTTTGTGATGACCAGAATAACCAGATGTAAATTGTACGAAACCTTCATATTGCTTGTTATCTGGTAAAATGCTATCATTACAACTTTTTGTACAATACACGAAATGAATTTTGTGATGACCAGCCAATCGCTGCTTCTCTTCAATCGTACTCATAAATGTTGGTCTAACTGCTAGAGTAGGCAGGAATCATTGAGTTATCCCTAAATAGAAATTTAAGTGCTGTCGAGAGTTATATTTCTTCATACTCATTAATCAAGTAGCTTCTCACAAGTCACCATGGCCTAGTGAGATTAACCACGGATTCAATAACAGCTCTTCCCAAAAATATAGGATCGAACGCCGTGTTAGAAACATTAAAATAAGCTGAACCACTTCTCGTGGTTGCGCTTCTATTTCCCAATTACATTTTGAGTCGATATAAATAGATCTGTCAGTCAATCATGCAACCACCAGAGAGATGTTTCTTTTTTATAGGTAACAAAGTATTCGTAGCTCTTGGTATTATTTCGTGTAATTAACGAATTTTCTTTCTGTTTTAACAAATGCTTCGTGTTTCTGACAGTTGCGCGTGTGGCATTTATTCTTAAAAAGTACAAATCTATTTCGTTACAGAATACAACGAACAGATTTATTAGTTTTACCTCCGATTTCGTAGTATGAACGAAAATTAATTTTCAGTGTAAGTGACTATTATGGGAGGTGAACCAGCCTGAGGCTGAAGTCTCGATAATAAAGAAATAAACAAATAATATTCACGTGCGTCTTTAACTTTTACCAATGTGCACACAACTTTGGGCTTTTGTTTAAAATAAATATTAGTAGACGAAGCTTATGAAGCAAAAACTGTTTGTCAAAGGTCTTTTGAGCGCTAGTGTAATTGGGTGAGGTCTTTCTATTGTATTTTGTTTTGTTTCCAGAGAGCGAAATGAAGGTATAACTACAAGCCTTTACGACGTTATTTAGACGTTAACGATTAACAACCCTGGACGTGGCCCATACGTTAAGAAACTCTTAATCATTGAAATTTTGATTATATCAACTGGAATTGAAAAAGTATATAGGGGGTTTCAATTTATACTACTAATGTTGAAAAGTATAAGTACAAAAAAGTTTATCTGAAACATCAAATCCCTTATGATTACGTGCATGAATCGATTCGTGGAATAGGCCGTTTTATCTTTTAGTGATTTTTTTTTCAATAACACACCAAGCTTCTCTCATCAATCAAATGTAATCAATTAGGCATAAGATTGCCCAAACCGAAACGAAACGCCCGACCATCCATGTAACGGAGACTTACCTCTTCTTCAGATTATCCGGTTCATCCTGAGTCAAATTTTGCATCGATGTGCTCACATTGCTGTAATCCTCGATTCGTGCCATCTGCTGACCGGTGGTGCCTCCCGTCGTCGTTTCTCCTTGGCCATACTCCATCCTTGCTGTGGAAGCTGTTCCAACGGCCGTTGTTGAATTTGGCCGTACCGAGGCCAGAACACTCGTATATAACGTCAGTTCCCCCTCTCTCTCTCCACTATCCCCCACCGAACTACGTCTGTGTTTCGAATTTGCACTTACTTAGATTCTGGAACTTTTGCATCAGTAAAATATTTTTACACCACTTATTATGGGCTCTGCTTCTTCTAGCCTCTCAGTCGCGACATGGCGAGCACCGACCTTGGGGCGCTTTAGCCATTTCAATGATTATTCTTTTCAAACCACACATAGGCTTTTGCAGTTTGTTACTATTGCCACTACCGATTCCACTACTTCTGCTACTGCTGTTGCTGCCGGGGCCATCGATTGCTCCCATTTTCACTTTCGATCACTCGATCCGATTGGATTGGAGTTGGATGCTTCTATGCTTTACACACAACAAATTATTCACACATACCTATTCACATATACCAAAAGCCTTACATCTTCTGCCTTTCTGTTTGGGCGACTAGGTGTATACCAAATTGATGAATTTCGACATCCGCGAGCACGAAAATTAATCACGAAACTTTCGATTTATTCAACTTTTCTTCTCTCCTTCGCTGAATTTTCAACAAACAACACCCTTTGCACTATTCACGGTGGAATTCACACATGATTTTCCTTTTTTCTTTTGCGCGTCGATTTATGCACCGCAATTCAAACTTATAGCGAAAGGCACATCCACCGCTGAGCTGACACTGCAAGAGAACGCTTCAATCGATTTTCGTTCCTTTCTGACAATGACGAGGTACTGGATTCTGGAATGATATAAATAATTTCGGATTATTGATAATGTTTTGATGATGTCTACGTTATATATTACTTCGAAATAACTTCGGTAAATTTCTCTACATATTTTTTTGTAACTAGAGAAATGCCTCGAGATATTACAATTAATATCCCACAGAGGCGGAAACTGACCGGTCGATCAGTGCTGACTGTAAAAGGAGTCTGTGGGAAGCGTAATGTAATACTGAAGAAAATGCCGCTTCCTTCATTGAACGCGCATGCGTGTGAAATGAAGATTGGTCGGAAAGAATCAAAAAGGGGTCGCGATACGGTCTGTTGCACAGCAAGATGCGGGGTGTGAAGAAATTCGCACTGCAAAGTGTATTCTAGAAGGAGAATAGGGTAAACGCTCTTATTGTTTGTGTATGTTATAACCGTGTGTTCCAATATCTGCCTATGTAGTCTCCATTTTCATATCTGGGAACAAACGCTTCTAACGTATTGCAAGACACTGATAGTTATGCTTTTTATCACTTGTTGGTGCTGCTCAGATTCCAAATTTAGAGGTGGCTTTTAGAATAATCGTGTCCCCTAGTAAGTACATATACGGTCAACTAACTAGCATTCAAATTAAACTGTGGAATCAAGAAAGTGCGTAGTATTACTTCCCCTTTGCAACCAGGCAATATATTATATTCTTGCAGGGGATATATTAAATTTACAGTATGGTACACTATCATTATTATTTGTTAGTACGTCGTATTACCGCGGCATTCAGTTTAACACCCCGTTCACACTACCGTTTTCTCTGGAAATAATGTGCATGGCATTTGATATCAAGATACTCTATATCACGTAATATAGGTTGTAATGTGAACGGGGTTTAAGGCTGATTCTTGACGCAATATTTTACCATGTACCGTTTTTAAATACGGAAAATCTTACAAGCCATATAAATTCAAGGAAATAATACACACTTCGAAAAAATCGTGTAAATTTATGTTCAAAAGAATGCACATAAAATAAGCGGCGGTTACGGTTCAATATTCGGTTGCATGGAATATTACATTAGTTTAATTCAACTTCCCATATTATTTTCCAAACTCCCCACTACCCTTCAAAGACAACTGGCCGAATTGACAAAACTATCGTGAAGAAGGACCACATTTCATGGACCAGTGATGACTGGAATAAGGTGATTCGGTCAGACGAGACGAAAGCAATGCTGTTTGGATCTGATGTTATCACAAGAATATGGCGGCGAACCGGTGAATATTTAAAAAAAAGAGTATTTGCAAGGCGGTGGTGAGTTACTTTACCAACATTGATTTTTCAACCAACTGAGCATGATGTAGAGATCTACGGTTACATCCGGCGTTGGAGAACTTGAGTTCATTGATGAAATCATGACCAAGGAGGTTTATTTGGACATTTTGAAGCGAAAACTACCAGCATCTGCACAAAAGCTAAAGTTGGGGCGCAGATATACGTTCCAACAAGACGGAGATCCGAAGCACACCTCGAAGCTAGTTTCACAGTGGTTCAAGGAAAAGCGTATCAAGGTTATGGGGTTGTCAGCACAGTCTCCCGACCTTAATCCGATCGAGCATCTCAGGTCAATTTTGAAAATTAAGGTCCAGGAGCAAAAACCAACAAGCATCCAGCAATTGCGGCAGGTAATCTCAACTGAATGGGACAAAATCACCCCGAAAACAACTGCTAAGCTTGCTGAGTCGATGTCACGACAATGCCAAGCAGTTATTGGAGCCAAAGGTGGTCACACGAAGTGCTAAAACTATGTGAGCCAGAGGGATGGATATACTTTTTTGCGTTATTTTGTAACTTTTTTATTGAACTCGCATGAATTGGCTTTGTTTTTACATAAATAATAATAAACTGAACAACAATTAACCGTGCTTTAATTCTCTGGTGGGTTTTTTTTTGGAAGAAATCTAATTTTTAACTGGGGGTGGATAAACTTTTTTTGCATACTGTAACCATACGCAAGCGTTATTGCATGTGATAGAAACACCAGATTCAGGTATTGTTTACACGAATGGTATTATAATTTTAAATGACATTAACACTGACACTAACTTATTTTTGAACACTGACACTGATACTAATTTATGTTTGAAAGTGTTTAAATATTATGATAGATTGATTGAATCGTATTATAGTTCATATTGCATATTTGAAATACACTTAAAAAGACCGAAAAAATGCAGTATCAAACCATTACGTCACCTCAACTCTGTATTTTTCTAAATTACGGTTCTTGTAATATTAATATTTTTTTAATGTGGGTCAAACATAATGCCTCGGCTTCGAAATAATTCCGATTTGACGATGGTGTCTTATTATATAACTGACGCCCGTCCTCTTTTATGAATTTTGCTTCATTCTGCATTTGTGTGACCCTCTTTTTTCCAGACTATGCTACTACACGCTAGTATTTAACACGGGGAATGAACCGAAATAACACAGAAAAAATAATGAATTTTAACCGACGCATACATTTTCTCCTGGTTTATTTGCAAGCCAAAGCAAGCGTAAACAACGCAATTGTTTGCAATCTTTCATACAGCATACAACATTATTTTGAATCTTCCATACAACAGACCTGATTCCAGCAATATCTGGCTAAAGTTTTCATGAAAGATCCCATTAATATATGCCAAATCTAGCATTCCCTTTATGTGCATTAGATAACGCAGAAAATTTAATGGTTCTTTCAAACTGTGAACCTTACATAATTCGGAGAGTTGGCAAGCGATCGGCTACGACGCTTTTCAGTGGCTCCCGGAAATCGTTTCAACAACCGAAAACATGATAGTTCTCACATCGCGCATCGTGTGACAGTTTTTATTTGCGTTAGGTGCTGTTAAAAAGGAAAAAGTGTTTTTTTTACAAGAAATCTGACAGAGAAGACAATTTACCATACAGTGACGATGGTGGGAGGCCCACCGCAGTGATGGATGGTAGCTCAACAGTTCCTGACTGGATGAATACCGGTGTATTTGGACGGACACAGATTCAAGGCGCAGAAGGTAATGTGGAGCAGAAGCTAAATCCCTTGATGTGATGGTTCGGCCGTGTCTGTGGTCTCCCATCCCAAACTCAAAAGATGTCGCTGCGTGCTTTCCTGCCGCGAAACGCAAGAAATGACAGAAGAGGAATTGGTCACCGGACTGAATGAAATGAGTGTCTTCGATGTTAAGCGCATTTTCCGCACCGAAAATGGAAAGAAGGACAACACACCAACAGTCATCGTCACGCTCCATGAAACAGTGGCCCCCGAACACATCCGAGCCGGCCCACTGCGTATCAAGGCCCGAGTGTACGTTCCCATCCCGGCGATATGTAACCGATACTACAGCTATGGCCACACTAAGTTCCAATGCAAGTCGGAAGCGAAGTGCAGGAACTGCTCCGAAGTCCTCAATTTGGAAGAGGACTACTCTGCAGCTGTTTTCTGTTTCCACTGCCGAAGAAACCACGGACCATCCAGCCGAAACTGCTCAACCAATGATACCCCGTTTGGCATACGGACGTTTGGCATACGGATGTTTGGCCGAATGGACGTTTGGCCGAATGGAAATGATTAAATTACAGTGACAGAATCATAGTTTGCAAAAGCATGGCATTCTTAGCACGAACATGTTCGATCATTCAAAAGTCTACTTCATTCCAAACAGCAAAATGTTTCTATGACAACTATGAACTGTTGACGTAGTGTTAGAGCTCAAAATTTGGAATTTTCTTGAAATGAATAATCCACTCAAAAACATATCGGGAAAATAAATATTCGACAGATATTCTCTTCACAGTTCAAGATGTTCGCAGTCCAGCCTACAAGTGGCCGAAATATATCAAGAATATTATCACATCCCGGACCTTTGTTATGCGCAGAGAATCAAGCTAACAACCTTTTTTTTTGGGTCAACGGATACCGGGATTGTGACGGCTGGCTCGAGTTTTTCGTGCGCATCAAAGGACCTTCTTTCAGTCGTTATGAACCAGCGCTGAAATCTCTTTCAGTTTACTATGCGTGAGGTGAAGTGCAGACAAAATATTTCTCGTTTTGTCTAATGCATAGCAGGTATGAGTTTTTAGATGGATCTGAACGTGACATTGAAATAAAATAGGTCAATGTATATTTATGTGTATTCTTCATTCAAATTGTGAAATTCTCATGTACTTGTCCCATTTGTTTTGCTTTAGTTTGATCATATTATCGCTAACCATGTTTTGATAATCGTCAGTCATTTTGAGACTAGATTTTTTTGAGAAAGTTTATAAGAACTATTGTTCAAAAGGACGTATAACTTATTTGAGAAAATTCGAAATTTAAAATCAGATTCTACTGTGAAATGCCATGCCAAGTTATTTTAGGGTTCGAAGCCATTTAGCCAAATATCTTTTAATCATTTGATTCCAAACAACGTCTCAAAAGTAAAATAAGAAAACTGCAATTTTATTAAAGCTCAAAATTATCAAATATTAGTTTCTCAAATAATTCCCCAGTCGGTTCAAAATTTCTCAAATTTAAATCCATGAAATCCTGAGAATTACATTTGTTTGATCAGTGAAACTCCAAAGAACTGCTCATGTTTGAAAGAAGGAAAAATATCACATAAAAGTTTTATAACGGGCAAGCGGTTGAATCATAAATTCGCTTTTGGATACAGGAATATGCTTCGTCAAATATGCAGTGCTTTAATTCGTTGATCAGTAAAACTCCAAAGAACTGCTAGAGTTTGAAAGAAGAAACAATCTCACAAAGAGTAATAAACCAGACAAGCGCTTGATTCAGAAGTTTGCTTTCGAATACAGGAATATGTATCGTCATTAATGGCCCATCTGCAAAGAATCAAAAGAAGGTACCTTTCGGAGGAACTGCATATTTCTTCGAGATTATAAAAAATAATGACCCGTTCTGCCTAGCTGTTAAATATAATACATATTTCCACCTAAAATCAGGAGTCTACGATTTTATCAAAACATATTCATACTTCTTATGTATATGGGCAAAAGGGCCGAATACCATTTTTTTGCATTTTTGAACACAACAATTTTGTAATTAAGTGAATTGATATAGTTGAACAATATGCGCACACATATTGATTAACTCTAAGTGTAATAAATCTAGAATATCGGGATGCTATCTTTTTATTTGTTGAATCCGGACGATAAAAGCAGAGAACTGAGTCTGACTGCAAGACTAGATGGAATAGCTTACTTGCCTTGCTTAAGAAGTTTTATGATAGCAGGACTGCGAGGCAAAAAGCGATGATCTTTAAGGTTTCATTTCATGCAAGTTGCTGCTTCTTGTGGAAGGACAGACAATTTTACATGCTCTGATATTTACATCACAATGAAAATTCAGATTTTCTTTCTGTGTAGGTACTTAAGTTTATGACGATTATGAAAACCTACATCATACTTAACTCTGAAGTGAGCAGGATTGAGATGTGCAATGCATTGAAGAGAAATGCTTCAAAAGAAGAGGAAACAAAGTTAAGAGAGCTCAAAAAGATAGTGTAAATTTCTGTTCAATATCATGCACATAAATTGAGCGTCACAAAACATGCAAGTTTACATTGAAAGTCGTTTAATGTTCTAAGACATTTCATACACTTACATAGACAAGATACAGTGATTCTAAGCAATATTTCTCGCAAGCTGCTGCTTCAATGATATTTACAGCACAATGAAAGTTCAGATTTTTTACTTTTTTTTATTCGTCCTTCAGTTTATCAGTTTATCAAATTCACCAAACTAAATTCAATTGTTTGTCAACACTCTTAATCAAATTATTATTGCGTAATTAACATCAAGCGCAACCTGTTTATTAATATACATTAATTCCCGTTAGGCGAATGCGCAAAGCTGTTGTGGCTAATGGAACTCGCGTGACGAAAATCATCGGTCCTACCCATTACGTCAAACTGTAAAATAATATACATGCCAACATTGATAAGCAAGTTTTTTTTTTTGAACAAACCCACTATCCATCCCGGCACTACTCTTTCCAGCAATAATAAACATTGCCGTAGCTTTATCTATCACGCGCGTTTGATAAACACAAACGACCGACTGACGCGACAGTCCGACTGCAGAAATAGAACGTTGGCTGCTAAGATAATCGTCGGATCTGAGAGTGTGTTGGCTTGTTGTCAGGGGTGACTTAAAATAAAATGCGAACTGAGAACAACGCAACCCGATTAAAAGAAAATGTTAAAGTTGACCATGGAAAAGTTTCATATTTATGTTTGGCCTCGTAAAACCTCGGATATTGGATGCCGCTGGTTCTATTACCGTTGCAATCGAGGAATCATTTTGATTTGAAAATTTCATGTATTTTGGGTATTTTATTTGCTAACAACTGAGGGGCAATACAAAATATTCTGAAGATTACAAAAACAACAGGAAAAACAAAAAAACTCGAAATATACGACTGATGTAATGTTGTTCACAATAGCTTTTACTGCATTTTAATAATAAGTTGTCTCGTATTTATATATTACTTCTTCTTAAGGGATATCAACCAGCGATTCCTACTGATGTCAAATCCGAGGGTGGATTACGGTAAAGGTACATCGCCAGGCTTTGTTTACCACCCACCGGCGTTTGACACTTTGCCGTCGTTGCCCTCGTCGGGAAGGTAATTCAACTCGGTTTCGATTTTATCCTGGCTTGGTTTTGTTTACAGCTTGAATGAACTTACAGCACACTCCCCCTTTTGTGCCATTGTGGTGCGGCTGAGGTAAAATTAATTAAGTCGAAATTAGGGAGTAAAAAAAACAATGAAGGGTGCATTTCGTTCGGCATGGCTGGTGGCTTTGCAACACCCTGCACTGCAGCGTGTTCATTTGTTTAAGATTGGTTTTTATATTACTAATGAGAGTTAACAAACAAACGAATTCAGTTTTGCGAAAAGTTATTACGTCAGTCAAGTCGTTCCAGTTTAACACATTTCACTCTGTGCTAAGTAATTCTAGGAATTTTTCTTTTTCCAGGAATTAAAACATCAGCCGCACAGTCTCATTTATGCGAAGGATAACTATAAAGCTGCCATGCTATCGTCGTCGGCGTCGATGTTCTGGTGGTTCTCTACGCTGCATTGATTCGTACACAATTGCCAAGAAATAACCCGAGACAAGCTGGCAGACATCCAGCCGCCGTCGTGATCGTCATCGTCGTCGTCGATGCCGTCGTTAGTAGTTCAACCAGAGATTGCGTTTTATCAAACTTTTGTTGGCAGCATTTTGTGAGAAGTCATGTTAACTACTGCTAGGTCGTTATGTGCGGCCAATCGTGGCTAATTTTCAACTGACGTCAATGTTCATAGGGTCGGTGAAGCCGTAGCTGCAATGCTTGGGTTGTCTGGGATTGATTCCCGGTTCGGTCCAGGAACTTTCGATTTAGAAAAAAATCCGACTTTACGACCGTTGAATCTACCTAACATTCACTTTAATTTATGACAGTCGGTTTATTCCGTGGCTTAATCCAATATTTCTGTGAAAACAATTCTTCCTCATAAACAATATTGACCAAAATTGTATATTGTAAATTTATTGTTTATTTATTTGGTTAACATCTATACAGATAATACCGAATTAACAATTGCACGCCACAACACTCGATTCGCGGCTGCATCTCTCCATCCTGAGATGCGCCCCACACTCGTCAGATCTTTGAGTACCTGTTCTGCCCATCTGGGCTGCTGAGTTCCACGCCTTCTTGTTCCAGTCAGAGTTGAAACGACCACCAACTTTGTAGGGTTGTTATCCGGAATTCTCGCAACATGCCCTGTCCAGCGCATACTTCCAGCTTCAGAATACTTGGTTCGCCCTAGAGTTAAGCGAGCCACACATCGTTCTCCTGCACACTTCCAAAGATAGTCCTAAGCAGGCGTCGCTCGAAAACACCAAGTGCTTGCAAGTACTTTTCGAGCATGGCATAAGTCTCATGTCAATAGAGAACCACCGGTCTTGTAAGCGTTTTGTACATGTTACATTTAGTTCGGGGGTGAATCGTTTTCGACCGAAGTTTCTTCTGAAGCCTATAATAATCACGACTTCCACTTATGATGCGCCTTCGTATTTCACGACTAATGTTGTGAAATGCTCCCCTTGCCGTTAGCAAGGATCTTGGTAGACGAATTCATCCACCACCTCGAAAGTATCCCCGGCTATCGTAACACCCCGAGCAACACATCTGCATGCTTTTATGTTGAGTAAGCTTAATTATAACCAAATCTAGTAATATAAAAGTGTTTTCTACCGTTATAAACTGGGTGTACAGTTCAGACACCGTTTCAAATGTTCGGCCGACAATGTCCATATCATCCGCGAAGCAAAGAAATTTGCTGGATCTCGTGAAAATCGTACCCCATCTTGAATTGTTAAGCCCCGCTCGTCGCATGACACCTTCTAGCGCAATATTGAACAGAAGGAAGGAAACTCCATCACCTTGTCGAAGTCCCTGGCGAGATTCAAACGAACTGGATTCCCAACAAACATGAATGCTGAATAACGGTTTATTCAAACAAATTTGGAGAAGTTTTTCAGCTCTTTCTTCTAGAAAGCTAAATAACTTCTCCGAATTTGTTTGAACAAGCGGTTATTCGATGTTTGTTGGGTTGTTCGCCTGAAATCTTCACGCAGCTTTGCACACCATTCGTCGTTGCTCTAATCATTCTTGTGAGCTTTCCGGGGAAGCTGTTCTCGTCCATGATTGTCCATAGTTTTATCCGGTCGATACTGTCGAACGCCCAGTACACCAGACTAAAGCGCGAAGCAGAGAAGATTGGGTTGAAGATAAATACGTCCAAAACGAAGTACATGCTGGCAGGCGGAACCGAGCACGACAGGACCCGACTGGGCAGCAGTATAACGATCGACGGCGATGAGTTCGAGGTAGTCGATGAATTTGTGTATCTCGGATCACTGGTTACTGCGGACAACGATAACAGCCGTGAGATCTGGAGGCGGATTATCAGTGGAAGTCGTGCCTACTATGGGCTCCACAAGCAACTACAGTCAAACAGACTTAGCTCCCGTACGAAGTGCATCCTGTACAAAACGCTAATAAGACCGGTTGTTCTCTACGGGCATGAGACGTGGACAAGGCTTGAAGAGGACCTGCGAGCACTCGGAGTTTTTGAGCGACGGGTGTTAAGAACCATCTTTGGTGGAGTACAGGAGGACGGACTATGGAGGCGAAGGATGAACCATGAGCTCGCGCAACTCGCTGGCGAATCCAGTATTCATAAGGTGGCAAAAGCTGGAAGGATACGCTGGGCAGGACATGTTGCGAGAATGCCGGGCAACTATCCTGCAAAAATGGTGTTCGACAGGAATCCGGTTGGTACAAGACGACGTGGGGCGCAACGAGCAAGATGGTCAGACCAGGTGGAGCAAGACCTAGCTGACACCATAGGCATCCCACATGGAACAACATCCCTAGCAAGAGACAACAACATATGAATACATAATTTTGATCTTGATAACTGGCGTTGGTATTAAAGAGCTCAGATTAAGAGGTAAAATACCTTAGAACTGCATACAAAATATCTCTCGAATAACAAAACTTGTTATTTTGGATACTTGGAAATACCTGAGAGGTACTATTTTGGTATTGTCTTACCTCAATTTGGTATTCGCATAACATTGTGGGAACAATTTTATGGTATTATCCTCAGGTATTTTACCTCTTAATCTGAGCTCTTAAATACCAAGGCCAGTTATCAAGTTATTCGTGCCTGCTCGGGATGGCATAATTTGGTTGAAGTTTTAGGTTTCAAAAAACTGTGTGCACAATGGGTGCTGAATTTGCTATCAATCCCAAAAAAAAACCCGTTCGAATGCGACTTTCTGAGTAACATTTGGAGCAATTTCGAAGGGATAAAAAGGATTTTCTGCGTCGCTCAATTGGTTCACGAGAAAACCAAGCCTCCAAACATGACCCTTTTGTATGAAAATCGGGCTTTTGTCTTATTGTATTGTCCGTCACTGCAGTTAGAATCTATGAGGAACTTCTTAATTCATCGAAGGGGCCGAGAAATAGGAGTAGGTGGATGTTACCACCAACCGTACTAAAGGAGACCCAATTGTAGTAATTGGTAAATTTGAGTTATTTATCGATGTAAGGGAAGGTCCATTAAATATGTAACTCAGTAAGGGGGGAGAGGGGTTTGGGAAAACGTGACAATCTATACAAACAAATTTGAAGGTTCATACAAAAAAAACGTGACAAGGGGGTGGGGGGCTAAAAAGTCGTTAGTAGTTTAGATAAAGGTAGCTTAGAGTAGCTTAGATAAAGGTGCAGCTATAGAAAAAAATACTGAGGGTTATTTTAATCCAGCGTTTTTGTAGTGTCATCCGACACTAGTTTTGCAGCCTTTTGCACCTGCATTTTTTCTCATCATGCGCTATGTTATTCGTTTTTTGAAGATTTCTTTTAACCAAAGCCCAATACATTTCGATCAGACGGAGTTCTGGCGAATTTGTTGAATTGCACTACTTTGGGACAATATTTTCATTATTAGCAATGTACCAATTCTGAGCTAGCTTTCCATAATAGCAAGATGCCAGGTCAGGCCAGAACAGCACCGAACCATTATGTTTCCGAATGAATAGCAATAGCCGATTATTAAGACATTCTTCCACGTAAATTTGTCACGCACTATTCTTCATTTTCTGGACGAAAGGTGGAGACATTTTCACTTTTTTGACTACATGTCGGACTGAGATATTCGTTTTTTTCTTAAATTTTTTTAACCACTGCCTTCCTCTCCGCGACGATTCGAGAATCATGGTTGCCTCCGGAACCGACCTTTCTCTTTAACTCTTTAAGGTTTTTAGCACTTAAGTAACCGTCAATTTTGCAATAGTCAACGACTTTGCAACATCGCCATGTGTCATATCCGGATATTCCACCTTTTCGAGCAAAATTAGTTCGCGCACGCGTTCTTGATTCGACGCCATTTTACAGAATAAAAATAACTGTGTCAACCCTAGTGGGCTTCGTGGTCAAGCGGTTAGCGGCGTCTCCCGTCGTTCAAGCGATTGCCATGAAGTGAGGGTTCGATTCCCGCTCCAGCCTGTGGAACTTTTCGCAAAACGAAAATGTCCAATATGGTCCACTGAGTGTTAGGTTAAGGTGTCCGTTGGAATTCGCTCGATGTTAAATGTTCAGTCTGTACAACCTCGAGTTGAAGACGGTGTAAATGTCTTATAAAACGAGTTCTATATCCAGGCACACATACATTCATATTCTTGTAGTGGTGTATGTATTAGCTTATGCGTACACGGAGAAGACTGTATTAAATTATTTCCAGCGACTACTTTTTGCTGTGTACATTCTTTCTAAAGAAGGCCTAAAGGCCATAGAATGGTATGCCGCCAACAACGTGCAGGTGATACTTGTCCTGTCTACACGCCAGAGCTCCGTCCGATCAAGAAATATTGGGCCAACGTCAAGCGAAATATGAAGACCCAAAAAACTATTGGAAGATAGAACGACGATAGACGACTATACAGATTATGATGGCAGAAGTTAAATTAAAAGGCAGGCACTTCGGATTCGGTCGACCAAAAGCTTAGCTGAATATTTGCTCTGTATTTTATACTAATTGAACTTCAAAAATAAATAGTTTAATTTGTTCAATGAGAATTAAATTCATCTACAAGCATTCTTGTTTGATCAAGTTTTGATTGTGACACGCTTTATCCGGGAAGAAACAGGACGTCAAGAGTGCCAAAAAATCAGTAAATTTGGAGTATGGTGGCCAGCACGGTATCTGAGGAGTCTATAAAAACCCTGATGGTTGGAGATAAGCGCAACGTTCGAGAATATTATGATAATGCAAGATATTAGCGAGATAAGCAAGATATTTTCTAATGGAATTTAAAGTAATTCGCTCGCGTTTACTAGTGATAGTTTGAAAAAAAAATTATTTTTAATTTTTTTAAAGTGATTAAGTGAACTGTCAATTTAAATTTCCCTAGTTTTCTAAGATATAAGTGTTTTGGTAAGACAATTATAGCCTACTGCATCAGAGAAAGGATCGCTACGGTTTCAGTGATTGCTTCTAGGCAGATCCAACGTTGGAGATGATTTTGATAGAATTTTTCAATGCTGTGAACGGCAATTTTAGATGATTATTTAAGAAGAGGCGTTCATGACTTTTTCAGGATTTGCTGATAGCTAAGGAAATGTGAGAAGATTCAGATATCCCAAGGTTCTACCAAGCCGGAGACGGAGAGTTTGATTTCAGATCCGGTCAAAGAGATCTTTCGAGTAAGCCAGCATAAAGTTCTTTACAGAAGCGTAAAAAGCCTAGAAGAAAGTAGAGATTGAGAAAATTTAAAAGGAAATTTCAGTTCTAGCGAATTCCAGCGAAAAAAAAAGTACAAGCAGGTTAAAGATTTCAAATACCTTCTCAACACAACACAATCTCCTTGTTCCGAAATGTAGTGTTGCTGACCTTTTTGACCAATTAAGCACAATTAACATCCAAATCTATCTTCCTTACGTGCAATTCAAAGACTGTACTCGAAAAAAAAGTCAACAGAAAAAAATGATCACCAAAAATTCATTCTAAGTCGGATATTTTTGAAACTATCAGGGAATAAATAAACACATATTTGCTATGTTTCAAAGTTGGTTTATTCAACCTCCTTTCCTAGGCTAAATGCCCTCATCTTTAACTTAACCCTTATGTGTCCAACAAAAAAAAACACCTTTAAGAGGCCGACAGGGACCGTGTTTACCCATGGAACTAAAATGACCATAACTATAGAACTATCCAACCGATTTGGAATATTTTTACATTTTTGGATTAAGAAACTCAACCACTTTTTCAAAATTGTCTTATATGACCGATGGACATCATTCGTCTCCGAAAAAACCGCATATCCGGAACCATGTTCCAAAAATGGTATACTTAAAAAAGATTACGATAGAAAATCAGCAATAATGACACTAAAAGTCGTTCAATGAATACACAGGAATGTGTGTGATTGTCAAATGACAATCCGGTGACTTGATACAGGAACAGTCACCCTGGAGCAGGTTCCCATGGGGTCACGGATGGCCAGAAAATTATTTGAATTGAATCCTAACAATATGGGTGTCAAAACTCTTGAAATCGTTCTAGAAGAACGTTTGCCATAGTTATTGGACCATCCGGTCACTTGGTTTCGGAGTGGTCAGTTCAGAGTAGGTTCCCAGAAGGCCACGGATGGTCAGAAAATTATTTGAATTGAACCCTAACAATACGGTTGTCAAAATTCTTGGAATCGTTCTAGAAGAACGTTTGCCATAGTTATAGGATGATGTCCATCGGTCATATTAGACAATTTTAGAGAAGCGGTTGAGTTCCTGAATCTAAAACTTCCAAAATATTCCAAATCGGTTGTATATTTCCATAGTAATGTCCATTTTAGTTCCGTTGGTAAAAATGTTCCCTGTCGGCCTTTTACGTAACAAAAAAAAATCAGAAGCCCCTCCTCGATCCCCCCCCCCCCCCCCATAGCTATGCCATCATTATTTCACTCCAGGATGATAAGTATTAACTAGATATGAGATGTCACAAAGTTTCAATATCCTACTACGACAACTTAATGAAATATCATGTTTTGAAATCAGAAAAGGCAACTTTGGTCCCTGTTGGACACATAACGGTTAATGCAACCCATCCAATTCTGTACAACGCTTTCGCCCTCTTTCTTACACACATTCATCCACTCTTTCTTCAAATTCTTATCGTTTTTTGAACACCTTCCCTGTTTTCCGGAGCTTGCCCTCCATAATCGCCCGGAATTTTTCTATTGGCGAAGTTCTGGCGGGTTTGACGGGTTTACCTCCATTGGCACAAAAACAACATCATTGGCTTGGTACCACTCCATCACCGGTTTCGCATAATGGCACGATGCCAGATCCGGCCAAAACAGAGTATCATCTTCGAGGAACCGGAGGTAGGAAAGCAGGCGCTTCTGGAGGCATTCTTCTTTATATATTTGGCCGTTGATGGTGCCGGTCGTTATGTACGGCTTGCTGAATTTGCCGCACCCACAGATCGCCTCCCACTCCAAGTACTTCTTGGCAAATTTGTCGATCTTCTTCTTCCGGAACATCCAGGCGGGACTTGCCGATAAAAAAACTCCCGGCCGGGGATATGCTTGGCGTCTGCTTTAATGTACGTCTCGTAGTCCATTACGATGCATTTTGGCTGCACCAACCACTCGCGGTACAGCTTCCTGGCGCGGGATTTGGCCACCGTATTCTGTTTATCGGTTCGGTTAGGCACCTTCCTTACCTTGAAAACATGACGTCCGGCTCGCTTAATTGTCTTTTGGACGAACCAGACGGAAGAATCGACCTTCTTGGCCACGTCCCGAACGGGTGGTTCGGATTGCGCTTGAAGTAATCACTCACCTTCCTTGCGTTCACGGGGTCGGTCATCTTCGCTTTTATTCGGCTACCAGCTCACCGCTGGGTCGTCTGGATCTCTTTGAACGATTTTACCACACGGGACACGGTCGAATTGTCGACTCCCAACTGTTTCGCGATCCACCTGTGGGACTGGCCAGGATTTTGCACGTCCGCGCTCATATTTTTTGTCGAAGCACCTCTTGCTTGGAAGCCACCTCAATAACCACTTGATAGATTGTGACGAAATTTCGCACATATAAACATTACACTCTAGTTTTACCTAAAATTTCATCAATGTTTAACCCATGCAATAACATAAAAAGTTATACGCAAAAAAAAGTGTTGCCTTTTGTCGAGTTTAATCTTTATTCTAATTGTGGAATCAAAGTTGTTCCCAAGTAACACCAGAAACATCTTCTTTGACAAGAATATAAGAACTTTGTTGTAAAGAAGTCGTGAGGATGAAATACCAAACATGTCTAGTCTTGAAAAAGTTTTGAGGATGTTTTTCTACACATATTCGGTTCAAACGTGGTACCAGATCAGCGAACACAGTTTTGTTTTATGTTTGTTCGATCAACTTAAATTTCACTTCTTGAAAACATCGGTGACTGTTTGTCATCTTACCACTACGAACTATATTTACTCACTTTTGAGTAGCCATACTTTTGACTGATTTGAGTCAAACGTATTTAATTTTGAGTTGTTTGGAAATAGCGTGTATGCTAGTTGTTTGTAAATATGTTAATAGGTTACATTGAAGATAAACTTTAGACATATTTTTAACATCCTCATACAACAGTGAAATTATTCAGAATAGATTGTGGATCCAATACAGTGACGGCTGAAACTATGTATATAACGTTTATTTGAAATATTGGAATAAAAATAAACACTACCTAAATGTAAGATTGTGGTGCTCACTGATTCAAATAGTAGCCGAAATGGGCATAGGGATTTATTCAAATGTTACGTAAAGCAACAGTTTTGGAGGTTGTTTAGTATTTGTTATAAATTGTTTTGGGGGTGCCTTTTGAGATGTAGCTACGCACAACATAATAAAAAAAATGTATTTGTATTTTCCTTCATACTGACATTACTCTGTTCAATTATACAAAAAAAAACGCAGAAAATAAAAATCGAACATTTGAAAATTAAATGTGTTAGAAATGTTTTTACCCGTACTGTAGGACTGTGATCTTTGGAAATCGCCGTGTTGATTTTGGTGGATTCCATAAAGAAATCTCACTCAAACTCAATAATTTATTCGGGATACCTCCTACGTTTTTTATCCAATCAATGGCGCATGGAATTAGGGAAGGTAAAACGGAAAGTTCCACTGCTAACCTTGAGCCGCATATACAATTTTGATACAACTTCCACTTTCAATTTCCTATTTGAAAAAGTAATAAACAATCACCTTTAACGCATAAAATATTATTAGCTACGATATCCTTTTGCCATTTAAAAATCTTGTTTATATTTTTTTAACTTTATTCATTTTAGTACCGTGCTTACTTTGACAAATATATCATTATGTTATAAGCATGCTGTTTTAATTATCCATAGAACATAATATTTGTCTTATGGATGTTCTACAAAACATCTGATATGACCTGTTTTTTCGGTTATATGCGTGTATGGAATTAAGTTTTTGGCGTTAGGAAAAAAACTTGAGCTTTGTCTAAAAGGTGTATTTTTAACATTAATATGACAAGTGGTGTTACTTGGGTTGAAAGTTTGTTAGAAGTTTAACACCCCTTCTTATATCCATACTTGACCTAATGATTTCGTTCGGCCAAAAAAAAAAAACAAACAAACATAGGTACGCCTGATGGAGCGACATTGGTCTGTTAAAGTAATCAAAAAAGGGATTAGGCGGGAGCATATCTTTTGTTCTTCAAAATACACGGGAGGTAAACATTCATGACTTTTATACGAATAATACTGCCGCTGTGGAACTAAAGTAGTGTACCAAATGTTGAGTTAAATTGATAACATTGAGATCAGAGATAAATTTTACTTTTTTGGCACAATTTTGTAGGTCTCTACCCTATTGTATACAAAAGGTCGTCGTTGTTGGCATTCTTTCGGGAAAGCTGTTTTGTGTGAAATGAAAATCAATATTTTTTTTTGTATCGAATGTTAATCAGCTCCGTTAGGTTGTTCTCCTCGATATAGTGTCATAAAAACACTATCTTGCGAATTATGAAACACAACAGTAAAGCATTCTTCTTCTTCTTCTTAGCGTTTTTCGAGCTTATTGCTTTCACAATTAGCTTATCGGTTGCTCTCAACTTAGTGTTCTAAATGCACTTCCACAGTTATTAATTGAGAGCTTTTGATGCCAGGTACCATTTTTGCACTAGTATGATTGTGTGGCAAGTACAATCATACTCTATGCCCAGGGAGTCGAGAAATTTTCCTTAACGAAAAATTCCTAGACCAGACCGGGAATCGAACCCAGCCACCTCCAGCATGGTGTTGCTTTGTAGCTGCGCCTTTGCCGACTGAGCTAACGGAGTAAAGCCTATAAGCAGAATTAATACGTGGCATCGATTGAGCATGATCGTGATCATTATTGGATTCTGTACCGTTCCAAAGGATCAATGAATGTGGGGTCATACTATAACTTCTTTTTAGTATAGCTTGAGGACATACAAATGAAATGTGGGGAATGTTCACATTCTCAAAAGTGTCACATTGGTCATACACATCAAGGATAGTAAGTAAAGGCTAAATGGACACTTTTCTCGTTGAGCAGAGGTCAAAAGTCAGTATTTATAAGGAGTTCTAATTTTGTTTTACATGAATTTTCTGCATTTCATTTGTTATTTAATCAGTAAGGTACCTTTAAGTGATTTACCGTCAAATTACTGATTTCTAATTTTCAATTTCGAAGTCACTATCTAGAAGAAAATTTACATAGGAATTTTTTTCTCCATATAATTAAAAAGAGTTGACTATGAATGTATTATTTGATGCATAAGAAAAACAAGTAGTCAAAGTCTAACGATCCTTTCTATTTTTATCCGATGACTTCTGCATAATGTAGCCAACTGCTTATTCCCATCGCATTCAACCACCGTGGGTTGAGCCTTTTTCTTCTACTACTTAATACACAATATTGCATGCGCAACGGAACCAAATGACTGCTGCAGTGCGACGACTACTAGATATACACACACGTCTATACTTGAGGAGGTCCTACGCTTTTTTTGTCTTCAAACTGTTCTACAGACTAGAAGGTGGCTAAATTCATCTAAAAGGAAACCTTACCTTGCACGCGATCCTCAAAAGGTAGAATGCAATCCCTCGCTTACCGACCACTGTCTCGTTGGGATGGTAATGTCATTCCTTCGTCATTGCGGTTGTTGTCTTCTTGAAAGCTTGCCGGTCGCCACTAAACCGTTTTTTTTTGTATTTTCCCCTTTGTTATTTATCACCAGCACCAGCGCGTTACCGTCAATGTGCGCCCAATTTGCTTGCTTTATTGTTTTCTTAATCCATTTTTCCCCTGACTGACTTTTTTTTATTACTTTTTCTCACTCAATATCTTTTATGTAATCGCCTTTCCGAAATGTCTATCCCTCTTGTTTCTGAGACTAGTACTCAAACCACTATGCACAAATCGATATAATGCTTTTTGTTTTGTTGTTTTTCACGCCAATTGGGGGAGTCAAAAAGAACACACAAAAAAAAAGACAACCACCCTCTTCTATATATTCATATTATGGTTCCAATCATGCAACCACTTTCCTTACCACTGCAGCAGTCTCGCTCTTCTTGCGGAAAGTGTAGCAAAAATCGATAACTTCTCTTTCAATTCACACACTGCTCTGGGGTTTTCCTATTTCGGTATCCATCGATTTTTCTGTTTTATTTTCCATATCTTTGTCCGCACATTTCAATCAAAGCTTACACAAAGATTGATGATTTCCAAATTTTAACAATTGTACCACCGAACATCCTTCAACGCGTTATAACATTTTTAAATTTCTGCATCGCTTTCAACATCAGATCAACACTTGAATACACGCAACATCCCCAACCAACTCGTTTTCTTCAGTAGGCCATGGTTTCGGTACCAAGATGGCGGCGACTTAAACATAGCAACCCACGACGACGGCGGCCGCTACATAACACCAGACACCATAAGTTATTATTCGCAATCACAAAACCTACTAAGTGCTGTTTTCAAAAACCGCTCTAGAACATCTTCATATGAGGAACCACCACTTTGTGGTGATGGCGGGCACTTTAAATCGTCCAATGTTCAGTGTTTTTGTGTGTGTGGTGTGGCTGGCGGAAACGGGGGGCGGCTACGGTAACGAAGGCAGAAAACCAAAACCACGACCCACCGCGCGACACTAAGGTAGAAAACTTTCACGTTCCGCACCGTGAGCGATTTGAATGAGAACTGAACCAGCAAACGCTTGGTAGCTGAATCCATCCACCGCATCCATTCACCCATCCATCTATCCATCCATGCATGCATGGTTGCTTGAATTCGCGTTCTTCCACTTCGCAGTCGTGTATGTATGAGTGTATGTAGCGATATGCGTTGTTCCTTGCCTCTCTCGCGTGCGCTCTCCGGTGAGGGATTGCTCTCTCAATGGTCTGGTATCTCTTTTGTTTGCATGGACGACGCACAAGAAGAACATAATATCCACCTTCACTGCAGGCAGCATAACCTGGTGTGTGGGGTGGTTCCAATAGGAAAGCTTGTGGCATGGCGGTGATAGTTGGAGATAAAAGTGCGTTAGAAAAGCTATGCAAATAGGAAACCAGGGGCCACATTCAGTAAGTCGCCACCAACTGGTTAACGTAAGTTTACTTTTGATGGCGATTATGATTGCACCACTTTTGAAATTATTTTCGGCAGCGATACGTAAAACGTTTATTTCACTGTATTATCCAACATATTCAAACAATTACTAAGTCTGTCAGTTTCGATCTTGTTACTCATCACACTGAAAGTTAATTTTAGTTTATATTACGAAATCGAAGGTAGAACTAACGAATCTGTTCGTTGTTTTCAGCAACGAAACTGATTTGTTCTTTTTAAGAAGATACATTCGTAATTAATGCCACACGCGCAACTGTCAAAAGCACGAAGCATTTGTTGACACAGAAACAACATTCGTGCATTGTACAAAAACAATATAAAGAGCTACGAATATTTTGTTACCAATTTAAAAGAAACGTCTCTCTGATAGTTGACCTACTTTATCGACTCGAAACGTAATTGACACAAAAACACAACCACGTGGAGTTGTCCAGCGTATTTTTTATAATGTTTCTGACATGGGATTCGATCCTGTATTTTTGGAAAGAGCTGATACTGCATCCTCGGTTGATCTCACTATGCCATCGAGACTCATGAGGTGATAAGTGAATAATAAGTATGATGTTATAACTCTTGACAGAGCTTCAATTTGTATTTTGGGATAAATAAATTATTCCCGCCCATCCCAGCAGCAACATCAGCGAAGCAGCGATTGGCTGGTCTTCACGAAATCCATTTCGTGCATTATACAATAAGGTGTAATGATAGCATTTCACTAGATAAAAAGCAATTAGAATGTTTCATACAATATACGAGACATTTGTTCTATGTACAAAATCCATGATTACGAAGCGAGTGAAAGCTATTTTACGAAAATAAATTTTCAGTGCAGATTTCATCAAATTAAAAATACCTATATAAGAACTATGAAATTTAGCTGGTATCGTGTTGTTGATAATAGAATAGTTCAGCGGTTCCCAAAGCTTTTCCGATTGAGAACAACTTTTTGAAATCGATATTCAATACATTATTTGAACTACCAATTGTGTGTGTGTGTGTGTGTGTGTGTGTGTGTGTGTGTGTGTGTGTGTGTGTGTGGGGGAGAGAGAGAGAGAGAGAGAGAGAGAGAGAGAGAGAGAGAGAGAGAGAGAGAGAGAGAGAGAGAGAGAGAGAGAGAGTGTAATCGAACGCCCACCGTCCGCCAGTTTTCATGGAAGAACAAACGTATGCAGTTTAACGAACTGTTGTCTTAAGGCCAGTATCGACTTAAAAAGTAGACAGGTTACGGAATTTTGTTTAATATTACCAGGCGGAATTTTGACAATTGATCTGCATGGAACGAAATGTCACCTTCACTTAAAAAAAAAACATCCCAATATTTTTTTTTTTTTTTTTCTTTTTCGCGCCGCTTTTTTTTTTTTTTTTTTTTTTTCCTCCTAACAAAATAACACACAAGAAAAAAAAAAAAAAAAATTCTTTCGACCCCCCCCCCCCTTTTACCCCAAATTTTTTTTTCCCCCGAGTTGGTAGGTGATAGCTCTCTTGGGTTTCAGTGACCAATTTCAGAATGTCTGGTTCTCCACGTCCATTCCGAGGTCGCTTTCACTTACAATAAGCCCCGCATAAACACATTACAAACATCAAATGTTTCAGTCCACCACTCGAACCACTGAAGAAGTCTGTTCGTTGCAGACGAAATAGGCCTATCTGTCATAAGATAAGTTATCTGTAGTGGAATTTAACGGAATTTGCTCGCGTTTACTAGTGATAGTTTAAAAAAGTGTTTCAGTTTTTTATTTTTTTAGAAAAAGTGATCAAGTGAAGTGTTAATTTAAATTTTCCTAGTTTTTCAATTAAAATCGTTCTACTAACACGCCCGCAAAAGTGTTTTTTCTTTTAAAAGTGAAGGATCAAATGGATATTTGTATTGTGCATACAATTTCATCATCAAAAAATATAGTTTTCAGGATGGCACATTTTTAGTAGTATCGTTCAAATTTTGTTATAATCAGATAGATCTCACCGGAAATTGTTGCTGATGTTCAGTATTTATTTTGACATCTTCCTGTGATGCTGAGGGATTCAATAATGTCTCCGCGGAGTAGCACTCCGCTATCCGGCAAATATTTTCATATCATTCTTCTCGAATGGAACAGCATGAATACAGTCAGTAATTCAAACAATCGCGCACAAATGCAGTACAATGAAAATCACAGGTAAAAACACTTTCGAAAAGAAATGTGACTTGAACAATCACAATCACTGTGCAAAGAAAGATAAAAAAACTTGACAGCTCTCCCTTTGTACGGTGCAGGGGCGAAGCACAAAAAAAAACAAAAAAAAAATACTACCGACCATTACACATTTTGGGATGGAATCGATTACATTCACTACGTCTTACACAAATCACTCGGAGATTTTATGATTTCACTGTTTGTTTAAACTGAATTATTGTTTGATTTTTTATCGTGAAAACAACACACTAAGAAATTATGATGTAAAATTCGTAATTCATGTTTTTAAAAAGTTGGGGAATGTAAAGAACGATTTCGTGTAAAATTATGTCTCCTTACCCAAGTAACAATTTCAGTTCTATTCCAGCCGTATAGCACTCCTCCCGGCTTTGTTGATGACACTACATTCAAAACTGTTTTATCCACCAACACCTCCTCTATGCATCTTTAAAGCCGAAATGTGTACAAAGTGGCCCACTCTATAGACGGTTGTGAAAACAAATTAATAAAACCTTTCTAAGACCATTAAGATTTTGAAAATGTTCTAGTGAAAGCTGTTATGACCACTTGAGAACCATCATAAAACCTATTGGCCGCCATCAAAACCAGCATAGGGCTGAATGGCCATAGCTGTCAAACTTCACGGCGATATCGTGGTTGGTTTTTGTTGTTTTGCTTTGTTGCTCTTCTGATTCATTCAACAGTAAATAATGGCTAAGAAAAAAGTTCTACTGTTGCGGGAAATTATGATTGATAGCAAAATATACAAAAGATATTGAGTTTTTTTTATAGCGTATCATGCTCCAAATCATATGCGCATTAAATTTTATGGTGAATATTGGCACGATAAGAGCTGAAAATTAATGCGCCTTGGAAATTATGCGAGTTAACAACAACAAAAACAAAATTGAAAGAAATATATTCCGTAAATTAATCATGAAACTCCTGAAAATTGATAGAATTCAATAAGGTTATCCAAACGAATACCAAAGTTTGTCTCAGATCTACAGTTCAATTGTATTACATTTAAAATTTGGTGTATTTATTATTTCACATTTCACATTTCAATTATTTCATATATTTCAATATGGCGATTGCAAGAAATCACAGTTTTGCCATCCCAAAAAAGCCGAATTGATTTCTAAAATAAAAAAAAATAAAAAAAGGGGTGTTTTTGGCATTTTTGTTTGGGTACCCCCCCACCACCCACGGAAGATTTGTGTGGGAGTTATATTTTTCTTTCAAATTTTTTTTTGTGCTTATAGCGCGTCTGTGTCCCTCTCCCGGGACCGAAATTTACATGACATTTTGGTAGTAGGAATGCAGCAAAAACAAAACACGTCAGTTTCAAAGCACGGCTTGCTGCGATCAACGCCTTACATGAGCTGCCAAATGGATTAAAAAACTAAAAAAAAACCCACTTCTCCCCAAAAAAAAAAAAAAAATTAAAATAGGCCACCCAAGTAACAATTTTGGTCTTATCCAGCCGTATAACACTTCCCCCGACCAAAACAAATGTCTACCCCACCCCCTCCATCCTTCTTCCACCCCGACCTCGTACAAAAGGCCCACCCCCAGACGGCAAAAAAAAAAAATATAAAAACAAAAAAATATTAAAATTAAGAACTGCCCCAGCCCCCTAAAACCCTCTCCCCCCCCAACAACCCGCCGGGGGGCCACGCCCCGGTAAACCCTGTATCGTTTTTTTTTTTGTTTTCTTCTTGTCTCTCTCCTCTCTTCTTCCTCAATTAGCAAAAAGCTTGGGGGGTTTTTGAAAACAAAACCAAAAGTGTTTTTGGGCTACCCACAATTAGATTTTTTTTTTTGGGGATATGGCGCCAGAGCCCCAAAAACCCCCCGGATTGCGAATTACAACAACAACAACAAAATTAAACAAATATATACGATATAAATAAAATATCTGGGGAAATGGTGGGAGTGGAGGGGATTCGGGAGACCAAAATGCCCCCCCCCTTTTTTGCCACCATGAAAATTTTTGCAATTATTTTTCCCCCTTTCATTTTTCTTATTTTTCAAAAGGCCGGTGGAAAAAAAAACCCGGTTGCCCCAAAAGCCAATTTTTCTTCGCAATGACTTTTATAAAACTATTTGGTCTTATGGTGACTTCGTTTAATGCCAATTTGCCGTTTAATGCATTTACTGGTGGCAAAATGGTTTTAAAACGCTTTTTCAACTGACCATAATAAGATAATATCAATGAGTCCTAAAACGGCATTTCAATACAGCATTTTACGAGGTCATAAAGTCAAAATAGAACTTTTGATAGGAGTAAAAGGAATTTAAGAAACAAGGTTTTACGATCGTTGTAAACAAGCTGTGTAGGTTCTCATGAAGCTGAATAAAATATGAAACCTATTGGCACCTCTTGGTGTCATAATAAAACCAAATTGATTTCAAGTGGCTTTCCTAAAACTTTAATAAAACTTAATAAAGCAAGATGGTGTTAGCAATGTTACTTGGGTAAAGTCATAAAGATTGTACTCGAAAAAAAATGCAACAGCAAAAATTATCTCCAAAAATTCATTTTAAGTCGGATGTTTTTGAAAGGGAATAAATAAACACATATTAGTTATGTTTTTGCAAAGTTGTTTTATTCAACCTGCTCTCCTAGGCTAAATGCTCGCACCTTGGACCTTAAACTAGCCATCAATGCTGTGCAACACTTTCGCCTTCTTTCTTACACACTTTCATCCACTCTTTCTTCAAATCCTTATCGTTTTTGCAGACCTTCCCTGTCCTTCCCAGAATTTTTCTATTGGGCGAAGTTCTGGCTAGTTTGGCGGATATGCCTCCTTCGTCACAAAAACAACACCGTTGGCTTCGTATCACTTCATCTGCGGTTTCACGAAATGGCATGATGCCAGATCCGGCCAAAAATGGCTTGCTGAAACGGTTCGGATGGCGCTTGAAGTAATCCCTCACCTTCCTTGCGTTCACGAGGTCGGTAGTCTTCGCTTTTCTTCCGCTGCCAGCTCGCTGCTGCGTCGTCTGAGTCTTATTGAACAATTTTACCACACGGGGCACGTTCGAATTGTCGATTCCCAACTGTTTCGCGATCCAGCTATGTGACTGGCCTAGATTTTCTACGGCCACGCCCATAATTTTTTTGTCGAAGCGCTTCTTGCAAACATTACACATTACAAACGAGTTTTACCCCAAATTTCATCAATTTTTACCCCTTGCAATAAAAGGTATGCACAAATGAAAGTGTTGCATGTTTTTCGGGTACAATCTTTACGCAAATTTATTTCGCCTTGTTGTTAGCTTATATTTTCTTTGCTATTTTGCTTGGCTGCCAGGTGATCATTTTTTTTATTATATCAACAAATGATTTGGTCCAACAATCAATAATAGACTTTGACAATGTTCGCCAATTCAGAGTCTCAAACATTTAACACAGCATGAGCTAAATAGGCAAATAGCTGCAGTTTATTATTATATGTATTGTTTATAGATATGGTCTACAATTAACGTTAACGAATGATAAATAAAGAAGTTTATTAAAGTAACGCAATGCTGTTGCTGCCATCCAAGAAACCTGATTAGTTTTTTTTCACCATTCATTCTTATATTCTCAGACATTCTTCTCATTTCAGAGAGCGAAAAATGGCGCTATAACCAATAGCCATATAAGGCTAGGATGCTTAATTCCAACCGTTTGAAGAGAAATGGAGCATCATTTAACCTTCTTAGACTAAATGCTCCCAACGACCATTTTTAATTTTTTTTTGTTTTGAACACTATTACTTTTGTACTATCTCTCCGACTATCCATTTCCCTTTTCATTTGACATCTACTGAAGACTGCCTTGATTCCCTGCGTAAATCCTCCAACGGTTGCATGGAAGGGCCAGGAGAGCGATCGAGGAGAATTTTAGAAGAGATTATTGCGTGAAGAAACGTATCAGAAACTGGCTCCGTTTCATGATGACATCCAATGTCTTTAACTAATTAGATGAATAAATTCACAAACTACAAAAAACTGCAGAAATCATGAAGAAATAACGAAGATAAGTAAAACACCTTATTAAACTTATAAACGTGACACTGACGAACTAAATATCAAACAGACAAATAGACGACACGACACCATACAAAACAGTTGACATGAACATGACTGAGAGAAAGGGGAAGGAAACTTGAAAATTTAACACCTTTTGAGGCAGTGTCAACAGCGTCTCTATGGATGTATGGATTATACATTGACATTTTATTTCAAAATTTTATATAAAACTAGCTGAACTCGTGATGCTACTAAACTTATGAAAATTTAATATAACTGGTGCGTTTATGGTTGTTTTTCGGAATGAGTTGTTAGTTATAATATTTTCGTTTGCTAATGTGTGACTTCAATTATAGAGCTTTATTTTTTTGTTTTGTGTCTATTTTTGTTTGTGTTTTTAATTTAACAATTGAATCGGTAGTTTCTATCATGGTTTTTCTTTCTGTGTAGAAACATTTCATAGACAAAAATGTTATCTTCTTTTATCTTTTCTCTTGCATTACCTTAGATTAACTACTTGTGCACAATGTAGCACTGAGAGTAGCTCAAACATCCCCCTTTCATGACTAAGAAGGGGTTCAAACTTCTATCAGAACATGCTTCTTACAGGAGAAGTACATATTTTGTGTTTTAGTTGCCTGAATAATTTAGAGTTTAGATCAGCCATTTGAAAAATATTCAACTGCAATCTCATAACTTTACATTGAAAATATTACCAAAAACAACATATTCCCTACGTTATTAATACAACAGGCCATAGTTGGGAACATAGAAACAAATATGTCATCAACATTGGGTCTACGGGTTTCTTGTTAAATCATTGTTATTTCATATATGTGAACAGTTAGTTTATAACGTGTGACTATTTTCTGTACATCTAGGCTGCGTTACTCGGTTTATCGATTCATTATAGCCAAATAAAGATCATTTGAAGATCGTGGAGATAATCTGTTCAGCTCAACCAGTACAGTCATGGTGCCTAAAAAGTTAAGGAAATCGAAAATTAGGTGGAAGTGAACAAGTTCAAATTGAATAATAATGTCTTTGGAATGAATCGGTCATCCTGATAGCGACATGATTTTGTTGATTATCGCTGAATTAATCGCATGTTTGGTACATAAGCCGAATGAAGGAGCTAGGCTGACATTACCGTAACCCTATATATATATATATAGAAAGATATGGATCATATTGAAAAATTTTATAAATCATTTCGATTTTTTATGGATATTCACCAGAGTTTTATGGGCCAAAAATGTTTTTTATGGAACGATTTTAATTTTTTTTATGGATCGCTTATTTGCACAAGTTGGTTTGCCATATGTCAACAGGTACTGCAGGCGAAGGGAGGACATATCAATTACTAATTGCTTTGACGATACATTCATTTGTTCTGAAA
Source organism: Aedes koreicus (assembly GCA_024533555.2). Classification (NCBI taxonomy): domain Eukaryota; kingdom Metazoa; phylum Arthropoda; class Insecta; order Diptera; family Culicidae; genus Aedes; species Aedes koreicus. The sequence continues at coordinate 52,389 of JAHHFK020001963.1, read as the reverse complement.
TAATAGTGGTGGACAAATTTTTTGGTCCAATATTCTCTGGGCAAGCCCAAAGGTTTGGATTGAAAATTAATTTCTTTTTTATTTCAGTGATTAATGAACCAAACTAACAGAATAAATAGTATTTCAAACTTTTTTATAATGCTATGATTTGCTATATTTTTTAAAATAAAAAAGAACGAATTATGCTGTAGGTTGTTTCAGTTGTTTAAGGACATACATTACCGAGTCCTTTCCCAATATAAATTCTAGGTTAGAATAATTTTCACTTCAAGTGTTTGAAACTAAAAATCACAGCTATAACGAAACATAAAGAGTTCAAAGGCTGTATTTGCTGAAAATAATATATGAAGTCTTAATAGTATTTGAGATTTGTGCTCAGCAATACACGAAGTGAGAGGGACTCGGTCGTGTATGTCTTTAATGAAATGACTATCTTTATTTCGAGAAGTCCAGGCCAACAATATACGCGTAAAATCGCATGGCTTAAGAAGAATCTTTTTTCCCCAACGAAGAACCAATGCCTTCTAAATAAGTTCATTGCAGTGTTTGTTTTCTTCTGATCCAGGGCCAAAACTTCCACCAAAAAAAAAAGCCACCGGTGAGTCATCACTCGATCCCGACAGTATCCCGCAGTAACCACGAGAAAGGGAACAGGTTCTTAAAAGCATAAAATATACTCGTGTCTTCTTTATATTCTGCATGCAGTTCTTACCTCCCGCATTGCATAATTATATGTTCCCTCAACGCACCATCTAAGAACATGGGATGCAAACGGGAAACAAAAACAAGTTTTCTATATGTTCTGCTTTACACTCAGGGCTTCTCCTCGGATCCATTTGCTGGAGGCCAAGAGCCCCTATTGAGATTGAAACAGAAAATAAAAACAGCACCTAAATTGTCTTCCCGAAAAAAAAGGTCCAAACCGACTTTTGGCTTTTAATTCCAGTGTCGGACCCAAATTAATGTTTTCTTCTCGACGTCGTCGCCGACTTATTTATTTGTTCAGGTGCTCTCAAGAAACGTTCCGAGATAACATTCAACGCTGGTTGATTGCAACAAGAAGCGAACCCCTTTTCAAGTTTCCTTTGTTGACAACCGTACACAACACAGCACATAGATTTTTTTCTTTCTTTCTTGTGTGATGATCTTTGCAAGCTCTCCCGCTTCTTCGCAGGTTCATACACATGTAAAGTAAACAAGTCGAATTGGGAGACTTAGATGCTTTCTCCGGCGACGAAAGGTTTTTTTTTTGTTGGTGGCGATCGTTTCGGAGGCGCGGGAATGAAAAAAGTCGAACGGATATCGCAACCGCGAAAAAGAAAACATCGAGCGAAGTCCATTCCTGAGAATTTTTGGGTGAGTCATCAGTGGCTAATCTTGACATCGAGTGGAATCTGTCTGCAATCGATCGATGTGCTTTGCCGAACTAAGAAGGTTTTTATGGATCAATAACTGTCAAAATTGAAGATTGTATAGAAGAAAGCTCCTTAGCACCGTCAGCAAAGCCGCAGCTATAAGGCAACACCATGTTGGAGGTTGCTGGGCTTGATTCCCGGTCAGGCTAAGATTTTTTTTTTCTAAAGGAGTTATTTCCGACTCCCCGGGCAAAGGTATTACAGTACTCACCAACCAATCATTTTTTGAAAAGTAATTAACGGTCTGCTGCCGTTAATATTTGCGCATCGACTTGAAATAGGAATATTTCAATATATTTGCGCAATCGACTTGAAATAGGATTTCGCGCAATCGATAATTAGAGACCCCTCCCTTCTCTGGAATTGGAATTTCTGGAACTGGAATTTCTGCATAACTCAAGAACTAATCAAGCAAATGGAACCAAATTTGGCATGTGGGGTTTTCTGGAAACAAGAAATGTTTCTATGGTAGTTTTTGACCCCTCCCCTCTCTAGAAGAGGAGGCTACCATACAAATGAAACTGAAATTTCTTCATAACTCGAGAACTAATCAAGCAAATGGAATCAAATTTGGCATGTGGGGTTTTCTGGAGGCAAGAAATGTTTCTATGGTGGTTTCAAACCGCTCACCTCTCTATAAGTGGGGGCTCTCATACAAATGAAACTGAAATTTTTGCATAACCCGAGAACTAATCAAGCAAATGGAACCAAATTTGGCATGTGGGGATTGTGAAGGAAAAAATATTTCCACGGTGGTTCAAGACCCCTCCTATATCTGGTAGAAGGGGGAGGGGCGGGGGCTCTCATACAAATGAAACACAAATTTAAATCGAACATGAGAACTATCCCTACTGTTATGAAAATTTGAATGCAGGGGTTTTTGGGGCCCGAAAAAGGTTGTTATGCTGTATTAAATTTCTGTATAACTCGAGAGCTAATCAAGCAAATGGAACCAAATTTGGCATCTGGGGGATTTTGGAGGCAGGATTTTTTTAAGGTGGTTTGAGACCCCTCCACTCTCTGAAAAGAGGTTTCTTATACAAATAAAACTCAAATTTCTGCATAACTCGAAAACCAATCAATCAAATGGAACCAAATTCGGCATGTAGGGGTTTTAGAAGGCAGGATTTTTTTCTATGATGGTTCAAGACCCCTCCCCTCTCTGGAGGGTTTTTGGGATTTTTGGGAAAACACCCGAGCCGAGTGGTTACGCTCACAAGAAAGCTCTCAACATGCACCCAGTATGACACTGGTTACCACGGATAGAGCATTGCTCGTCGGATGATTCTAAAAATTTGATAATTTGACTTACAGGTTTGTTTTCTTGGCCGTTGGGTGACGGGCGCTTAAGTTGATTGCACAGCTCGAAAAAGTAGTGTGAATTTCTGTTCAATAAATGGAGCGTCACAAAACATAAGAATTTGCGTTATACATCGTGTAATGTTCTGGGACATTCCATACATTGACGATACTATTGTACGCAAAAGCTCATCTTTGATAGAACTATTTCATGCAAGTGGCTCCTTCGTATGGAATGAAACACAAATTTACATGCTCTGATATTTACAACACAATGAAAATTCAGATTTTTTTTCTGTGTGAGTTTAACAAGCACGGCATGGGTAGAAATAAAATAAATTAACCACGCGTGTATTCCGCAATCGGACCGGAACACTCGGCTGTGGTGTTTTCCGAATCATCATACACGGTGTCTGAAGCATGTCATGGCAAATAGTCATGAATTCATAAAATAAGATAAAAGTTCGGTTCATGATTTTTTATTCATGAAAACAGAAATGGATTTATTTCCGTGTACACAGTTTGAAAGAAACATGTAATTTTCTGCGTTATCGAATACATACAGTACCAGTCAAAAATATCAAATCACGAAAAGTATTGCAACACACACTTGAATCACCCTCAAAAGTATCGACTCACCTGGAACAGTAGAATTTGTAAGGGCATCTTCAACGGCGATCCAAATCGTGGATTGGATTTATTTTTTTAGAACAAAACCCAAAACAACGCCGCACCGGTGGTGTAAATTTTGTTTTATACTGGGTCATTTTAAAACTGGTATATGATTTGATCTATTCTTGCAGCAATTTGGAACAAGAAGAATACCGTTCCAAAACACTACACGCTACTTGATAATACCAATTATTGAGTAAAATTTCAGCTTTTACTAAACAATAACTCAATTTTATTAAGTATATTCTGAGGTATATTTGTGAGCCGAAAAGTAACAGTGTTTGCTGCGTGTGATGCTGGCGGCGGACACAAAGTTGTGTTGCTCGCCTCGGATGCTGATAATTACCTCAAGCTGCTCCCGGTGCTAGTGAATTGCCTTTTCGTTGCATTCCTAAATAACGAATGCTTGTCTTAGTTTTTTTTACAGCCACTGCATTTTCCGGAAAACGCTGACTAGATCGGAATGCGGAGGTTCCGAGATTCCGAATAGTATTTCGATTGCTCGGAAATGAAGAGTAATGAAGTTTTCAATGTAAACAATCGGTTTATTGATAGATTGGTCATGATAAGCTCATACTGATAAATTTTGGAGAAGCTTCTAGTTGATTCTAGTCGCAGGAACACCTCTCTTGGCATGCGGAAACGCAGAAAGTGCTTCTCGTTGTAGGTTTGCCTGTCGTTAAAGTAGTTCCGGGAAACGTCGGCGTTGGGGCCTCCACGGGGGGTGCCCCCCCCCTTTTCATCTTTTTTTTTCCCTGCCCAAACAACAAATAAGAATAATATATAATAGTTTAAATGAAATGCATGCATTCACACACTCACCTTCAGCCAAACGAAAGAACAAGTATTCTTTTTCGTCAGCTAACGACGCACTACTGGCATTAAAAAAAATTTACCCAAACAAACCAAGGGAAAAAATTTTTGGAAAAACTGCGGTTTCCAAAAAAAAACCCCTGATCTCTGATGTTCACTCAGCGAAATAAACTTTCGATATTCATAAGATTGCATTATGATTATTTGCTATAAGAAAGCAGTATGAATTTCATAAATTTGCTTTATGAAATATAATCATGTTGAAAAAATAAAAATATGGAGCAACCTGGATTCGAACGTTGAACGTTGAGATTATGGGTCGAGTGACTTGACCACTAGTATATATCAACACTTGTAAATAGGAAAGCTTAAAGGCGAACAAGAACAACGTCGTGTAAAAAAAACCATTCATAAGTCAACCTTATGAAATTTAAAGCATCGTTCATAAGATGAACCTTATGAAATTCTTAAGATTATTTGGCTGAGTGTTCCCCGTGGGCCACAAAAACACACCCCCCCCCGCAAATTTTTCTACTTCATCCCACCACACTAAAATTAAAAACCCCCCCCCCACCCACACATACCCTAATTCTACCCACAAAAAATCCAACCACGTCCAGAAAATTGCCCCCCCGCCGCACAAAAAAATATTTTACCATTTCCTCCCCCCCCCAAACACCCCGGAAAGTGTCGAAGGCAGAACTTTTTAAGGTGAGAGTTGGTCGGATTCCCGCCCAAAAGATCTTTCCCACCATTTTCCTACCCCACCCCCCAGAAAGATGGAACCTTCGGCAAAATAATTTAGTAAGTCAAGAACTTTCAGTATCGTTCGAAATTCATTCACTACGTGGCGGTATTGGGAATGAAAAGGAGAGCATTTTTCAACGTGTTTCTATCGTGATCCAGACCACCTAAGAAGTTTGAACCTTCCGAAAAGTTTTACAGAAGGTCAAGAACTTTCAAAAAGTTCAGATTGCTCTCTTTAGGTGGCGCGTAGGCTTGTCAACAGAGCATTTTCGTGTAATTTTATATCTGAATACCAACGTCCAAGCAAATTCGAACCATCAGCAAAGTTGTTCAGGTGGTCTAGGGCTTCCGAAAGGTAGAGATTATGCTTCTGTCGCAAGATAGCGCTATTGTACATGTAGAAAAGGGCATTTTTGAACATTATATCGTAATCCCGACCACCTAGAATGTTCGAACCCTAAGTGAAGCAGTTCAGTTTCACTGCAATGCTATGACAATGTTTTTAAGGCTGTTTTGCAAACGAAATGCTTACTTAACAAGAAGCATTTAAATAGCATTTGAAATGCTACTTTACAGATAATTTGATGCTTATAAAGGGTGTTTCCATCAAATTTTGCACGTGCATGGCGAAAATCCAAACTACTCTCACGCCAAGTTGGCGAAATTGCTGAATGTGGCTAAATCAACTGTTACCACCGTATTAAAAGTGTTCGGTGAACGTTTGTCGACAGCCAGGAAAGCTGGATCGGGGGTAAATCGAAAGCCGGAGGCCACAGCGACGACAAAAAGAGTTGCTCGCTGTTTCGAGCGGAACCCCAACCTCTCCGTCCGAGATGTCGCAAAGAAGCTTGGAGTGGCGCCTTCAACCGTGGATAGAGCTAAAAAACGAGCTGGACTGTCGAATTACAAGAAGGTGGTAACTCCAAATCGCGACGATAAACAAAATACGTCGGCCAAAGCACGATCGCGAAAGTTGTACACGACGATGCTGACGAAGTTTGATTGCGTGGTACAGGACGATGAAACTTTAAACAGTTTCCTGGACAGGAATGTTATACGGCAACCGGACGGGGAAAGGTAGCAGATATTTTCAAGCACATTAAACTGACAAAGTTCGCGAAGAAATATCTGGCGTGGCAGGCCATCTGTACCTGTGGCTTGAAAAGCAACCTTTACATTGCGACCGGAACCGTTAACCAGGAAATTTATCTGAGCGAGTGCCTACAAAAACGTCTACTGCCTTTCCAGAAGCGACACAATTGTTCCGATATAAGTTCAAGGGATATCTCATGTAAATTTAAGCATTGTTGGAGACGGCCGAAAAAAACGGTGAAAATTTGTTTTTGTTATTAGTACTTGAAATACCACATCCATAAATGCATTGGTAAAGGCATTATACGCTGGAACTCAGTGAGTGAACAAGATCAAACGTTTTGTAGATAACTTCATTTCACCACGCAAGTCGAATGGACAACACCTTTGTCTACCTGTGATTCACTCTTCATTGATTGAGTGGCTGTGGAAATACGACCCAGAAGCATTGCCATATGATAATGTTCAGAGATGAGAGATGATAGCTTTCTAACGATCCGAGGGTGAAATTAAAAACACACACCTACGTTTTATTTTGCAGAAATAACACACATTAGCAAACGAAAATTACAGCCTTAAAAACATTGTCATAACATTTGCACAGAGTAATTCATTGTCTTTGAGTTGAAATGACAGTGTTAGAAGTTTTGTTAAGTATGTACCGTCTGGGAAAAGAATCAGCCTACTCAATTAGATTTGTTTTATTTGCCTGTCACACGTATCTGATTAAGGTTAGTATGCAGCTCTTAAGTAATGTGCATTAGGATAGGACAAGTAATGGTCAAGAAATGCTTTTATTGTCTGAATTACTTACCTTGTATGTAACTGAAAAGGTAACGCCTGCCCATGTAATCTAAATTGGGGCTGTCACTTTTCCTAGCGGAATAATATTCCGGTTGATTATTCCGCAAAGAAAAATGACATTTCACCCATACTATAACAGTTGTCAAAATTACTTCGGTACAAATGGCAAAAATTACCCCAGGTATTTACTTGTCAGCTGCATACTAGGCTTAAGCCATGACAAATTTTTTCAGGACTATTCACTTCAATGTGTTATGAATTTTGTATCACATAACATGCGAGATAAATCGTTTTCGAGATCCAATTGAAGAGATTTAAATATCCATACAGTCGACTATAGTTCGTTGAACAAGAATTCGCTTGTTTTCTATTTCAGCAAGAATGCATACATTTTTGTTTTGTGTGACATGTGAAAAATCTTCTGTATCGGACAGGGAATCCACTGCATCCGCGTTGGTAATGCCGTACCATTACAAACTAAGTAACCTGTGCCATCATCAGTATCTACTAAAAATAGAAAATACTGGCCCAAAGGAACACATGTCACTTTATATTAACATTTGGCGTTTAGTAGCTACATATTTTCTGTTTTTCCCGCTGCATTTACTGGCCACACTGTGTTTTTCGGCTTCCGATTCATTTTTGCTTTGAACGCGGCACCACACAATCACCAAGTGATCCGATCGGAAGCTTCGAGCTCTACCACTCAATCGAATCAGGAAACGAAAATGAATCACCAACAGAAACCAACGAACGAATCAATAAATTATACAAGCAAGCAGTGATGAACACGCATAAGGTCTGTATCCGCAATAATCCGGACACCTCAAAACATGAATAAAACATAAATATCGCATTACATTTCCGTCGGAGTTGTTTATTTCAGATTCATAAGATGTGTTTTAACAATTCGTGAAGACAAAACATAGTTAATCGGTATTTGCATAAAATTTTCGAACTTTGCGCTTAACTCCGTCCATTAGGGTTTGTACAGACTCTTCAGAAATCGCAGAAGCCGTCTTTGTCCAAATTTGCTGGAAGTGTTTGGTGTCTTTGATTCCTTGCTTCTTTCCAGAAAGCTTCCGCTTCATCCGAGCCCAATATCTCTCGATTGGTCGTAGCTCTGGGCAATTTGGCGGGTTTGAGGTTTTTGGTACAATGTTCACTTGATTTGCTTGGTACCACTCCATCACAGTTTTAGCATAGTGGCATGATGCCAAATTGGGCCAGAACAAAGGTTTTTCTTTGTGACTTTTGATGAAGGGTAGCAATCGCTTCTGCAGACACTCTTTCTGATAGATCTCCTTGTTGATTGTGCCTGTAGTGACGAAAGATTTACTCTTTTTGCCACACGTGCAAATTGCTTGCCACACAAGGTATTTTTTGGGAAATTTCGATGCCTTCTTCGTTCTGAAATGCTCAGCTGTAGAATTTCTGGCCATAGCAGAGTAAAAAGCCAGCGCTAGAAGCTGCTAGAAATCCTCCAGGACATAAGTTTCATCGTCCATAACAACGCATGAAAACTTCGTCAAATATTCGCAGTACAAACGTCGAGCCCGTGATTTTGCTGCCAAGTTCTGTTTGTCGTTGCGATTTGGAACTGTTTTTATTTTATACGACCTAAGTCCCAAACGTTGTTTTGATTTTTGGACAAAACCAGGCGACATCCCTATTTTACGAGCCACCGTTCGAATGGAGAGATTTGGGTTTTTCGTTAATATCCTTTTCACCTTTCGGTCCATGACAGGATCAGCGCTTCCAATGTTTTTGTCACTTCTCGGTTTCCTCTCCACCGTCAAACGTTCCGAAAATGATTTGAGCACATCGTGAACAGTGGATTTAGGCAAATCCAATGTTTTTGCATGGTCCCGTAATGACAAGTCAGGATTTGCCGTACGCCCGTACAAAATTCGCTCGCGCACTTGTTTTTCTCTCGTCGCCATCTTGAATACTAAACATGAAATGTAAACATCAATCATAGTCTTTTTCTTCATAGACTCTCAGCTATACCACAGTGAAATTTTTCATTCCTACGTGCAATATTTCAAAAGTTACAATGATTTGAAGGTGTCCGGATTAATGTGGATACAGACCTTACAATTGACAGACGACGAAGTTCATGCTATGTTCATTTAATGTTTACCTTACCCCTTTAGTTTTCTGTTTGAGAGGTGAAGAACAACCTTCCGTTTTTGTTTATTTTTTTTTTTTTTTTTATCCTCATAGGATTGCAATGATCGGGGTTGATTTTTGAAAATTTTCAAGTGATTATGCCGGAAGGATTAGTCTATGGTGACCAAATAAACACCGGGCTTTCGAAATCAGCTCACATAGTCTTCTTGAAAATTTTTGGGATTCAGTATCAGTCAGTATACGTGTTTTGTTGTCCAGGTATTTGTTAAAGTCCGTGTTTTTGTACTTGTCCGTGTCATTATATTGTTAGTGATATTCTTGTCAGCGCAATTATTGGTATCTGCGCAATTTCATATAGTACAGGTGTGACAATGTAACAGCTATCTCCCTTATTCTACGCTCCCAAATGGAACGTTAAACTCATCGGGAATATAAGCTGCTCTGTTGGACATGGACATTTGTGGACGGTCTTTTAATATATAGTTATGTTATAACTGTATGCATTAAGTGTAGTAGTGTATGTAGTTTTGGAAATGTTAAATGATTTACTTACCCACACTGTTGTTATTATTATTAGCTTTTGTTTTGTTGGGAACATACCTCCTTAGATGATACTTGCATGTATGTGCTTCGTCCACGTAGGTCTTTCTTGGGCGGCTACTTGCTCTTGTTCCAACCAGAGGCCGAGATGTCTGACTATCCAGGTTGCGTCGCCATGAGACTCGGATTTGCTTCCACTGTGACCCTACCAGGCTCCAAGCCTAGCCTTCCTGATTCTTGTATTGTTTCTTTTTTCATTCTACAAGTATACAAAAATAATCGCTCATCTGCCAAAAACACCCAAACCAAACGTAGAATCTGTGTGGTGATGCTCTCCAGAAAATTCTAGACCCATAATAAAACTCAGTTATAATAAAAGAATTGAAATTAATAGACGATTCTTTGAATAGCAGTAATATAATTGAAACTATGCAAATTCTATGTTGTATGAAAATAAGGAAAGGTGTCGAATTAAAAGTTAATATGCTACTACTAGTGGGTTCAAATGCACTTCTGGTCCACATCATCCCTGGCAACACTGGTTTGCATCTTTCCCGTTTAGGTAAAGATCCAGATAAGCCCTGGAACCTGGTAGTTATCAAACTACCTCAAGGTTTTGCCAATGCCCAGGGAACTTCCCATTGTGTTCGTTTATTGAATCAAAAAAGAGCGTGCAACGAGTGATATTTGATACGATTGGAATCATCCTTGGTGGTGTGGGGGGCCAAACATTTCGCAGCAGGCGACTGCTATGCGCAAAATGCATAATAACCACCACTACCTGCTACTCAGTAACTCCACTCCCACATCCCTGTGGTACCTCAGTAGTACTAACGATTTGAAATTGGTTCACTGTTGTACGATGTACTCCTTGCGGCATGCACCTTACAATACATTCTTGCGCTTTTCGGTACGAGAAGCTTTGTTTTTATTTTGATTAACTGGGTTATTTTGACAGTTTAAGGGTGTGTTCGTGTGAGTTACGTTGTTAGGGGCGACTCATTAAACTTTGGACGAGCTTGGGATCGATGTACTGGTACTTCCTGAAACAAACCCTATATCCATTTCTTCTTAATCATCCAGCATCTGATTGTAGCAAGGTAACTTTTCTTAGCACTGGGATAATCTGAAAAACGATTTGATCAGGATTCTATTGTTTTTTGTGATCATCAAGCTCCTGTATGAAGGGCCAAAACGTTTGAACGGGCCCGTAAGTAGAGGCACTTACGCGAAACCCTCGAATATAGAGAAGAGAATCTCCTTACAAATGCAAGTTCACACTCACAGCTCTAGAAACGAGCCCTCGACTGACAGAATAAACCCAATATATGGGGTCGAAGAGTCCGCCCTTGTTCCGCAAAATGTTGCAATAGGGAGGAGGCAGTCCCATGCTCCCTATCCAAAATCGTTTCACTTGGGTGCTCTGATGGTCTCTCCCTTTCCCCGTTATATGTTATGCAATGAATATTAAATTTTGGCGTGGTCATTTGTTTGCTTACTTTGTGTTAGAAAATTTTGCTGAAAGTAATATTGGGCCTTATTACGGGTGTCACATTACGGTGAAAAAACCCACGTGCAAATCAAATGGGAATCACTGTCTCTATTACGGGTATCACGGGTGAAGTGAAATCCGTCTGAAGGCCCATTGGCTAGGGTTACAGGGTGCGGCAGAAAATAATGCGAAAATGTTCAAACTTGAGTATTGGGTTAATTCGTGTAGCTAGTGACTAATTTCTGTCGAAAGTGTATTTGTTTATGTTTACTTTCAAGTGCTGCATCCAAACATTCTATTTCTAGGGGTTTTTTTTTTTCATTAGAGCGAATCTACAATTGAGAGATTCTCTCCGGGCTCGCTCTCTTTCATTCATAAACCAATCACCTTTACGTTTTTCATTCTACTATTTGTAGAGTATGCTAGCCGGCACTGTTGTGTTTCGATCTGTACTAAAGAATCCCTCGAAAGTTTTATAATGGCGCTGTAATTAATGAAAGAGACCCAAGTAACAAATTCAATTTTAAGGTACACTTGAAGAAGTTCTCAAGGCTCATTTGATAAAACCACGCATAAAACTAGATATTCTACATAACATCGATAAAACAGCCATAAAACCCTCATAAGTTCAAAAAGGCCCATACTACAGGAGGTTCTCAAGACTATTTCCCAAGATTCGCTTAAAACTTGATAGTTTTATCGGTACATACTTGTAATGACATGCAGGACATGCTTAAAACTATGATAAAACTACCACAAGTTTTGGTAGTTTTATGATTTTCCTCTTTAAGAACACTTCCAGTCCGTCACAAATATGTTTCAAAGATTCCATTTTTGGATTCGTTCTGCTGAATGGGGACTTTTTTAAGAGAAAAAAACATCGATATACATATGATGTTTCTTTTCCAAAGTGGATACGTATGCAAATTCATTGTAAAATTGACCATAAATGCATGAGTTTTTTGCCTGCAATTGATAAATTTGTCATGCGACGTTCAGTTTATTGGTGTTTTATAACATAAAAGTTCGAAAATTTTAATGCGCCACGGAATCATTGCTAGAACATTGATTTATTTGAAAAATAAAAAATACTTGACAAATCAACAATTAGGTGACAAGGCTGATAAATTGTTAGATCTTGAATAAATTGTGTCTACAATCCATTTTAAGTTTCAAAATGTATTTTAAACAGCAGAAATTGTTCGTAGCATTGGAAAAACGAGAGTTTTGTTGCATATATATGAAAATGGCTTTTTCGGAGGGAATCCAGAATAGCCTCGCTCGCCATTTTTTCAGTGGTTTTATCTAAAACTACCATAAAACGCATATAAAACTAATATTTCTTGCACAAGACTAACAAGATTTTTTTAGGAGTGCGATAAGTTCATCTTTACTTGTTCTATTCTTGAATAAGAGGAGTAACGCTTGAATAAAACTTGTTTGAATTACTCAAGGCAAACAAGTCTTTCGTAAGATAGCCATAAAATCATTGTGGAGAATGCACATCATAAACAAAGAAAATGTGAACGTTCAAATCAAAAGTGCCTATGCATAGTTGTTGTTCATAATTACGGCTTATAATTTGTTGTTTTTAATCACCAGCGTAAGGCGATTAAAACATTAAAAAAAAACTCTAACTTGAATATGCTAACAATGGATTTGGGAAGAAGAACAGATAATAATATTGCGTCGATGGCTGAAACATCAGTTGAGCGAAAGATGATTTTTCTCTTGATCTGTACGCTGAACCTAGCTTTGGAAGAAGTGCACTGTGTAGTGGATCACTAAGCGATTCCAGCGCAGTACTTCCGACTTTGGTTTAAACGTGCGGATCATGGGAAAAATCGATTTTCGCTCAGATGATATATACTAATTTTTACTTGCAACGAGTATAAATATTGTGTAGCCTATTGGGAACGGAAATGCACGACTCGAGAGAATTCAACATTAACATAACATTTGACAATCGTAGTGTACATTAAACCTTACGTCAAAAGTACTGCGCTGTATTTCCACGGTGGTGCGCCATATAACGCACTACCTGAGACGTTAGGTTTAACTAGCACAATTGGCATAAAATCAAATATCATGAGTTATGCATTTCGGTTTTCAACTGGCGACACATTGCACCATTTTATTTTACTCGTTTTACGCATAACGCATAGACCCTTTTGATAAGTTAGTCTCAGTAAGCTGCGAATCCAATGGAATGGTAAAAAAAAAATTGTCGTTGGTTGCTGAGATGAAGGAGTGTTCAATATATTGAATAGGTTTTTATTGAATTTCCGCTTGAACGATCCGCTGGTTTTTAATTTCTTCCACCTGTGGGCGTCCATTGTGACAGTTTGTTTATTTTTCACATAATGTTCTTTCTCAAGAATATGTGCTCTTATTTAAAATCAAATAGTTCTAAGAGAGTTTTATGGCAGCATTTCCAAGATACATTCATCTTAAAGAAGAATGTCATAAAACTTTTACAAAACTTTTATCAGGTTTTATGCAAGTTGCGAAACGATGTCTTGAGAGGGGGATCAAGTATCTTATAAAACTACTGATAAGGTGAATTACACTTATAAATGATGTAGTTTTATGGAGGTTTCTTCAAGTGTTCTTTAATCACTCTTGAGAACTGTTAATGAATTAAAACCACCTTAACTTGGAAAATGCCCTGATAAAACCGGATGAACTCCATAATGCTCTGATAAAACTACCATAAAACATGAATAAAACCAATTTGCATTTGAATTGCTACTTGGGTATCCCCCCCCACAAAAAAACAAATATTTTTTTTTTTAATAAAAAAAACACAAGACACCAAAAGAGAAGAAACCACTATTTTTCCCCCCCCCAACAAACCCAAAAAGAATTACCGGAGGAGGGGGGCCACTTTTCCACAACTTTACACCACATAAAAAACCCCCCCCGGTTGACAACCAAAACCGCCCCGCACAAAATTGCTCGCACCCCGGCCCACCCCAAAACAAAACTACCAAAGGAAGCCAATATTTCGCAGAAACCCATGCGGAGAATCACAAAAGAAGACCCGCACGCATCTTCCAGAGCCAGAGTGAAACGCCACTTGATTATGGGACGGGTCAATGAACTACGAGTGACTCGTTCCAAGAGATTGCTTTCCTTGTTGAAGAAGGAAAAAATGATAATCCTGTTCTCCGTCGAAAACCTTTTCAGCATCGATGCTGTGGCCAACAGCCGCACGGACCGGTTCGCAGAAAATGGAGAACGTTCCGGAAAAGGTGAAATTCAAATTTCAAACCAAACATCCGGCTGGTGTCATGATGTTTGGCTTGGTGGCGACCAACGGTTTGAAAATGCCGCCTGTTTTCATTGATGCTGGAGTTAAAATCAATACCGAAGTGTATATCGGTATTTTAAAGGACCAAGTGCTTCCCTGGGTGAAGTTCAACTTATCCGACGACCAAAACGTTGTCCTACAGCAGGATGGAGCGCCGTGTCACACGTCCAATCGAACCCAACAATGGTTGAACGATAACATGAAGTTTTGGCTGAAGGATTTGTGCCCCCCTAGCAGTCCAGATCTTAATCCGTTGGATTATTCGATTTGGGCATATGTTGAAGCACGAGCCTGCAAAACATCACACCCCAGTGTGAAAACCCTGAAGTCAACCATAACACGCACATGGCAGTCAATGTCGGAGGACTACGTCCAAAAGGCATGCTCTGGCTTCTGGCGTCGGCTCTAGGATGTTATTAATAAAAATGGAGGACACATTGAATAAATTTGTTTAAAAGGACTTTATAAAGATAACTGTACTCGAAAATGTTGATATTATTGCTTGAAATAGTTGAAAATGCAATTTGAAAGAAATAGAACAAATTTTCGCATTATTTTTCTGCCGCACCTTGTATATACCATTCTTTATTTATTGATTAAATGTTATATTAATGTAGGTTAAAAAAAAAATATATATATATATATATATAACTCTTTGCGGAATCCACCCGGTCCAAATGCAGACTCTTACCTCCGGGTGGTTGTCACAGTATTTCTGCTTTTGAAGAGCTTATTTCAGTAATGCAGATCCATACCCACCACTGTGACTGATGCGGCTTTGGTCAAGCAAAAATTAAAATAAAAAAAAACACCAAACCCCCCCCCCCTAAAGTGTGGGAGAAATAAGCCCGGTATAAATTGCTAGTACAGTGTAAAGGGGAGCTACTTGCTTGGTGCTGGTCGTGGTTATCGGTTTTGTATGGCCTTTTTCATGTACGCGTATGATCGGTTCTTTGATGGCAAGGATTGTGGGGGTGAGAGCGTTGGGTAAGTGTTGCGGATGTGGATAAATAACTGGTATCGTTTTGGGTTTGAGAGGCGGGGGGCACTCACCGGTGGCATTCACCTTCTTCCCTCCTTAAATGGCGTTATAGAGGTGGGAGCCTTTAAGGAAGCAGACCACTGCAGCTTCCCTCGTGGGGTCCTCGCTGAGGGCGTCCCTTATGCTGTCCGAGATTCCAAAACGCTGGCGTGGCCCCTCGTACTGGGAGCAATGGCGCAAGAAGTGTTCTATTGAGTGGTGCGTGTTACATACAGCGCAGCTTACGTGAAAAGGTCCATCTCCGGACATCTTATGCGACGCTCTTGTGTGCCAAGAGCGAAGGCGCGACAGTATCCGCTGCTGTCGGTGGTCAGGTGCCCCCCCCCCCCCCCCTTGAAATGCATTGGTGGAAAGAAACTTTCACTTTCTGCATGAACGGATCCCGGTACTGTGACCATTCCCTGCTCCAGGCGTTCCAGACTGTTGTCGAAAGCCACTTTTTAGTGTAGTCTCTACTCTCCAGAAACAGAGTTGGTGAATAATTTGCCCCTTCTATCGATAGAGGTGAGTCGATGAGCCTCGACATTTCCAGAGATGCCGAAGTGACCGGGCATTCAAGCGATTGTTGTTCCGGGGAGGGGGAATGCATAACGATTGCCTGCATCTTAGGGTGGGTTGGGGTTTCTGAGCCTTGGGCCGCAAAAACGCTGGTTGAGTCGGTGAAGACAGTGATTGGCTGGTCAGATAGGGTGGCCACTGTCATGCAATTGGCAGAAAAATTGAGCACTACTCTCAAAACGTCAAGAAATCCTTCCAGCTAAAACTCGTAAAAACCGACCAAACGACAATTTATCGCCTGCTGATGGACGCTCCTCATTCTCTGCTGCAAAAACAATGAGCAACGAAAGGACAAACGCAGGGATTAAATTTGGAACGTGGAAACTCATCGGCCGGTCTTGCGTCGTTGAATTCGACAAGGCGAAACTCATATATGAGTTTTGAGGATGTGAGTTTTCCCGAACACTGGTCGGTGGTGTTAGTGGGTTCATACTAACAGGGATTAGATTTCTACGATCTGGCAAGTGTTGCTGAAATGTCGCGTTATATACGTACTTTGATTAGTTCAACTATTTCAAATCAGTTTACGACAAAGTCGATCCAGACCAACTATGGCAGATTATGCACGAAAATAGATTTCCGTATACACTGACGCCAATGTTTAAGATAACGATAGATCGTGTTATATGAGCGTGCTCTGAAATTAGGAGATACCTTCCTAGTCCTTTCGAATCACGAAGAGAATCATGCCACTCGTGTTTGCTGTTCAATATTGTATTGAAAGGTACGATTCGAAGAGCGCATGTAGACACAAGCATGCAGTTTCTAGAATTACATGACGAAATCGTTCATCAGACTTAGGGCTGAACCTAACAGGATTGGACTTCCTATCGACTAGGCTCTGGTGGAAATGGTTCTCGAAAATGAACCGACTGGCACAAGAAAGAAAAGCACTCGATGGATGGCACCGCATGGAGGAGACGTTATTATATTACAATGGGTTGCGCGTAGTCAACGGACACGGATCGTTTCGGATGTACAATAACAAACTTTTTTCTTGTTTTGTTTCTGTGGTCTCTTTTTTGTTCCTTTTTTGCGTCTTATATTTTTTCTATATTTTTTGGATTTTTTATCTTTTTTTTTCATTTAGTTTTACTTTACAACAATGTTTTTTGTGTATTTAAATCAATAGGGTTTCTGTTTCATTAGTTACGCTTATCTTTTACTTTAATTTATATACTTTTTTTGATTTACTTTAATTTTTAACTTTAAAGATTTTTGCTACTGACTGATTTTCGACTATCTGCATTTTTATTTGTTTCTGTTTGGGAGTTTGAATACTTGTTCGAGAAGGCATGAGAAAAAGCTGAATTAAACTCGACACGAAATATTGCTGTCACAATTGCCATAACTATCACATATGCACTCAAGCAGCTGCACATCTTGCCAACATCAACCGAATAAAGTCAAAACGCTTTAGATGGTACGCCGAAGAAATCAGATCTAAATCCTCACATTGAACACTAGTGCTGAATGGAATCGATGAGTAGAATTTTGCTGTTTGCAACCAGTCGAAAGATAGTCAGGAGCAAAATGTGTATCTCGCATTACTTGACCTTCAATTCTTTTATAACTTTTCGCACGTTTCAAGTTACTTCCCTTGCGCATCCTTCTAGGTTTGTTTTCAACTGTTCAATCTTTCAATTTACAATTACTATATCTTAGTATATACTTTCATATATCTTTTTAGTTATTATGTAGATATTCTTTTTAAATATTACTTTACATAGCTAACCTACGGCTGATTACAGTGTGTGTATTTATTTTGACATTTTATTTACCAATAAGATAGTTTCCCACTTTAGTTCTCCCTCGATAATTACTTCCCGCTCTATTCGGAGAGAACTCC
This sequence comes from Aedes koreicus, assembly GCA_024533555.2. Taxonomy (NCBI): domain Eukaryota; kingdom Metazoa; phylum Arthropoda; class Insecta; order Diptera; family Culicidae; genus Aedes; species Aedes koreicus. The sequence goes on along the minus strand of JAHHFK020001963.1, from coordinate 34,620 downwards.
CGATTTTTGGTTCATTCCTTTTCGGGATGTTCCCTCCACCAGTATAATCATATTATTGGTGTAACTCCTAGCAAAATAAAAACAAACGATTCAATGTCTCTTAAAAACTAATTAGCAATTGGTAATTTATCATTTATAAATTTGTTTCCTATTTTCCATTCACTGAGCCGATCGCACACGCTCGCCTCTCATTTTTGGGGCCATACTCTCACTTTATTTTCATTGTCTTTTCTCACGGAAAATCGTGATTCTCGCCTTCTAGCTCTTGCAATCTCTTTTGGAACAATGTCAAAGCCATCTCCGGTTGCTTCGTCTGCTGCTAGTACCAGCCCCTCCGTTTTCATTCTCTGACCGAGAACAATACAATTCACTCCGTTTCAGTTCTAGTAAAAAGAATTCATACTTTTTCCTAAGCACTATTAGTTTCCTTTTTTTTGTTTCATACGCTTTCTTGTTTTTTTTTTAAATTCTATTTTTCTATTTGTTTTGCATTGGCAGTTCAAACTTGGATTTATTTAACTCCGTTCTTGTCGTTTTCTTGGCTCGCTTTAACATTCTAGAAACCGGAAAAATATTTGGGACTTTTCGTTTATCTAGTGCAGGATAAAATATATGCTGTCAGTGGTAATAAATTATGCAATATGTAATAAAGAAGAAGAAAACTAGAGGTTACTGTGAGACAAAAAAAACGCACTTATCTCGAAAGAGGCATGAAATCAGGGCCCCAGGGTAGTGGCAATGTGTGCACTGACAAACACAAGCTTGAAATAATAGAGTGAAATGTAAAGCCGATTACGCTTATTTAAACGGCTAGAAAGAAAAAAATAATGGATAAAAAAACAACACAGAACATAATATACAAACTAGAGACTACATTGTAACTTAAAAGAAACTAAACAAAAAAAAATAAAAGAAAAAATTGATTTCTAAAGGGAAATTTTCAACAGACAACAATCTCGATTTTTCTCATTTTTGTACACACAAACAGCTCGTCCTTCGCTATACACTAAATGTCGTTTATTCGTTTTTCAATTTATTAATATGTCTGCTCCTAGGTTTTTAATTCTTTGTTTGTGTATGTATCTAATTTCTTGATTTAGTTTCTTTTGTTTACAAATTTATTTTCATATATATATAACAACTAGAGCGTTTACTATACCTATAATTACGTTTACCCTTTTGCTCGCACATATTATTTTCTTTGTCCTTCGGTTTACTAGTGTTTATGTAGTTTTGTATTTTTGTTTGTTTTCGCAAATAATTTATTTATCCTAACCTCACTTGGTAGACAAAAAAAAAAGGGGAAACAATTTCTTCCGAGCTAACTTTGTTTGTTGCGATTCAGAGATAAATGAGTTTCGTCACATTGCTGCGTTTGTTTGGATCATACTGTTTGAGAATTTAGTTGAAAGCAGGAGGAGGACAGGCATTTCTATATTCTAGATGAATTTGTTTATGGTAGATGTTCAGCTTATATCAGGAAGCCGAAAACCTGTAATGTGTCGTTTTATATAGTTTATTTATAGTCTGGTATCTGTCGAGGTTTCACATTAATAAACAATTCGTTCGCGACAACCCGAATATTTGGGAAAGAACACGATATAGATGACAGAAATTTGGCTTGACTATTGTGTGAAAATCGGTTTCCTGACCTTTGGAAACATTTTTTTCAAGTGTAATAAAATAAACAAATAAATGTGAACCAAAATAACAATAGAATCATATGGTCGATGAAATGTTTCAATTTATCGATCACGGTAGAGAGTTGATGTCTAATTCAGTTCATACCTCGCACAATACGAGAAAAGGTTTTTGATTGATGCATTTTTTTTACGAATTGGTTGTTGGAAACATAAGCCAACGACGTAACCTATCGACTTAAGCTGCAAGCAACTCCTGAAAATTCGGTTGTTTTACCGATTGTAAACCGATGAGAAATTCGGTGAAGAGAATCGATAAATATGGGATAGCCCCTTGGACAGGCCCTTTTCTCGCATTAAGCGAGTTGTATGAAACAAAACGCTCGAAAGAGTTATTTCTGATAATGTTTCCTTCAATTATCTAGAGATTAGTACACTTTGAAAGATGACGTCCCGGATTCGCGAGTCTCTTAAGACTCGAAATAAATCCTCATTTAAAGCCATTGTTTACAATTGGCTTTTAGGCCCTTATCATGAATTACTCGAGAAATGGAGAGTCGTGGTTTGTCGATTCGACAATTGTAACTTCACCCGATTCTAACGAGTTGTCTCGATCCATACGGCGCCAAGAATAAGCAACAACTACGAGTATTAATAACGATTGTGTATTGCTTGGGTTACTCGTTGATTCAGCAAGTACCAGATATTAAAAAAAATACCTCTAAAGAAACCTACAGCAGCCGGTACTGACAGGGACGAATGACCCGAAGGGTTAAAGCCCCTCTCAAAAACAAAATAAGAAGAAGAAGGTCGGTACTGAAGGTGTACGGTATCTCAATACAGTCGTTGGTTATTTTGGTTGTCTAAACGCTTGCTGACCAATATTAATGTTACATTGATTTAGGGTGTATACATTGAATATTAAATAGTTTTCAAATATTTAAATACCGTTTAACTTTAATCTGAGTTCAATTTTGTGATGAGCAAATCAGAGCTGCTCCAGAGTGGTAAAACAAATCAAAACCCCTTCTAGATTAGGTTACTTCTTTACACCACGAGATAGGTGAAGCACAGAGAACAGACATCCAGGCTCCAACATTTTATTCCTAATTTACTGTGTAAATTTTTAAAAGCAAACCGTTGAAACATCAGCGCTACCTAGTTTAGGTTTCACCAAACTAAAATTGACAGACTATGAAATCTAGATGCGCGCAAGTGGCGCCATCAACATATGATTCACCAAAACTAACGGAAAAGAGCTGGAATTTTAAAATAGCAATTACAGAAATTTACACACGGAGGTAATTTCTGTACAGTTCAAATTTTATATTTAAGCTACAAGGTGCGGCAGAAAATAATGCGAAAATGTTCAAACTTGAGTATTGGGTTAATTCGTGTAGCTACGGACTAATTTCTGTCGAAAGTGTATTTGTTTATGTTTACTTTCAAGTAAACATTCTATTTGTTTTATTGCAAATTCGTCAAAATGTTCGCGAAAGAAGTGATCACCAGTTTGTTGCTCGCCCAGAACAAGCCGAAAGAGATTGCCAAGGTGGTAGGGAAGCCGGGAATCGGACGTCCGCGATTTGCACGCACGCCGAACGTGATCAAATCGGTCCGTGTAAAAATTGCTCACAACCCGGTGCGTTCCATAAGAAAACTTGCAAAGGAAGCCAATATTTCGGAGAAATCCATGCGGAGAATCATCAAAGAAGACCTGCATGCATCTTCCAGAGCCAGAGTGAAACGCCACTTGATTACGGACCGGGTCAAGGAACTACGAGTGACTCGTTCCAAGAGATTGCTTTCCTTGTTGAAGAAGGAAAAAATGATAATCCTGTTCTCCGTCGAAAAGCTTTTCAGCATCGGTGCTATGGCCAACAGCCGCACGGACCGGTTCATTTCACGGCAGATATATCGGTATTTTAAAGGACCAAGTGCTTCCCTGGGTGAAGGCCAACTTCTCCGAGGACCAAAACGTTGTCCTGGAGCGCCGTGTCACACGTCCAATCGAACCCAACAATGGTTGAACGATAACATGAAGTTTTGGCCGAAGGATTTGTGGCCCCCTAGCAGTCCAGATCTTAATCCGTTGGATTATTCGATTTGGGCATATGTTGAAGCACGAGCCTGCAAAACATCACACCCTAGTGTGAAAACCCTGTAGTCAACCATAACACGCACATGGCAGTCAATGTCGGAGGACTACGTCCGAAAGGCATGCTCTGGCTTCCGGCGTCGGCCCGAGGATGTTATTAATAAAAATGGAGGACACATTGAATAAATTTGTTTAAAAGGACTTTATAAAGATAACTGCACTCGAAAATGTTGATATTATTACTTGAATAAATTGGAAATGGGATTTGAAAGAAATAGAACAAATTATTGCATTATTTTCTGCCGCACCCTGTACATATCAGCAAGTCAGAAGCTGTTATACCCAACCTAGGTCATTAATGAAAGTTCCATTACGTAGGGGGGGAGGGGGGGGGGGGAACAAGCAACCCACCCCACCAAAAAAAAAAAAAAACACAACACAAAAAAAACACATGGGGGGGGGGGGTTACAAAAAGTCAATTTTTGCGTGACGTAATTAATGGACGTTCCCTTATGCCCAACCTACGTTACGTCGTCAAGGTCTTTAATGTGGATAAACCTCGACTCATTAAGTCCATTGAATATATGAACAACACCCATCATACATGCCTTAACTGCTTTCCAAAATGAATGTTGAACAAGAGTTTCTTCTCAGCGACATGACACATATGTATGGCGATATTAGTTTCGCCCCGAATTCTTGGGTTTATCACTTATCTCTTGTCACGCACCACTTGTCTGCGAAACTCGCCGCATGAGGTGATTCTTCTTGAGGACAATTCAGATGCCGAGTTCAAAGAGCAGAAACCGGTTGATCAATCGACAAAGATTCCGGGAAAAAACATCTTGGTCTTCCACGACTGAACCTCTAAGCGAGCATCATGTTGTGCAGTTTCTAGAGCAGTATTTGACTACCCAGTCAACACAGAATCGCATATGAATGTGCATATGAGTATAAAGTGGAGGCGATATACGTCCATTCGTCCATTTAATTCCATGTTGACTGTACTCATATCGCCTCCACTTTATACTCATATCCGTTACTATATGCGATCTTGTGTTTACTGGGTAGTTATAGTGGCAACATTCACTTAACATTGGGACAACGGAAAAGCTTTGTTTTGAGCCAGATCGAATAATAAAAATCAATTGATTAACGGATCTGCCATAGCACGAGGGCCTCTTTGAGATAAATGCATTCGGAGACGAGTCATTCAGCGAAATCGAGTATAGTTTTCAACGGAATTTGGGGGTTGTGTGACATTCAAATCAATTCCTGAAACATGTATAACCCACCCCCAAGAAAAGGATGTCTGAGTTTGTTTATTATAGCATGTTGGAAAACTGTCGTCTGTTATATTCTCCAATCGTGTAGGGTGACTGTTCATTTTATTTGGAAGGAGTCATCTCATTCGAGGAAACAATTCGATAAAGATGTATCATTAGGGCCAAACTGACAAATAATGGATGCTTCCGTAAATGTCTCGTGATACAAAGCCTGTGCTGTATCACGGTCATTTCAACACAGGCGGATTGATTTTCCAATAACTTGGTTCAGAAGCGTAGATATGGTGTATAATGAAATTGTAACTCTTGGCTAATTCTACAATTTTTAACGTATGAAAAATGAGAGCGTTACGCTAAAAAAACGGTGAAAGGTTTTTGAACGCTAATAACTCTCGTTCAACTGAATACAATGAATTCATTCATAAACCATTTGATCAGAAAATCATACAAAATGTTTGCCTTGAAACAACAATTAAGTGCTATTAGTATAAAAAGTTCAATTTTTTACTTAAAAATTACCTACTTTTGCTCCCATACCAATCTTTGTATGAGCAGATTGAAAATATGTTTTTTTCCTATCCGGGTCCTCAAAAACGGGTAACAAATGGTTCAAATTGTCTTGTTTTTATTTCATTTAGGTTCATTCCATGATGAATACAGAAATAACCACACCTCTCAGCTGCAAAATTATTTTGCTTTGTTGCCGTGGTCTGATTTTATAACTGAGGCCTGTCCCCTCTTTAGAATTTTGCTCCGTACTGTACTTTCGTGCCTCTCTTCATTCAAGGCTATACTATCAGCGCTAGTATATAGCACGCGAGTTGAACCGAAATGATTTCAGTTTTCGACACGAGCTCTCAGCTGGTTTTCGGACAGGGCTTTTCCACCCACCACAGTCCGCCCGGTTGTGGTATGGGAGACAGAGTCTTGCAAGACCGCCTAATCGGACAGTTAGCGCTTTCCATGTCTACCCAATGCAATGATAAAATTTCGGGCCACTGAAAACTTGCCATTCGTCCCTTATGAAATCATTTCGGTTCGTCTCGTGTGCTATATACTAGCGGTGAATAGCATGGCCCAGAAAGATGAGGATCACGAAAGTGCAGTATGAAGCAAAATTCATAAGAAGGGACGGGCCCAAAGCAAAACTATAGAACTATTTTAACCACCCATTTGTGTAATGGTACGTAAAAAATAGATTATACCATTATTACTATAAACAAACGCGGTCCTACATGAACCTTGCTGTTATATCCCTGATATAACTCACCACTACTTTTTCTAACAGTGCATTGCTCTAACTCGACAGTTTTATATTCACTGAAATATTCAAATGATATTCAATGGTGAATATCATTTGAATATTCGGTTATGGCGCTTAGGCTAAGAGCAACACATTGTTAGGCAAATTTATGGAATCAATCAGGCACACCAATTTCAAATGTCAATCAGCTCTGGAAGTAGTTATCGGCAAATTAATCGCATTGAGTCAAAATGACTATTTGCAACACTGATACTAAGTCTACTCATGTAAGTCACCAATTCTCTAGGATAGGAAGACTCTTATTTTTCGAAATGTTCGTGGTGGCGAGAGGAGGCGACCCCGGCGTACCGGTTAACATTTATGCCTCTCACGCCACGAGTTCAAAACTCACCTCCCAACAAGGTTTTTGACTGGCTGAAATGGACAATCTCGATCAAGAAAAAAAAAATCAATGTCGAGCAGTTCGCCGCTGCCTACATTTGTCAGTTGGATCCTCATCAGGGTTGTTAATCGTTAACGTCTTCCATTCAAATTCTCATATTAGACATAAACGAAGACGCACACAGACGTTAACGATTAACAACTGTGGTCATTATGGAAAATCTTTGGCAAGTTGTCACTTCGAAAGTGAGAACATGAAAACAAGTGAGTTTTACAGAGCAGAAAACCACTGAATATTCGATATTAGATAGAATTAAGCTGATGGTTTCTCAGTATGATCGAAACTCCTCGTTTCTCGTAGTCTTAGAAAAAGGATTCTCACGGAAATTAGTGTTTGAATGTATACAAAAAAGGATATAGGTGATTGTTCCATGGCTAAAAGTAAAGATCGCGCTGTCTTTAGTTAAATAATAGTAGCTAAAGACAAGCAAGTCTTATTAATACTACGCTAGAAAATATTTTTTCGCAATCCAAAGACCAGAAAACCTAAATCCCATGCCAACATTGCCTTTAAGGTGATCTCTACAAAATAATTCAATGAAAATGAAGCCATAAATTTGTTTTGGTTTCGTTCATATTTTTTCTAAATCTCTTAACTCTAAATCAACTGCATGATCGCTTCCTTGTCGACATCCAGATGTCCAAAAATATTTCTTTTCCAAATTCTAATCCAACAACTTTCCAAAGAAGGAAACCAAAACACTTAAACAAGCCAAATCTCCAGTTGATAAAAAGAACGAAAAATAAAACAATTCGGACTGTTCCTATGTTTGCAATAAGTTAGAAGCTGCTTATAGCGTATCTACACTCAAAAAAAAATCCGCTGTAGAAACTATCATTTCAAGGGTTAAACTAAGCGCAAACACCAACAATTTTCACCTGACTATAAATTATTTTGATTTTACCATGCCTGCGATTGAAGTCAACCATGATATCAACAAGAGATCTGTCAAACATACTACAAATGTTGAAGGCTGTATCACAAACTTAGTAAATTTGACTGAAATTTCATAGTTGTTTTGAAAATAGGCATAGTCGGGTAAAATGGTAGTTTTTACTGCAAGATTTTTTTCAGTGTAAACACAATTGTACACTCAAAATAATCGGCACGTCATTTGTATGTTAAATTTCAGGTATATGCCACTTGAACAAGTAGTTGTGGCAATTCTTATTAAAAAATCCTATAAAAATGAAGTGTCCAGTGAAAATCACCTGAAAATAATGCTCGTGGGATTTATGTGATTGTTTCTAAGGAAGTCGATCTAGATGTGAAGCACGTTAACCCTACGCGAATGTTCAGGAACTAATTACCCAATTTGATAGTGGTAAAAATATACGTGTGATCCAGTTGGAAACAACGTGACGATTATTTTTAGTGTAGGAACCTCACACTTCTAACGTAACACAACTATATTAGGAGCCTTCACCAAGGAAGTGCTAGAAATAACCACTTGAGAAATGGAATATGAAACCTCTTCTACCTATGCATGGGTTGGTTGATACCGTCGTTTATCACTTTCATTACTAATATTTAAAATAAAAAACATATTGAATATATTCTTTCACTGCTAAAACTGTAACTTGGGTCTCTAGAAAAAAAAACCAAATTAGAAGGAAATCATTCCAAAGCGCACCATAGGTTAGCAGTTGTGGAACTAAGTTAACGGTTGTTTGCTGTATAATTTCCACATTTCCACAAAATAAACCAGTTTTCAATCGATAATCCTGTAAAAATAGAATGAGGATCTAGAAGCATGTTCTATACTTTGCCAAGTAAACAGAAGGGAATAAACCTAGAACGCAACTTTTCTATAGTTAGCTTTTTCACTCTTTCAATTGAACCGGCCTAACATGAATAAAAGAATATTTCAACGCTTTACTTTGCCCAGCTTTGCTCCGAATTGGCATTTGATTAGTTAATGAGTTTTACATGTGTTGGCTGGATAATGAGGACCTTTCGTATTTTGTTAATTTTCCAGCATCCATCTTACCCATCATCGTTAAGTAGCCATATTTCGTGCACCTGAGCCCGTAACTTCGCGCATTCAAAAAAAAAAAAAAAAAAAAAACTTGAATTGTTGGTCAGCATATTTTGAATTGAGATTTAGGTACATGAATATGTTTGAATAGTATATGAAAAAAAAAACAAATTTTGAAAATCACAATACGTTGTAAATTGTTGACCAACCCACGGCAAAGTTAGGCGACGCGCATGTTCCAGAACATTTTTAGTTTTTTTTAGCTGAGTGAATTGTGGGACTACTTGCTTTGAACTAACAAAACCAACAAGCATTCGTGAAAGTGATCAGTATAGGATGTAAGCGATTGCATTATTGATCTTTTCTGAGAATTTCGTTAACAAACTAAACAACAAATAACAAACAAAAAATGGGGTCCTATAGTAGATAATATCCACTTGTCTGCGTGCATTTCTAACTAATAAATTAAAGTATAGTCTAGTTTTTAAGGAATTAATAAGGATATTATCATAGGAAAATAGCAGAATAAAAAAAAACTGAACAAAGATTAAATAAGGTTTCGCTTTTCTCCATTATTTTTTCAAACGGAACATATAAACAATAAAAGACTAGGTTGTGTTTTTTTCTTTTCTTTTTTTCTACATAGAATTTTGGAAAACCGAGCTGCATAAGATTATTTTTGCATTTAGTGGTTAAAGGATGGGGTTTTATGAAAAAAAATATTAACAGAACGATGGATTGAGCGTTCTGGCAGTAAGTTATATAATTGATAAGTAAAGTGGAGTAATGCAATTTATCCCATTAGGTAATTGAGCAAACTGAATGATAATTTTGCGTTCGAAGAACAAATGAAAACGGATTCGCGCGCTTATTTCTATACTGCTGCAAAATATACAGACAATCTGCAAAGAACTACCGTAACATGATCGGTATTTTAACACCTCCTTTAAGCAACAGAAAAACTAGGAAAGACGTCGAATTAAATTAACAAGTCTGGTGAGGTGAACAATTCAATCTAAACGTCCCTATCGAACACATTCCAATCATTTCTAGCGAATTAATCCACGCCGTGTCTAGCAGCTACTACACACATTCTAAAAATTGTCAATTTGGAAGGAAATTTCCCCACGCGCACCGAACGTTTGCATGAATCGTCTAATACTTGCGTGGAACCGTCAGTCACTCGATTCCAACATTGCAAACGCACCGCAGGGTCCGTCGTTCCTCGTGAGATCTAAACCTGCAGTCGATAAAGCGCTTTGACACATCTCTACTTTTCCTACCCTGACATCAAATCAACCCTGTTTTCGCGTTAACTCATTCTTCGCTTCATCTTACTTTCCTTAGCTTAACACAAAATCAACAAAGAAAAATAATTAACCAACTTGACTTGTATCAATCCCCCCGGAAAAATCTCTTTCCCTCGCATACTCTTACCGTCTCATATTTCTACCCCAAGGACTGGCGACTTAGTCCCTCAGCCCCCCTCAACACTGTGGATCCGCAGTGTGCTACAAACCTCGCACGAAAAAAAAACAGTAAACAAAACGGCGGGCTCTTTCCAGCTTGTAGAATGCACTTTTGTTTTCTCTACGAGCACGCTTAGATCCATATCAAGCGTCATCATTTAGGACTGCGTGGTCCCTGTTGGTGCTGCGGTTGGACATAATCCTTCAGTTGGTGCGGTCGAGCCGTCCTACCTCCACCGTTGTTGGGAGCTTTCAAGCTATTGCTGCTGGCGCTGGTGCTGGTCGAGGTGGAGGTGGTGTGGTTGTTATTGGCTTCTCCTCGATGACCGGCACCTCCGGAGGTTGCTGTGGTTACATTTCCATTGCCACCAGCTGCAGTGGTGGTGTTGGTGGTTGTGGTGGTGGTTGTGGTAGTGGTTGCGTTGGTGGTTGTGGTAGTGGTTGCGTTGGTAGTTTGTGACGAGATTGCATGGCTACCACCGCCTCCACCGGCAACTGTCGAGGAGCGGAAATCTTTGGCGTTCTGGCGAGAGTTGACAGAGTTGCTGGCGTTGCTGCCACTGCTGTAGCGAGTATCTGCGGAGAGGAAACGGGGAGTGCTCATTAGATAGGTTAGTCTGTTGAAAAGTGTGAAAAACTTGATGTAGAGTCTCATCATGGAACGTCGCGAATGACCGTAAGTGAGCCAATAAAAGCAAATTAACAATTATCGGCTGACAGATCAAATCAACTTAAATATCAAACAAATATTAACAGCAAAACTTCACAAGAAAAAGCAAAAGTACCATTGCTTTTATTCTGAAAATGGATGCATTATGAAAGCAGAATATTAAATTAGGTACACAAGTCTGATATTTGTTTTCTGGACCAAGGTAAGGAGTGTATCGAATATAAGCTATCCACATACATTTGCGTTGTACGCATGTATTTGTGATGGTTTGTTATGCTCTGAACACTGCATGCTGTGCGTTTGACTGTCAGCTTTCTTTTGTTTACTTGTTTGTGCGGTTCAAATTCTGCGTTTTCAAAATGTCGCGTATTGAAAAGGAAGTGAAAATTAAGGTTCTGGACACATGGCTAAGTGAGAAGGGTATTACTATGCGAAAATTGGCGAAGCGATTTGGAATTCATCATGCGAGTGTTAAAACCATCATTAATAAGTTTGGGGAACACTATTCTTTTCACTATTCACTATTTCTACCAGGAAGAGGCAGAAAACCCGGTTCTTCCAACCCGAAACTGGAGCAGAAAGTGGTATCTCTAATCATGAAGAACAAATCAATGTCAATACGCGATTTGGCCAAAAAAGCAGGAACGAGTGTCGGAATGATCCAGCGTATCAAGAGGCGAAACCACCTGAAGACCTACAAGAAGCAGAAATCTCGAAACAAAGTGCAGAACAGAAGAAGCGAGCAGCAACAAGGGCCCGGAAATTGTATTCGCGTCTTTTGCAGCGTCCGGATGCATGCGTTTTGATGGACGATGAGACCTATGTAAAGGAGGACTCAAAAACCCTTCCAGGTCCACAATACTTTACTGCCGTCGTTGGGGAGGATGTGAGCGATGCGGACAGGTCGATTCAAGTGGAGAAATTCGGTCGAAAGGTACTGGTATGGCAAGCAATATGTTCCTGTGGTTTGAAGTCAACCATTTTTTACACTACCGGAACTATAAATGCGGAAATCTATCGATCTGAGTGTCTCAGAAGAGATTGTTGCCTTTATATAAGAAGCATAGTACACCTCCACTGTTTTGGCCGGATTTAGCGTCGGCTCACTATGCCAAAACCACTCTCAATTGGCTTGCGGAAAAGGGTATAGATTTCGTTGAGAAAAATATCAATCCACCAAATTGCCCTCAGCTTCGACCCATCGAACGTTACTGGGCAATCGTGAAGAGGGTCTTCAAGAAGACTGGTAAGGCAGCTGGGAACATGCAGGAGTTCAAAAAAATTTGGGCTCAAGCGTCCAAAAAATGCGATGCAACACTTGTCCGGAACTTGATGAAGAGCATTCGATCCAAAGTTCGAAAATTCGTGAAGGAATAACTTAAATTTCATCCGGTCTTCATTATGTTCAAGTTTAACCTCGTACAATAAAGGATCAATTTTTTGTATGAATAAAATATCGGTTTTCAACATAATTTGAAAGAAAGTTTGTGGATAGCTTATTTTCGATACACTCCTTAATAGAAAAAATCAGTCTTCATTATTATTGTATCAGCCAAATTTTATATCGATGCGCGTACATTTGGCAACCAACTTTGCTCAGGTTCAATTGAATATTAAAAATATTATGCACGACATTTGAGTTGAGGCATCAGAAGAAAGTTGAAACATGATAGCAAATTGTGATTTCAATTTGACCATCAGCTTTGCTCGGGTCTCACTTGGCGTTGTAAATATTCATTTCCACTCAGTTGGATTCATTTGCAGGTAACTCGTTTCAGAAAGCGAATTTACGAATAGGATGTATGATGAAATGGTTGCGTATGTATGTGTGTATGTATGTATGACATGGTGATTCAAAGTTCCCTGAATTTAAGCAGGTGCTCAAAAAAGCCAAACAGAATGTTGTTGTGGCAGACTTCTTTGATTTGAAGATGACTGTTTCGCAGTACACATGAAACCACTGCAAACCACGGCCATACATTGAGAATATCTGGAAGATCGTTTTTTTTTTAAAAAAAAAAAAGGTAGCTTTGAAATAAGCTTCAGCAGCGCTTAGTAGATAACAGCGGAGAAATGCTTTCTTGTTGCATTATGTCCAAGAAGCAAATGAAGACAGTTGATGGTAGGAATTGATGTACCGACCGTAAACAGGCGCTTCTGAAAGTTATTTTGCCGGACATCAAAGAGGAACAGAAGCAGTTCTAGAATGACCTCCCTGAGCAAAAGGGAAGATAATTGGTGATGGTGGTATTATGAACATTGAATGGAGTATTTTCAAAGAAATATAAACAAAGCAAATTAAACGTGCAATATGAGTTATATTTGAAGTTGAGTTTAATGTTCAAACAGAAATATTTCTCAGCTGGATAGGGTAGGGAACGGCTTCAGCTCCCTGAGACCCTATTCCAAGCACGGGTTAAACTGCCGTGAAACGCATATCAGTCCCATATGAATACGAAAGCAAGCAAAGATGGGACTGATATGCGTTTCACGGCAGTAAACGATGACTAACATCGCTAATTTTTCGCAGAATGACGCATAATCTAGTGAAGTATCTTTCTGAAAATTGATTGTAGGTTGATGTTTATATGTTCAGGAAGTTGAGGAGGAAATTGGTCTGTTGAAAAACAACAAAGCCGCTGGTGTTGACCAACTCCCAAGCGAGCTATTAAAATACGGTGGTGAAGCACTGGCCAGAGCGCTGCACTGGGTAATTACCAAGATTTGGGAGGAGGAATGTTTACCGGAGGATTGGATGGAAGGAATAGTGTGTCCCATCTATAAAAAGGGCGACAAGCTGTGTGTGGTACACAATCAGAGTGCGAAGTGTTCTGAATATTCGTGTTGTGGAACACATAAGTAAATTCGGCGTATAGCATGACAGGTCGACATAACGGCGACACAGAATGTACGTATCCAGCTAACAGAGCAAGCGTGGTCATCCTCCCCTTTCAATCATCGACGCTGCAAGAGGTAAGACCTTCTTCCGAAGGAAGCTACGCTGGGTGATTGCTAACTTGGCCAACCAAAACGCACAAGCTGGATTGCTGCAATTATCGTGCGATCACGCTACTGAGCGCCGCCTACAAGTTGCTCTCCCAAATGTTATGCCGCCGCCTGCCACCAATTGCAAAGGAGTTCGTGGGGCAATACCAAGCGGGATTCATGGGTGCCCGCGCTACTACGGACCAGATTTTCGCGATTCGGCAAGTACTGCAGAAATGTCGCGAATACAACGTGACCACACATCATTTTTTCATCGACTTCAAATCAGCGTATGATACAATCGATCAAGACCAGCTATGGCAAATCATGCACGAATATGGATTTCCGGAAAAACTGACGCGGTTGATCAAAGCAACGATGGATCAAGTGATGTGTGTCGTCCGAGTATCAGGGACGCTCTCGAGTCCCTTCGAATCTCGGAGAGGGTTACGGCAAGGTGATGGATTGTCGTTTTTGTTGTTTAACATTGCATTGGAGGGTGTGATTCGAAGAGCTGGGATAGACACGAGTGGCACGATCTTCAGGAAGTCTGTCCAACTATTTGGCTTCGCCGACGACGTTGATATCGTAGCACGTATCTTTGAGACGATGGCGGTAACGTACATCAGACTTAAGGCTGAAGCTGGTAGGATTGGGCTTGTGATTAATGCGTTAAAAACAAAATACATGAAGAGAAGAGGCTCACGAGAAGAAAATGTTAGCCTCCTAGCACAAGTTCAGATCGACGGTGATGAAATCGAGGTAGTAGACGAATTCTTGTATCTGGGCTCATTGGTGACCGCCGATAACGACACCAGCAGAGAAATACAAAGGCGCATTATGGCTGGCAATCGTGCCTACTTTGGACTCCGAAGGACGCTAAGATCGAACAAAGTTCGCCGAACCACAAAGTTGACCATCTACAAGACATTAATTAGACCGGTAGTTCTCTACGGTCACGAAACATGGACATTGCTAGTGGAGGACCAACGCGCCTTTGGAGTCTTTGAACGGAAGGTGCTGCGTACGATCTACGGTGGAGTGCAGATGGAAGACGGAACGTGGAGGAGGCGAATGAACCACGAATTGCACCAGTTGCTGGGAGAACCTCCCATCGTACACATCGCAAAAATCGGTCGAATGTCGGACGACAGCCCTGTGAAAATGGTTCTCGAAAACGAACCGACAGGTACAAGAAGAAGAGGCGCGCAACGAGCAAGGTGGATTGATCAAGTAGAAGGCAACCTGCGGACCCTCCGCAGACAGCGAGGCTGGCGAGGTACAGCCATGGACCGATTACAATGGAAACAACTTCTGTGTACAGCAGAGGCCACACCGGCCTTAGTCTGATTGGTAAGCTTAGTAACATGCTATGCTAGGATGGCGAAGTTGGTATATCACGTAATTGAGGATACGAAGGTTGATGGTTCAAATCCCGCTATTAAATGTTTATAAATAAATGTTACATAATGTTTCTGTTAATGTACATGTATAATAATATGAAATTAAATATGCAGAATGAATATGTAATCCAAATAAAAATGTCGATATTGTATGGAAAATCATACAAAAAACCAAAGAATGTTTTATGAAAATTTTAAAAAGTTGAACAAATGTTCTATAAAAGACACCACAGCATTTTTAATATGCTAAATGATGTTGAAGAAAAATTTCATCGTGGCTATTAATTAACAAGGAAAGAATATATTATTCTTAAAAAAAACTCGCTTAGTTGAACAGAGGTCACTTCGACCCTCAGAATTACCCTCAAGTTCTGTGCAGAACTTAAACAGCAGTTATTCAATTATCAGTTGAACTGCATTGTTGCAAACTTGCTTCTTAAGCATATGCAATTGCCAGTGTCCAAAAGCACTTGACGTCAGCTTAATAACTTCTCCAAATTTGTGTGAATAATGTCTTAATAAAAGCTGCGATTGAAAATAGTTCAGAGCTTATTCAAAACGATGCTGAATTAAAACACCATAATGATGTTTACTTAATGAGTGATTGTTTGTTGGGAGCCGTCCGAAAATTATATTTTATCTAGGTTCCTTGAATAATGTCCTTCAAAACCACCCAAGAGATCGTTTTTAGACATAATGTTTTCGGAGATGCAAGCAAATGAGAAAGAAAACATTTTTTTTAAACTTGAAAAAATGAGGCATTAAACCTATGCTTTTTACGTATAAACGAAGAAATCCTCCAAGTTTGGAACAAATCGGTGACAGTTAAATACACGTAAGCACTTTTCTCGGTCACTTGGAATGGAATGACCCATACATTGTCGTTAATTTACGTTCTATCGTTTTCAATATTACAGTTAGAGCAATACAATATACAGAGCTAGTAGTGGGTTTATCACAGAATATTAGTGACTTTAGTGACTACAATAATGTAAATTGTGACTAAAAAATAACAACAACAAAAAATATCAATAATGACATAAATTGCTTGTCAGGTATCAATTTCATCAAATTTCACAAATTCACAAATTTTCGCTTCGAGATTTTCAAAGAAATTGTTTTTCAATGTTTTCTCACTGATAGAGTACATTTGAAGCGACTATAAGCATCCATCCGTGCTTGACCTGTTAGATTCGAGAATGAGTGAAAACTTGATCAGAATAAGTGAAAACATGCATAGTGAGACAGACCTAGAGACGCTTTTTCCTAAAGTCTGTTGGTTCCTCGGAGGGATCTTTTTAAAAAGAACATATGGGTTTTGAAAAATTTGACGTGATTCCCAGAACTCAGAACTGTCCTAGGTTATCTAGCGTCCTTCCTTATATTTCCTTGGAACTAAGCTCCCTCGGATTTATTCTATCGGAAAGTTTTTTAAGAAACTTTTCACAAAAATCCTATTTAACTCGCCCTTAGAATAGACTTCCCTGAGAACGTGCCCTAACTTGCTAAATTTTCCTGTTCAGTTTCATAAGAATTCTTCAGAATTTCCCTAATACTCTCCTGAGAATTGCCCTATATGCTTGCTTGCCCTTTAACACACTTGTCGGTCAGGTTTCCTTGGAACTAACCCTAAACACTCTTACAATTTTGTATAAGTTTCTTCGAAACATACCGTAAAATCTCTCGGAAATCACCATTAAATCCCTTAGAACTTATGTTCCATTGAGAGTTGCGTACAATGGCCCTAAAGTCCATCAAAATTAGTATAAGCTTCGGGTAACGATAAAATATTTATTTAAGTGACTTTATTGAGGACCACACCCAACCAGTGAACTCTGAACCTGTCTGAAATTGCTAGAACTAAAACAATGTTTTCTAATCCTCGAAAGATGTCTATACTTCCTCTTCGTAGAAAATACCAAAAAACCTGCAAAGAGTTTGTTCTGGTATATTGGTAAAGTTAAAACGTATAAAACTTGTTTGAGGTTCACCTCAAACTTGCCAATTTCGGACAGGTAATTTTATAATATTAGGTTTCGGAAACTACCAAAACATTTAAAAAGTTTGTTCTGGAATATTGGTAAAATTTAAACTTATAAAACTTGTTTGATGTTCACCTCAAACAAGCATTATAAGTTTAAATTTTATCAGTATTCTAGAACAAGCTCTTCAAATGTTTTGGTAGTTTCCAAAAACCTAATATTATAAAATTCTGGAAACATCTGGATAATCTGACTCATTATGAGTTCACACATACACTGATAGGCAAAATAAAGTGCCCACCTCTTCGTTTTTTCAATTTCTCTCATTTACTTGGTTCAAATTAAAGTAAACACACTGTATTTTTTTTTATTATCTTATTTTTTATATTCTTTTTAAGTTTCACTTATGGAATACTGAAAAAAAGGAGTTTTACTTAAAGAAAAAAAAATCAATTTGTGTTGAAAAAAAAAACAGTGACAAAATAAAGTGCCCACTTAAAAATCGATATGTTTTCGATAAGTTTCCATTGGAAGACCCCTCGATTGTTTATGTTTTGATATTTTGACATGTTTTGAAGCAAACGGCTCAACCTGGTGCATTTGTATACGTGATCGCATTTGATTCAATTGAAAAAAATGGAGAACGCAGTGCTTTCGAAAGCAATTCCCTTGTGTATCCGAAAATTGGTCGTTCGTGATGTGCAAAACGGTGAATCGCACCGGGCTGTCGCTAAGAAGTACAGTATCAGTAAGGCAGCGGTTGGCAAAATTCTTCTGAAGCTTAAAACGTTTGGATCAGTGGTGGATCGCCCTGGCAGAGGCAGGAAGCGGAAAACGGATGCGAGAACGGACACCAAGATCATGCGCGAAGTCAAGAAGAACCCGAAGGTAACTGTCCGCGAGATCCAGGAAACCCTTCAGTTATCAGTTTCCGGTCGAACTGTTCGTCACCGTCTCGTAGCACAGGGGTTGAATAGCAAACTTGCCCGGAAGCGCCCATTTATCAGCAAGGCAAACAAAGCCAAACGGCTTAAGTTTGCTAAGGAGCATGCTGATAAGCCCCTAGAGTTCTGGAAAACGGTTCTCTGGACGGACGAATCAAAATTCGAGCTGTTTAACCGAAAGCGGCGGGTTCGTGTTTGGTGCAGATCGGGAGAGGAGCTTCAGGAGCGCCACATCCAAGGCACGATGAAGCATGGAGGAGGAAATGTGATGGTCTGGGGGTGTTTTTCGTGGGGTGGAGTGGGAAGCATTGTGAAAATCGACGGGATAATGACGGCAGATTCTTACATCAACATCCTGCGAGAAAATCTGGAGGTTTCGCTGATCCAGACGGGCCTTGAAGAGAAGTTCGTATTCCAGCAGGACAACGACCCGAAGCATACTGCCAAGAAGACCAAGTCTTTCTTCCGGTCTTGTCGGATCAAACCGCTGGAATGGCCTCCACAAAGCCCGGACCTCAATCCCATCGAGAATTTGTGGGCGATTCTCGATGCCAGGGTTGACAAAACTGGTGTTACCAATAAAAATAACTATTTTGAAGCCCTGGAGCGCGCCTGGGAAGAGCTAGATCCACAGCACCTAAAGAACCTGGTCGAGAGCATGTCGAAGCGCCTGCAGGAGGTCCTGAAGGCCAAAGGAGGACACATCAATTATTGAAATGCTTTTATTTTACTTTAATTTATGTTTTCTGCTAGCCTAAATGAAGTGGGCACTTTATTTTGTCACTGTTTTTTTTTTCAACACAAATTGATTTTTTTTTCTTTAAGTAAAACTCCTTTTTTTTCAGTATTCCATAAGTGAAACTTAAAAAGAATATAAAAAATAAGATAATAAAAAAAATACAGTGTGTTTACTTTAATTTGAACCAAGTAAATGAGAGAAATTGAAAAAAACGATGAGGTGGGCACTTTATTTTGCCTATCAGTGTACCCCACCACACTCACCCCAAAAATTGGAATCTTTCACGCGTAAGGGTATCGATCTGAGCCTACCTACATTCGACGCGTTCATCTGTCAACAACTTGACTAGCGCCTGAACTTTCGGTAAACAGTTATCGTGAACCAGCAGTGTTAAAATTCAAGTGGTGGACACGTGGCTCAGTGAGAAGGATGTCTCGATGAACAAAATAGCGAAACGTTTCGGAATTCATCTCGATGGGGTAGAATCTATCATCAACAAGTTCGGGAACACTCCCCCGAGAGGAAGAAAACCAGAGCTGACTCAAAATTGGATCGGAAGCTAGGCAACTTTATCCTCCGTAACAGATCGATGTCCATTCGTGATTTGGCCAAAAAGGCTGGTATCTCCGTCGGAATGTTGCAAAGCATCAAGAAGTGCATCAACAACCTGTAGACTTATAGGAAGCAGAAAGTAGCAAAATACCGTCTGCCTGCGTTTCGATCGATGACAAAATTAATGTGAAAGAGGACTCCAGAACGTTTCCAGGACCGCAATTTTACACCAAGGTCATCGGCAGAGATGTGAGCAAGTGAGCATCTCCGAAAAGTCGTTCGAGGAGAAAAAAATTGGGCTAGAACGTTCTCGTATGGCAGGCAATTTGTTTCTGTGGCTCCAAGTCATCGATTTTCTACACTACGGGAACGATCAATGCCGAAGTTTATCGTGTTTGCAGAAAAGGATGCTTCCGGTATACAAGCAGCACAAGGTCTCTAATTTGTTTTGGCCTGACTTGAAGACATCAATTGTCCCAATTGTCCACAGCTTCGTCCAATTGAATGCTACTCGGCTATCGTCAAGGGCAACTTTAAGAAGAGTGGTAAAGAGTGCAAGATCATGGAAGCGTTCAAAAAAAAATTGCTCTGCGGCTTCCAGAAAATGCGACAGAAACTACTGTCCAAAACCTCATGAGTGGAGTCAAATCCAAAATCAGAGAATTCTGGAAATTAAGTTGCTTTCATTCATTTTTTTTTTGTTCAAATTACGAGAGCAAGACTTCAATTAAATGATACAATTGTTTTAAATTTTTTTTTATTTCATGCTATGAGAAAAAATGTGTTGCCAGTTTGTTTTCAATACAGTCCTTACGCTGGCCAAACAGTTGGACCAATTTTAAATCACTTGTGGACTTATTATTCATGTTCATCCGAACATTTCATATTAATATCAAATATTTGAATGCAGTGGTGTAGTTTAAAATTAAATCCATTTTCAAATGGCCAAGTGCTATGCGTTTAAATCCACTCACTTTTTTACCCCAGTTTTTTTTTCTAAGATTCGCACTCTACCGTATCCGTGATAATGCTGCACCATCATACAAATAAGTTTCCCGTTTCACCTGTGCATACAATGCCTTGATTTTCTTTGGATGCACGTAAGTACGTAAGCTTCCTTAGTTCGATAGTTGCACCATGACGAAGTGAGTATTCGTAATTAGTCCCACGCGAGGTCTACATCGGGGCTTTAAGTAAGTATGTCCTTCCGTGGATCAAAGAGTAGTACGGCCCGAAGCCAAATGTTGTATTTCATCAAGATGGGGCTCCATGTCACACCTCAAACCACACTCAGAGGTGGTTGCCGGAACATCTGCCGTTCTGGGCGAGGGATATGTGGCGGCCATCCATGGCGCGTCATGAAGGCCAAGGCCTTTTCTAAACGCCAGCCGAGTACAACAAGCCTCAGACAAAAATTGACCAGTACCTGGAGAGAAGTGGATCCAGGCTACATTATTAGGACTTGCCGTGCGGTCCGGAAGCGTGTGGGGGGCGTAATTGCAACAAGTGGAAACTCGATTAATGATCACTATAGTTTAAGACTCTCAGAAACATCCCCCTTTTAAATAAATAAATAAATCGGAACCTAAATTTTTGAATTTTTTTTTTAAATTTTGACTTTGCTTAGTGGTGCAAACATTATTACGCATACGGTATCTGAATATTATGAAAAGATGTTATCTTACACCAGAATTATTTGAAATGTTTGAAAGTTTGTTGGCAGCTTTTTCACGTTTTATGAAGACCTATGAAGATTTGTGAATTTCCGTAGATGGCAATCTACGTCAGAATAATAAGTTGAAGCCAATAATTCAACAAATAATCG
The DNA here is from genome assembly GCA_024533555.2 of Aedes koreicus. Lineage (NCBI taxonomy): Eukaryota > Metazoa > Arthropoda > Insecta > Diptera > Culicidae > Aedes > Aedes koreicus. The sequence continues at coordinate 13,343 of JAHHFK020001963.1, read as the reverse complement.
TCTCTTTACGATTTGTCATATGGAACATCTTCCTTAATTTTTTTTTCGATATCGATGAATATCCCTGTCCGCAAGCTATGTAAACGTTTGGTCTTGGCCAGATTTGGTCAGATTGGAACTCGAAAAATCGGTAAAACGAACTCCAACGGTTAGGATCCGACCCTATCAAATAAACACACGTTTGAACAGTTCTTCGCACTATGAATAAACGATAACGCCTAGCGATTGTAATTAGTCATCCTCTTATCAAACTGTCATACAGTACATACTGAAATAAGAATTATCAATGCTTTTAATAAACGCCCAAAATAGTGATAAATTTCGAGAAACAGTGACTTTAGTTAATGCCCATTGAAAATATAGACTTTATAGTAAACGGCTTAAAAATATGGACCAAGTCACTAGAAAGTGACCTACTACCAGCCCTGACTATAAGGCAAAGTTGTGGGATTCCAACTTCGTCATACATCAGATTCCAAGATTCACTTTCTGAAATGAGTTATCGACAAATGAATCCAACTGGGTTGAAATTAATGTTTACAGCAATGATTCCAATCCATTTTAGCCTTTAACCAACTACACAGCTTTCCGGAAAACGAGCCATCACTAGTCGCGAAAATTGTCGGATCATTCACTCATGCATTGTGAAAAATCAATATCCAGTTCTATTTATCGAAACCTGTTAACAACCGAATGTAAAAGACAATAGTTCGTGTCCATATGGGTCCGTACACTAGATTCTTCAACCCTCATCCAAGGCCGGCTGACACCAACTTACCTCGTTGTTCCCTAAAACCGTCGTTGCCGTGTTGCGATTGCGACGTCGACGAGGTTGTTGACAGTCTTGAGCTTGGTGGGGAATCTTTCTTTTTGGTGCTGGAGCTGATACTACTACCGCTAATGGGTCCATTGTTGCTAGTGCCGGTACTACTGCTACCCGCCGTAGTAATCGGCTGGGATTGCTGCTGTTGATGATTGTTGTTTTCCTTTTCCACAACTTTGACGTTGTTTTCCTGGTGTTCTCTTTCCTTCATCTGCTGCTCCTTCAGATGCTGGGCTACCTGTGCATAGCTAAGGCGTGGCTGCTGTGGTTCTTGGACAACGGTCTGAACGCCACCTAGAGGCGGATGGTTCTGCAGGGAGAAAGGAGGTGGAGCGGAAGCAGCTTGTGACGAACTTGTCGACGTAGAAGACGATGCAGCAACAGCCGCAGCAATGGTAGGTGCAGTCGGAGTGATAGGCGATTTAGGGTTCTTGTAACTGCCACCGCTACCCTGTTTTACGGTGGAACTATTCGCTTTGGTAGCCGATACCGGTACAGTCATTGTAGAAGCGGACGTCACAGCCACGGAGTTAGATGCGCTAGTAATAGAAGTAGCCACCGACGACGATGATGCTGACGAGTGGGGCTTGTTAGGGCCGGAAGAGCTGCTAGACGAAGCAACAATAACATATTCAGTCGAGGTCATCGTAGCAGCATTGGTTGTCGTCGGGCAGCTCACCGGATCGGTTGCTTTACGAAAGGATGTCGTTGAGCCGGTTGCAGTCGTTACCGGGCTTGTTGTCACCGTCGAATCTAAGCCATTCACTTGTAGTAGCAATGACTCGTCAGTCTTTGTAGATTTGTCCGCAGTGGTGCTTGCAGATGTACTAGTGATTGTACATTTTATCACAGGAAAAGGATTATTAGTTACTTTGCTAGAGTTATTGTTGCTGCCGCTGCTGATGCTGCTGCTGTAGGCTGTAGAGGCAGACTCGTTGCTGCTTCCACTGTTGCCATGTAAGGAATCGTTCGGTGTTGCTGGTGTAGAAGGCTGTTGGTCACGTCCGGCGGCTGCGCTCACTTCTGAAGTGGCAGCTGCCGAAGCTGTGGCGTTTTTTTGACTAAGTTCACTGTTGTTGGTGCTACTTTGGGATGGCTGCTGTTGTGGCGGTGGAAGGGACGTCATATTTTTAGCTGCTACTTTCGATGTGGCATTCGTTGCGAGTGCGGCGGTACCTGTGGGTTGGGTGAACAGAACAAAAACACAGTAGATTTTACGTGATGAGTTTGAACGTATATCCAACGACGGTTGTTCGTGGTATCTAGGTGAGTTATGTGGACAGTGAGTGAAAGCAGAAAAGGGTTCTCAAGCACCTCAAAATCCTATTTTAGAGCTCTGTTCAGCAGAGGAATTTCGTCTGAAGTTCTCTGGTGTGCTTTCAGAAGTTTAAACATGATATGAATCCCAGCGCAGTGCCCCAAAAATTTCCATATAAACATGTTTGCTAACATACATACTCCAATTACCCATACACACAAACACACACACTCGTATGTAACTGAACATGAACGACTTTAAAAGATTTGCAGAAGAAACCCTACCAGACAGATTTGAGAAGATGCTTGTAAACAATCAAATCAACTTACCTTTTACAACATCGGCTAGTCGGCTTTCACCCCAGGCAGTCGCCACAGGGGGTGAGGTGCGGATACATCGGTTGCACCAACCCCGCCACCGAAGGTGGAAGAGTTATCATTAGAGGAACCTTGGTTACCGCCACCGGTGGAGCCGCCCAGTGCAATGTTCGATGTGTTACTGCCGCCATGCGATTGATGGTGCGGTTGATTATGCTGATCGCGGGAGTGATGGTGTTTGTTGCGCCCACCGCCGGAACTACTGGTGCTGTTGTCGTCGTGACCGGGGAGGGGCGGAAATGCAGCTGGTTCAAGATCGAATTGCGCCGATTGAGTGGTGCTGGCGGCATTCTGCTGCTGCTGCGCGTTGCTGCTGTTGGACGTTTGCTGCAAGTGCGACTGTTGCTGCTGCTGATGCTGCTGTTGGCTGTGATGGTGCGGATGTTGCTGCTGGTGAAACCCAGTAGTAACTGCACCTCGATGATGATGATGAGGATGGTAGCCTCCACCACCACCGCCAGTGTGGTGATGATGATGATGACTACCACCGCCGCCAGCTTCGCCACCCATCGACGCAATCACGTTTCCCGACCCTGCTGAGTTGTGAACCTGGTTATCTTGATTTGAACCGCTGAGTCCTCCCCCACGAGCACCACGCGCATGTGGTGGCCCTCCCGACGAAGGGATCAATTGATTGAGACTAGTTGTGTTTATAACCTTGACGTTTGAATTTGCACCGTTGTTCATACTACTGCTAAGACTATTACTATTACTATTATAGCTCATGTTAGACCGAACGCCCCCTGTACTATTATACAGAGTACCACCACCGCCACCGCTGTCCATGTCATCTTTTCTTCGTCGAGTATGACGCCGTGATTGATTCGATGCCCATGGAGCAGACGGCTGCTGTTGGCCGTCAAGATTCTTGTTACGGCCGCTGTTGTACGGTAAGCTGCTATAGCCACTACTATCGTCGTTTGACTGGTAATGATCAGCACTGTTACTGGTTTGGTTTCCCGGTCGCACGCACACGGCACCGGCAGTGTTGCCTGAGTCATCGCTCTGCGGCTGATGGTGATGATGAGACTGCGGATGATTGCTATAATGCTGTTGCTGAGGTTGATAATGCTGATAGTGTGGCACAATAGATGGGTCCTTGTGATAAGCTTTTCCACCGTGTCCCAGCAACGAGGAGTTTTTGCCACCTACGCCAGATGGCTGCTGGTAGTGCGATTGTGGTTGTTGCTGTAGAGCCGGCTGCTGGGATTGTTGCTGCTGGTGATAGTGCGGCTGTGGATTCGACACTCGATGACCCGGTTGACTTTCGTTGGCACCCGACCCTGTAACGTTGCCTTGACCTGCTACATTCGTTCCACCTCCGCCGCCACCCGTGTTGGCACCGCCGGAACGATGCTCGTTACTACCGGTAGGTATCGAGGGGTTGGGCTGTCGTTTGCCACGAATATTGCCTCGGTGAGGTCCACCAATGCCACCCTGCATACTGAATCGCCCGTTCTGTTGCTTTCCTCCCCCGGTGGTGAACGGTACCTGGGGGGCCAGGCCATTGCTCGTAACGAACGTGCTCAGGTCGTAGTAGTTCTGAGTTGGTGGAGGGGCAGCCGTCCATGGTATTAGGCCGGGATAGAATTGCTGCTGGAATGGCTTCAAAAAGAGGGAAGAATTGTTGGTGATTGATTTGGTAAGATTAGTCATTGGGTCGTATGTAAATTGAAATATTTTTCCATTCGAAAAGTGCCTAGGCTGGAATGGAAATCGAACCTGTCCACTTTCGGCATGGTCCTGCTTCCTAGGTGATCCTGAACACTTTTCAACTAGTTCTCTTTGCTATGTAAAGCGGTTTCATGCCATTGTTGTTCAAAGCTGTATGAAGTAGGTTCCAAAGTATAGCACCCGGAACGTCGAACACAACAGGAAATTGTGTTTTTTGGCTGAGCTTTCAATGACAACGTTCGTTTGAATTAGGAAAATGTTTACTTTAGGTAAATATCTGGGAGAACATTGTTGTTGTAGAATGGGAGGCAAATTTTAGAATCGATAGTTTCGTTATAGTAAGGCAGATTAAACATTTTATATAGATTAAATTGAAAACGAGCAAAGGGCAACTTTTAATAGTATAATCGAACAAGCATTTCTTTTGCTCAATACTCGGGGTTTGAAAGGACTGGGATACACGTGGATCTTAATTGCTTTCCAAGAGCAGACTGAGTTAAGGAATGTCCTGACTACGTAATTGAACTGCCTCTGATCCATTCAAAGATAGAGAATCAATGTTATAATCTCCTCCTTTCAAAATCCGGAAACACTTTTGAAACAAGACACATACTTATCAAGATGAGCTGAACATACTGTATGGAAAAAATGCTTCTGCAAAGTATGAGTTCTTTAGTGTAAAAAAATACATAGATGCGATAAAGTGAGCGATTTACGGCATTGTTACTTTACTATTGATACATACGACCGAATAACAATCGGACCTGAGGGATGGGAAGATACTTACAAACATGTGAACTGGTGCATTGTACGTTGGCACGGCGGTTCCCTGCGGTATCGCACTCGGGTTTGGCTGCAACGTAATGTACCGCTGCTGGCCGGGAAACGCAGCTGCGGCTTGTGCGGGATCGTAGACGGCGGCGGCAGCAGCAACGGCTGCTGAAGGACCGGCAGCACCTGGCGGGACGGCTACCGTGGTACCGGCAGGCGGTGGTGGTGTCGTTCGGAAGCCATTCTTCAGCGGTACTCCGGCAGCGATCGGAAGCCTGTTCATTGGTTTGGCCTTTATTCGAGCCATTATTGGTTTTCCCTGTTGGCATGATTGGGTTATGAATCGTCAAGTAGGCTAGAGAATCGACTGCATCGAGCAACTACTAACCTGAAATTCCTTAACATCCTCCCGCAGATACCGGAACGCTCGCTGTGCATCATCGTCCGATTCGAACGTAATGTACCAGGAATTGTTGTGAGCGAATTCGCACGAGATAAAACGTGGACAGTTTTCACCTTGGAATATGTTCTGTAACGGTTTAAAAATTATTTAGCATCAATCAAACGGGAAGCGCTGCTTTTCCAAACTTACCTTAACTTCCTCGATCGGTGTGTTGTCCGGTATTTCGCGTAGGATAACAATGCAACGCTTGTGGTTCGGTCGCACCTTAAGACCTTCTTCGTCCACTTGCACGTTGGGCGATTCGCGCAGCACGTCCGTAATGAGCTTGAGGTCCTTGGTGAGCTTCTTCACTAGATTGAAGTTAGCCACCGTCCAGATCGGCACGTACTGATCGTTGTCCATCTGGGATATCAGATATGTGTCGTTGGCTAAATTTTCTCTGTCGGAGACGCGAGAAGACAAACAAGAAAAAGACCAATGAGTTCAATTGCTAAAACATGATTTGATTCCAAATTTTCGGGACGGGCGAGAGGCCTATCTGGTTTCAACCATAATTTTTCGTTTAGCTAATAACCACAATTTACTTGCAGTGGCCGTCTCAACGATGATGACGACAAACGCAACGGCTGCGGACTTGTCGTCGTGGAGTGTTTGCAACCCAGTCTGTTGGTGAGGAAAGGAAGCGAGAAAGAGTTGATTTCGACATCTCGTTGTGATAGTACGAACGTTGAATTTCTTAAAGTATTGCAGGTACTAAATTAATTATTTGATTCCTGGGACGACCGTAATCAAGTGAGTTTTTTCTCCGCAAAATAGCTTAACATATAATTTACCCAATTCCCTGCCAAAAGTATCTTAGTCCGTAGAACATAAACCCGTATTTATTGTAAATTACTACAATTTCGTCGAACATGGTACATCATAGCTACACACACGGTTACACCCAATTACCTACCAATCGATTCTTTTTATCGGCTCCTTGAACTAACCAGACCGAACTTGACTAAACACCGCCGAACCGACAATCATTATTAACTTCGGATGATATCGATGAATGATGCGTTGTTGTATCGGCGGCGGTAGCCACGGCGCTTGTAGTGATAAATTATATGGCACTACACGCTGCATGTAACGATATTATGCAATTCTTCTTCCAGCGATAGCTGACCGAAGAAAAGAGGTGAAAAGGCTTCTATGTTGTGCTCAAGGTTCCATTGGATGAAAAAGAGCCGAAGATAACAATTGAAAAAGAAAATGAGCATAAATATAGTGCATGGATGCCCCGCCGAAAAGGTGATAATTTTCAGGAGTTTACGAGTGTGTAACCATACATTAAATTTTTATTTGAACGATGTACGCATACAGCGGCGACCGTATGAACTGTACTTACAACAAGAAGGCGATTTTCGATTCAAAGTGGAAAATGATCGTGAAACTTACGGTATAAAAAATATTTTATAAGTAACAAATAAGTGGTTGTGGTTATGTTTCATTTTTCAGTTTATTATGAGGTATTGGAGGTGCTCATCAAATGGAGAGAAATAGGAAGTGATTTTGAATCAATGATTGATTTATAATGCACATTAAGTTGCTAATTTGCCTGTTACTTTTAGACATAACAACGCTATAATTATGAATACAACTCAAAAGCAACCGAATAATAAAATAAATGTACTCAGTTAAAAATTTAGTTTTCAATGATACACATAAACTGAGCCGTCGCGAATTATAAAGAAAGTGGCAAATTTTCTATGCAACTCAGCAATATGGCAAGTTCAGTCCAAAATGACACTAAGAAAATTCCAGCCTAATTTGTAATGAGGCTTGAACCGCAACAAAGTAGCATAACAAACATAATTTACTAAGCCCTATCGATTAACTTATCAGTACAAAAAACGGAAATTTAAAGCAAAAACAAAGAAGCGAGTAAGACAGCTAACCTAGCTCTTTAGACTTGCACGGAAACGACAAACCCAATCAATGCAATATGTTGTTTTCCATTGGATTGCCGGAGCATTTTATCGATAGTTATCGCTTTACACAATCTGAATTTTAAAATTCCCGCATTTTTCCCGAATTTTTCCCGCATTTTTGCCTAATTTTCCCGACTGGGAAAATGAGTTTATATAAATTGGATTAATAGATATTTTTGAAGTTTTCGAGGAAATTATTCAATCTGAAATTCTGAATTGTTTCATTTAGGCAAAATGACGGGTCACAGCCGCAAATCGGGCTTCTTGCGTATTGCGTAACCTGCTTTGGTCTCTAATTTTGCAAACGAGAACAAAAATCGCTCTATATAGGTAAGTCATTGATCTTTCATGTTTCTAGAAGCATAAACGTCGAAGAAAAATAGTAAAGCATTCGAGGTTTTCGAGTACAAAGTGATGTACATGCGTTGCGTGCATATTGTATCAAGGACTTCGTGATTTCAACAGTTTGTTGACAGTTCGTAGACAATTCTCTGAGCTACCAAACTCTTTTCAGTTTGGTTCACCACCAGACACTTTTCATTTATTGAAAATCCTCGTTCCATGGTCACATTTTCGTGCGACAGGATGAGCACCTTTTCAGAAAATGTTGTCAAATTTGGCAGCTCCTTCTTGGAATGACCAATCAGTTCTTTCACTTTGTAAGCAACTGCAGCGCTGAGATAGTCTTTATCTACGAACGTTTCCAGACACAGCTCCAGACGCTTTTTAGCGATGTCCTTGATGCGAGTTATTACAAAAGACGTAACGCGTTAAGGACATACGGGATCCCTATCACTTCGAAGTTTTCTGAGCACAAACCTCAAATACTATTAGGACTTCAGGCGTGAAATTTTCAAGAATCGTTTGCTCCACTGGAGCATCCATTTGTTAATAATTTGAGCGTTGTTTGTTTTGTTTTGTTTGTGATTTTTAGTCTCACAAACGTGAAGTGATAATTAACCTAACCTATAATTCTTACGACTCCCTCCCTTTTCTCTTTAAAGGGTATTTTAATGGAGATTTGTTGAGTAGCTACTTCAGAAAACCATAGTAAATAGATCGACTGTCGTTGCGTAATGCCAAAACGTATTTCTCGGAAATTTTTGCAAATTCTCTCGCTTTCTTGATTGCCGATTTAGAGGCAAACTCGATTTCCATATTTCGTCAATTCTCTTTCAATTAATGATTTGACAATTAACAACTAACAATTTTCAAATCGTCAAAAAGAAACGAAGTTATTGAGATGCGGTCTGGGAAACGACTCGACCATTGCTGCAGACATGATGACAAAATTCAACTTTGGTCCCAGCATCTTATCGCCTACCGCATCAGTCACACCAGCGAACACATTTGATCGGAATACCGACGAAAAGCTCCGTTTGAAATTCGGATGACTTTCCTTCAGCTTTCTTTCTTCCTGCTTCCTGACTTCGTCCACAAATTTCCTCAAATGGGGCAACATTTGTAGCGCTCTTCTAGCAACTTGTTCATTTTCCACCCAACGAACTTCGCAGAATTTTAGTGGAAAAACGATTTTTCATCATTTTTATCTAAAGTTCTCCGTAGGTAGGTAATTCTAGTGATCAAAAATATCGTCATGCATCAATTGGTCGACACTTTATATTTCCGGAGAAATTTGTGAAATGGGCGAATCTGCTTTTGTAAACAAACATTTAAATCGACAATTTTTCACGAGGAAATGCTCAATTTCTTTAACTAAGCCCACAATCGGGTAAAAGAAAGCTTCTGCTTGCCAATTGTGGTCTTAATTTTTCAAATTGAGCTTTTATTCGTTAAAAAACGTCGATTCATATGTTTGTTTACAAAAGCAGATTCATCCATTTCGCAAATTTTTCCGGATTTAGTCTATTTAACAGGTTTTGAAAAATGCACAGCTCATTTTTTGAAAAGCATTCGTTTATAAAAAAAATGTCTGAAGCATTTGGTGTCTTTGTTTTTGCTGTAAGGTGACTGGCATAACAGGTTTCTGTCCACTGCAGTAACAAATGTTAGTCTATTATGCAAACGGACTGAGACTTTATGATGTTTTAAAAATGATAGCAGTGTTACCACCCCAGGTTGGTGGAACTCGTCTAGCATATAAATTGAAAAAATATTGTAAAAAACTTGCAAAGTTAACCTTTGCACTGAAATTTACAGTAATGCATACAATAGCGATGCTTAAGTCAAAAGTATCACAAAAGGAGTTCCAGTCAAGTAAAATACAAACAAAAGTAAGTCATGTGCGAAACCTCACCTGTCACAGTCGTGTAGCCAGATTTTCTAAGCGGTACATTTTTGAACAGGCTGAACAAAGGCAGCAGAAAATGATCCACATGTCAATGTCAAACACTGTTTCATTCCGTTAATCAGATCGTTGAACCGAGTAGATGACAAAAACGCAACTCGAATCGGTTGAAAAAGGTGTGAGTATGGTTCCTTCCATATGACAAAAATTCCCGATGGCTACAATGAGTGGTAGTGCATATCATTCATATCATATTTATGTCAGCCTAATATTCAACGGTCGGCTATATTATTTATTGTAACCCATAAAGTAATTGAGCTACAAACAACCCTTAATTACCTGTCCGCTTGCTCAGATACGCTTGTTGTTCTAAACTACGGAAAGCTAAACAACTAACTTTATTAAGACCGGAACTGATTTTTAATTTCGGTCTATAACGAGTAGCAACTAAACTTTTGGATTTTTTTCGAGGCCCCTATGCTCTACAACAAACGAGCTCAGAGAGAAATGAGAGTGTGTTCAGGGCCATCAAATTTACTCAAATTTGAGTCGTTTTTTACTCACTTTCGTCAAAAGTGGAGTCACTTGATTTTAATTACACGTTGTTGTGATTGACCAGTTGACAAATCTTTAATCCAACTCAACCTAGACGTCTTCTAAATTTGGCAAATCGACAGGCAATCGGTGGAGACCTATCTGGTACCTTACAACAAGATGCTCAGAGGCGGATCTGAAGATTTGACGAGCTAACTCCCCCGCAACTACAAGTGATTTCTAAGTACATTAAAACTCGTAAGATAAGTTCTTAGAACTGAAAGGAGTTTAAGAAAATCTTTCAACAAAACCGAAAATCTGTGTATATGTTACATTATTTTTTAAAACAAAACCTTCCAGAATCTGATAAATTTCTTATATGTTTACATCAATTTGACAGCAAAACGTTATAGTGAGTCTCAAAATTCCATCAAAATTGGTATAGTTTTTTCTTATCGAAAAATATAAGATTCTAATTTTTTTATTCCGCAGTTAGGGTGATCATTTTCGAGTTAGGGTAGCCCGAAAAATCTTGTTTCAAAAATTCATAGCTTCTGAAACGCTGAACAGATTATAACGGTTGCTTCTTCAAATAAGAGATTTTTTGTTGATGGTGGTTTTGCATTGGCAAAACTAGATAAATGTTCAGTAACACGCGAGAGCCAAAATTGTCCCATTTTAACCAACAGTAGGGATGCTGTTGGGGCCAAACTACTTTACTACTGGAACTAATATCAACATCAAGCAAGTTGAACGTTCTAAAGCGCTATCTATTCAAATCCACTTCAAATTACGATTGAATCTGTGGGTGTGGAGATGAGACAGCCATACATCACTACGGTTACCACGAATAGGAAAATTTACCGAGACGAGTGCCTCCAGGGGCTTGCTGCCCTTCCTGTGGTCTCACGGAGGCGAGACGTTATTTTGGATGGATTTGACATCTTACCATCCTCCTATTTTTGTACCAAAAAACTTCAACCCGCCGAGCTCACCGGATGTTCGTCTGAATGAGAAGTTTTGGGCCATCATGAAGACCAAACTTTGTAAGAACTAGCTGGCTTTAAAGAAACTGTGGGTAAAAGTATCAAAAGACGTCGGCCCCACTATTGCCCAAAACCTTATGAGTGATGTCTAGGACAAAGTGCGGGCATTCAGTCATGGAGAGCAGATCCAATAAATCAATGAATAGAAACCTAACCATAATGTTGTCGTTTATTCCCTGAAAGTTTGAAAAAAATCCGACTATAAATGATTTTTTGGCGACCATTTTTATGTCTCATTTTTTTCGAGTACAGTATTTACTATTTTCCCGTATATTTAAGCTGAACAAAATCATTTCATTGAAAATACTAAATAACGATAAAAATTATATTTTTTTACAACTACATTGTTCTATTTCCATTAGTACCTGCAGATTATTAACAGCTTTTTGAAAATACGATTTAGTTGTATTTTCTATTATTATTTTTTCCACGAATGAGTCATTTCATTCGTTATACTTTAATAAACATTAACAATACAACCGGTGACATGTACGAAATAATTTGTAGAATAAACGAATCTAGAATTCTCTAGAATGTTTCACCTTTAATTTAAGGCGCCATTAACATCACAAAAATGTTTTGTTTAATAAAAAACAACGAATGATTTCGAGGACAAACAATCGATTTTGGGATATAAAACAAAATTTATTCTCCCCCCTGCCCTTTGGTTCAGAAAGGGGTATGGACGCGTTCTGCACACTTGGTCTAGGAAGATTTCATTTGTAAACAGGCTGCCACATCAATGTTCAAAAGTGGACAGCTTGTAATGATCACTTGAAGATGCTATGGGGGATCTGATATTCCAAAATGTAGCACGTAGTAAAATGTCTATTGCCTTCTATAATTCAACGTGATGGAATTGAGTAAACGCGTGGAAACTCATCGGGAATGATCGCTCATATGCATCTGTCAAACTATTCTGAATGGCCGTTGTGATCACCATGTATGCATATTGAATGTTACCAATTACTAGTCCTGCTCTCCGTTCTTCTTTCTCCTGTTCTCTTCCCTATCCCATAATCGCGTGCAATACCATATGGCACATACATCGTGGGTCTGGATGTGCATTACAGAAATAAGCTCTTCAAAAGCAGAAAGTCTTAATGTGGACCGGATGGATCGGATGGAAATGGGTTTCCAATACACTTGAGAGGTGGTACGTGCTCTAAAAAAATAGAACAAAACAGGGTATTGTTATCCATTTTGTTTCTATAACCCAATGTTTTGGCCCTATATCAAAATAAAATTTAATCAATAAACAAGGAACTGTATATAACCCTAACCAATAAACAACACATGGCAAACAATTAAATGACCGCGTCAAAATATAATAAATATTCATTACATAACATATAACGGGGAGAGGGAGGGACCATCAGAGCACCCAAGTGAAACGATTTGGATATGAAGCATGTGACTGCCTCCTCCTCCCTGTTGCAACATTTCGCGGAACGAGGCCAGGCTCTTCCACCCCATATATTAGGTTTATTCTGTCATTCGAGGGCTCGATTCTAGAGCTGTGAGCAGGGTTCAACATTATCGACGCATAAAAAGGAAAATGAACTTCCTACGCAATCGCTTCGATTCGAGCAAGATCATTTTCATGTATTCCATTTTGATTCTTGCTATCGAGTCACGATGAATATTTTTCCTGTCAAACATGACTTGTATGTTGGTCATGTTCGTCTTTATGTTCATCAGTTCATTTGATTTTAAGCACATACTTGCGTCAATTGACGTAATGAACTACTCGACACATGATTCCTATGATTATTGGTTTGTTTTCACTTCAAGTCGGTAATGAATCGGTTTAATCGACTATAGTCCACGTCACGTCGTTACGTATTTCCTAGTTTCTACTATAAGTTTGTATCGAAAAATCGGTAAAATGGACTCTCCAGGACCATCCAAAACTCACTATCTTTTTCCTTTAACCGTGGTCAGTTTTTCAGAGTGGTAATGTTTTCCTTCGGAAGAACTGCTAATGTTTACCTTCCTCGGGTATCAAAAAAAACTGACACATAAGACATTAGGATCAATACTGACCCGGAATTCAACCCTTCTAGAATTATGAAATTTCAACCTAGACACAATGCTGCATCCCATTTGAAAGATGATGGTCTTAAAAATGCATTGGTGGTGGATAAAACCTGGTTCCAATAACATTGGCCACCGGGAATCTACTACAAAGGGAAGGAGGTTTTGATTTCTATGTGTGTGCAGAATTACATACAAA